>OX402002.1:2077424-2677424 GCA_947859395.1 Eupithecia insigniata
GTTTACCTACCCTATACCTACACCTATCCATGAAAATTAAATAGCATAGATAGAAATCACTTCCTGTCTTCAAAAAAACTGCTTCATCAACATTCTTTATCCTTGTAACTATTTAAACAACTTTATTTTTATGTGTAAGTTTATGTATATGTATTAAGTAGGTATATAGTGTTGGTATCATTATATTATACTTTAATTCGTTAAATTCAAACGCCATCGCCCTAGAAGAGATCGCTTAAAGCGATAAGGCCGCCCTTTGTACTTCTTTGTTTGTTAGCATTTCCTTTTGTATTGTATTTTGTGTTTGTGTGGTACAATAAAGAGTTATATATCTATCTATAGATAGCATCAAACATTGGCACAGTGGCATCTTCCCTGAGAGCCATCCACGAATGGAAAATTTAAATAGCTCAAACTAGTTATGTGAGTACAGTAAAATAAAATCCCAACCATCTGCCAACATCGCTATTTAATGTATATTAGATGAGCGTCCTCAAAAATTGCTTCTAAACGAGTCTTACCGATTAAAGCGGTTAAGAGATTCGCGTGTAGCTAACCGGGGGACGATCCCGAGGGAGCAGTAAACTTGCTTTAGACATGAGACTGGCTTCTAAGAGCCTTAGTCACATGATACTAGTACGGTGAAATGGTTTGGCGACAACCTCCTACTTCTGTGTAAGTATTTCTTTGTTATATTGAAACATTTTGTTGACAAAACACTAAGCTTTTTTTAGTATTTTCTCGCGGTAGACTAGTTGTATTAAAAAGCCACCAGAGCTGGAGATGCAGTCTCGACATAGATAGCGATCGCAAGGCGACCGACATCGGTCGCAAAGTCTTACCGGTCACATTTTAAGGATTTTTGAATCAAGTTCGAGAGCCATCTAATCTGCCACGTGAGCGAGCAGCTGTTTGCCTCAGATCACGTCGGCTTCTACCTACATCTTTAGTAGGTTTTAATTCTTTTCATGCATTATGACCGACCCTTTCTTCTTCCTCCCTTATCCCACTCTAGTTGTATTTGTTTCACTCTCCTCTATCTCTGTACTCTGACTCACGCATTTCTTACCAATCTCCTCATACCCACAACCCATGCCTATTCCTTTGGTCTTTCTTTCCCCTTCATTATGACCATAGAACGGTACCTACTATCGACGTCAAATACTGCCACTATTTAACAACTCTTAGCGTATTTTCAGGGGTCCACTTTATCACAAAATTGAGATATCGACGCATCCCTTCTTTATAGTTTGACGTATTTATCTTCGGGGAACATGAAACAAGTATTACTAGTGGATGGGATTGAAAGATTGTTGGCGACACGACTTATGTTATCATCTCGCCGACAAACGTCCAATTCAATTTCTTTGTGGAACTTAAAACGAAAAAATATTACAAAGATGAATTATTAGAAAAAAAGTTTAGGAAATAAGAAGTATGTACGTGGACTTTTCTGTTAGTTTTATTATTTACGCAGTCAATCCACCTTATGAGATGGGGCGAACCAGTAGGGCGAACGTGGCACTAATCGAGTAATATAAATAACACTTTGATATAGGAGGGGGTTTGTGCGCAAGTGTGAAGCGGTGTAAAAATCTAAAAATCGACTTCTGCGCATCTAGGTCAGCGTTATTAAACCATGACGCGACCTGTACTTGGTCTTACTCATGTGACGTTTTAAAAAACTGAAATACCAGAAGTGTTAAGGTATTTATATCAATACAGATTTAAGGTACTTACTGGAATCCCTGACCCAGTAGTTGATGGACTTGGGCGAAGACTCGACGTAGCACTCCAGTGTGACGTCAGTGCCCAATGGCGCCCCTACCAGCTGGTTTGGTACTTGGATCACCGGGTGAACTGCACAGTAAATACGATGGCTATTAGTCTGATGGGATGCATGTATCAATTGAGTATTAGGTAATGTAGCAATTTGGCTGATCATTATGTGAACAGAACACGAAACAAAAATCACGACACCTAGTATTAAATATTATAGATTTATTTTGTAGTAGTTCGTAAGGTAAATAAAAATCTTCCAGTTATTTTTTTTTCAGTTCAGATATTCTAGAACACTATAGCAGTCTCGTGAAATTATTATTTTCGAACGAATTGAAACAGATTGGCACGCTTTCTAAAAAATTCATAAACATATTTAATATCTCAGGTAACAAAAGTATTGTGTAGTTATAGGAATATCCTCGAATACAAGACTAACACTCCTATTGAGGACAAACATGGAAACACAATCAAGTTCCTAAACTCGCAACTACAGTGAACGTACTCCCGAAACTCAGCACCAACTCGTGTTTATGCTCAACAGTTTCACAAAATTCAAAACCAAAACCTAATGAGAACAGTAATCCTTAAATTAAATATTTGAAGCCATTTCACAAATACATTGTTTACTAATGTTCTGAGTGGGCCACGAAAGGCTTGAGTAAACAGAACAAAATAACAACTGGACATTTCTGAAACACGTTTACAAAATTCAAGAGAAAATTCCCTAAATCGGATCCTGTTATTAAAGTTAAATCTTGCATGAACGCAAAATGTTCGCTCGACTTGACGCGTAGACGCAAACAGTCTTTTACAGGCAGAAAATAATTAAAAGCTACTACTTGCTGACATTGAATAACACCATTAATAACACGAAACCTCTGAGAGTTGCCAAGATAAACAACAATTACCCGAATGTCGAGAGCTATTTCTCCTTAGAATGATGCTGCCTGGAAACATTTTCAGGAAAAATCTGTTACACAAGGGAGTGCCCGAATACCAAAAAAGATAGATTTTGTTAGTAGAGCGAGTTTAGCGTTAATTTATAAAATAAAAACTATCTAATTGGACCGAAAAGACGCTCAAGGCTACACCTTGCCGGTCACGAAGGATTATGTACGTTATTAATTACGCATAAATACGCATTGCTTTTCGTCCGTCACCTTAGAGCTTACAGGTGTTATAGTAATACCTGACTAATACCTGTGCTAATACTCAGCAATGAAGATTTGTGAGTTTGCGCACTGCGTCCGGTCTGTATTAGTCTTGTATCCATGAATATCCTATTATCACTACATATTATACAACAAAGTCCTCCGCCGCGTCTGTCTGTTCGCGATAAACTCAAAAACTACTGCGGAACAACTGGTTCCAGCAGCAACCACGTTCACAGTAAAAAAAAGCCATTTTGGAACGTAAAAGTTATTATACTGTATGTGACTTTATGGCAACAAACATTTTTTCGATAATAAGAAGGTAGATAGCAAATACGTTTTATAATATTTTTTATAAATATTATGCAATTCTAGTTCTATATTTATCTATCGATGGGAGTGGATGGTCAAATCCGAATTATCAGAGAAAAAAGTCGTGAAAGCACTCATGGGCCCAATTTATGAGAAAATAAAAACGTTATGCTTTTTTTAAACATTTTTTTTTATATAGACAACGTGAATAATAAAAATACGCATACGGGTCGGCGGCAGTGCGCAAACGCAACGCTCTTTCAGAGAAATGTGATAATTATTTTCAATAGAACGGGCACTAGAATAGATATTGAAAATGTTTGAAGTGCCCAGATTTTTTGTTCACGTGGGACAACTTTTGTCCCAGTAGCACAGGACAAGAGGAACAAAAGTTGTTCCTGCTGTCCTGTACAGAACAACTGCACAAGACAACTGGGAATAAGCGCATATAAATCCAAATTTTATTTGTTTTTCAGATGATTACCTACCTATGCAAATTAGCTTGGCAATACTGCGATAATAGTCGCAAATATTTTAAATACGTCCGATTCACACGACATACTATGCCCCAACGTGCGGTGAATTGTGTAAATTCTTGTCATTCGAACGGTAATTTAACATAGTGAATTTCAACGATATTGATTATTATCGACTGTGAAAAGGACTTACGCACCAGTTTTCCGGTCGGTGTGCTGAAATACTCTTTAAAATGGAACCCAGCGACCGTAATCGAAACACAATAACCATAATTAAAAAATAAACAATAAAACCGGTCAAGTGCGAGTGGCCCCGCACACAGAGTGTTCCATACCATCGTAACTATAACATAACTAGTTTGCAAAAGGAAGTTAAAACACTGAATAAAAAAAAAATTAAACAAAAAGTCTACATGACTAAGTCACCCATCTAAACACTGACCGCGCCCGACGTATGTATGTAGGTGGTAACTTCGGTGGTCAGAACTCAACTTGGTATGGACGTGTTGGACCCCTTTGTTATGAAATTTATTTTATTTCTTTTTATAGCGGATATAGTTATACACACCCTGAAAAAATATCAACTGTTATAATATTACGGTTCAAGAGGTTGACAAAAGTAGAACAATAGTTAAAATAGTTGAAAAAAGTAGAGCCTTGACAAAAGTAAAGCAATAATATCCAAAAAAGACTAGTTTTTATATGGTTCCCTTTCATTTAAATAATAGTAAAATTTTTATTATTTGTTGATAAATCAGCAATAGAAATACACATTCTGTGAAAATTTAAGCTCTAAAATCTACCTTTTACGGTTCATGAGAACCGCTCGCTGAAGGACGGACAGACAGACGGGTAGACGACGGATATACAGCGGAGGCTTAGTAATAGGATCCCGTTTACATCCATTGGGTGCGGAACCCTAAAAACTGACTTTGCCTTAATTTTACACTATTTTTAAGTTTTGCGGGATAAATACTAATTCCTCGAAATAGTAGAAAAACATACAGCCGAACATAGAACCGCCTCGTTTTTTCGAAATCGGTTAAAATACAAATGGCCGATGTCATTTAGAAGGATGGTGGACTAACAAGAAACCATGGTGGCCAAGTCTGCTTATCGCCGTATGTCTGATTATCTCTGGTCAAAAAAAAAAACAATCTACCTTATACGATGAAAAAGGTATCGCGGCGACGACGAAACGGTAATCTTATGCAAGCGACATAAGAGTTAGTATTGCACGTAAACGAATCAGAAACTTCGATTTTACTTTTCCGAGTAGGCCTGCTGATTTAATTGGCACGATTTGTTCACAGTAACTCAATACCATGAAGGGTAGAAAGAAAAATGGGACGCATGCCTTGCAGTGCAAATTCCCTAATGATAAATAAATATATAATATAAAACATAATACAATTCAAACAGCATTTAAAACTTACAGTGAACTTTTATGGTGATCCTCTTGCTGACAGATGGTGGGATACCATTGCTTGCGATGCAAAGGTAGGCGGCCATATCAGATCTCGAGATTTTATTCAATACGAGTACTTCTTCTTCGAAAACCTGAGCTAAAAGAGAAAGACGTATTATTCAATAACTTTATTGGCAGACAACAATAGACAAAATAACAGACAATTAAATAGTACAAAATTATGGATGCCCTGAAGGTTCATGGTCAGTTATAATAGGAAATCAGGCAGGACCCAAGAAACTATTTGCATATTTTTATTTGTATCCTACCTTGTAAATTTTACTTTACCCATGAACCAAGAAAACAGGTCTGCTCCTCCGGGAATGGCTCTTGTGACGTCACTGTCCAGTTGCCACTTTATTTCAACAAAATGTAGAAGTTGAGAAATAATGTATTATGGGTCAATTGAAAAATCAATAAAAGATTACAATCGTCAATTATATTTGTCAAAACAGCGTTAGCTAAACACAAGTCAATGTGATAAATAATTGGTAAACACTAAACCACATACTTTTATCAGATTCATACAGGAGTTCGGGGAATTCGATTCTACGCTACTGGTAACACCAGGAAACAGATTCGTCTTCTCATTCGCCGATGGCGATGATGACGTAACAAGACCACTCACGTGACCATCGTGTCTCGGAAGAGCATACCTTGTTTTCTTATACCATGACTTTACCTACAATTTTACTGATAAATCCATAGTACACAGACTAGACACAAGATGGGACTAAAGTTACTCATTGAGACACAAATCATATACACACCCACAGAAAAGCTGAAACGAAACTGTCAATCACCAAAAGTCCTGTTCCTGTACTTCAAGGAATTGGACCGCTTAGAGCCTGTTTAGGCCCTAAGCGGAAATTCTCAGAACGCTTTCATGTGAGATGTCAGTGTAGATCTCAGTTCCCCCACTTAGAATGAGATAGTACCTACACAGATTTATTGTTGGAAATAAACAGTTGATAATCATCTTACGTAGTCCATCAGAAAAGACTCGCCGTATAATTTCGGTAAATAGGAAGACACCTCTACATAAAATGAATCAGAACATCCATTTATCATAGTCACAGAATTATTATATCGCATTTGTTTTGACATCCCTAACAAGAGGCAGTCCTTAGGCAGACTCGATTGAGTGATTAGGTACCTACAAGTATTATGGTATTGTTGACAAAATCATTAATTTAACGTGAAATTGTTTCACTTTTTATGAGTTCTCAGTGCCAATTAAATTACCTTGCTAAAAAGTAACAAAAATACCGATAAAAAGTCGGCATTATGTGACCACATGGTCGATTTAGAATAATGTTTGTTCAAACGCAATTCTAGACACATTGCGATCACTTGTATGGAAATTACAAATATTGTCTTTGTGCTACATACTGCAAGTTAAAATTAACTAAGTCCGATAGTAGGCATCAACGTCATTCTTATTGGGAAGATAAAATCTTATTCGGCCCCTAAAGTACCAGGTCACTTTATTCCTCTGTTAGGGACTTTCCTCAACAGTTAACTACCATCTGATCATTGAAAAACCCAGAATATTGCTATTTATCAAATAAAGGCTATCTGAGTGATTTCTGAGGATTGCCCTCAGTGGCGGCGTAATGTTACTAAGCGTGTACATAGGTTCACCTGTGGTATAAATATTTATTGGATCTTCTTTTCTTTAAATAATTTTTTTTATTAGTTTGTACTCTATTAATTGCTACAACTGCAAATTACATTAACATAATTATCGTCATTTAATGTCTAAATCTAGGTTCATAAAGTTGCAGCTTACCGGGAAAAACATCCTTGTAAGAACCATACGAACAAATTCGTCGTAAAAGCTAGGGTAACATATATTTTCAGGGCATAATTATATTATGTACTTATCTAAGCACTCCGAAAACCAATAATGTTTTTACCTGTTCCTTATACCATTAACCCGGTAAAATTTAATTCCCAGACGTATTTCCAACATGGCGTGAGGTCAATCGCTGTACCGAGGTTTTACATTACAGTGAAAATAAATTGTCAGCCTTAATTAAGCGTACCTTTTGTTTTTCCTCCATTAGAGTCTGTAATCACTGAGAACCCACCCTGTTTTCACACGCGGGTACTTACTTACATAGCCTACCTACGCTCTGCATTTTGTTAGGGATTCCTAGTTATTTCATGCTGCCTATAGATAGATAGATAGAAAATACTTTATTGCACACTTAACAAAACAATTTACAAAACCCGACAATTCACACAATAAATACCAAAAATAGGTAATTATTATCAAACCACTACAACTAATACTAGTTTTTTGTTCGCGGCTTCTCTCACGTGGTACCTGGTACCTGTTAGCCCCTCAAAGGCACTTATAAATGGGATGAGGTGGCTAACTATTCGTGATTATTTTTAAGTGTCCAGAATTCGATGCTTACCCATTTCACTTGCATTAAACTATATTACTTGATAGGTAGTTAGAAATACAGTTTATCTCAACTATGTTTTTGCAAGTATTGCTCAATTATATTATTTATGCTTAAGACCATGATTCCTGACCATGTGGCGGAGCAAAAACCGCTGTTCAGTAAAAATATTTGAACACAGACTGCAACTATACCCTGCTTTTGAGATCTTTGATGATATTAACGAACATAATCAATTAATAGCTACCTTTCGTCTTGCCGCCATGAGAGTCCCTTATAACAATGTCTGCCCCATCTTCTCTTCGCCACATGATACGAGGAGCCGGCATCCCGCGGGCCCGGCACGAAACCCTGGCGTTACCTCCTTCCGGCACCATAATGTCGCCAGATGTCTCTTCAGCAATAAAATCAGGCGGTATCACCACTTCTAAATAGCCCATCTGAGTAAAGAAAAAGTGTTATTTGATAAAATCTTGAGTAAAGTGGTGAAAAGGACGTGGGTGACTCTCCACAATGAGACGAAATCACTATGAGTTAAACAGTCGGCAGAGCGGCTTGTATTGTTTATAGAGCTCATCTTGACTAGTACATATGTATATTATGTGATCTTTAACTTTCAATTCCCATGTCCTGCAGGTTCTCATTTATGCTGCCACGAAACCTGCGTAGAAAACTCACCATTCTAGTGATATCTATAACATGATGTTTTTCCTAAATAGCTTGTTATTTCAAACATTATTGAAACTGTATTGTGTCAAGTGGCGTCATGCTGCTTCAACGTCGACATTGAAGCGAGCGGCACTGTCGGCGAGCACGATTTATGCCGTTATCAGGCCTGCATATAAATTACATCGCGGCGCAATAATTTAGGTGCACCATGCACGAATCATTACCCGCTGCGTTCCTGTGAGACTTAATTCACTTTATCTCCCCAATGTTTACTCTAATTGCAATTTGATTCCAGTTGATGCGTTAAATAAATTGACAGATGACTAGATGACCAGCCGCGCGCACCCGTCGATTAATGTTTAGATTGATGTAAACATCAACCAGTTGGTCGTGCAATCAACAGAAATAATTTTCACAATGGATAACGATGGCGAGGAAAATCCCAGTACTAAGTTGAAATTCCAGTGGTCTAGCTACGGTAACTTCAGATTTTTACTATGGGCATGGATGATGAACGACACTTCCGTTGTATTTGCACCTGCTGAAGTATCCCTGATGGGATTTTACGTACATATTTGTTTGACAACGTTATCAGTTGTCTTCATCGGGATTCCTATATTGTATTCAGAAATTTGCATCGCACAATACACAAACTGCAATGTTTTATCAGTGTGGGATTTTTGCCCTTTGTTTCGCTATGTGGGATTTGCAACAGTTTATCTTGTTTGTTTAAAGACTATTTATATACTGGTGCTAACTTCTTGGTACTTAGAATATGCGTTTTTTGCTGCGTTTGATCCACCACCTTGGCATTCCTGTTCAGAGTTCAACGATACTAAGTGCATGGTGAAAAATATTAACATATCAGTGTTCCAGCATTGCTTAGAAGCAGCATCTCAGTTTGATGAAGATTGCGGCATGAAAACCGCAAGTAATTGTTTCTTTGAACGTGAAATTGGCGGATACGTGTCGGGAATCTCCTTCAACTGCATGTTATCATGGAAAACTTTAATTGCTAGTAGCACAGTGAGCTTCATAATTTATATTTTATCAATAAAACGGCAAAAGTTTATTCATATATGTGCTAAGCTCTTGGCGGCATATGTTTGTATGTTGCTTTTGATCTTATTTTGTGTTACATTGTCAACAAGTGGGACCTGGTACGCCACAGTCAACGTCATGGATTGGTACCAAATAACATCTCATGATTTGACGCACTCTATGAACCGTGGCTGCCTTTATCTTGGAACTGGTTGTGGAATAATTTTATTTCTGTCACAAGATGCTCCATTTCGAAGCCCAGCAACAATGACATCTATTTCTATTCCTTTATTTGCTCTTTTTCTATCAGTTATATTCACCCTTGTTGCCTTTAGCGGTGTTAAAACAATGATATATTTTCATGGCGAGGAACCAAATGTTATCGAAATAGGTTCCAGTATTTACTTTGTAGTATTCGCCTGTATTTCAGAAATAATGAATTACTTTGAGGGAACTCAACTTTGGGGCTTTGCGTGGTTTTCTGGGATATATTTTTGCTTACTAGTAAATCTTTGGATAATGTATATGTTTTTAAGATATCTACTACTGAAAATTGAATTAGCAAATAAGTATGAAGATTTGAGCTGTGCAATTTTGATGATATGTATAAATATTTGTTCATGGCCATTTTTTTGCTCGGATTTGACTGCAGTACTTACTGATGTTTCTGAGATAATTCAAGTCACAAATAATCTTATATTCTCTTTTGCACTCTACTGGGTGTACGGTTTTAACCAACACAACATTGATATAATTTTTATGATTGGCGTTAAAGCTAGCTACTTTTGGAAAATATGTTGGCTCCTTAATCCAATTTTCTTTGCTATTATATTGTACTCCAGATGGATGTCCATAGAAGTAGAAGAATATGACACCTCGTATTATATTGAGTTTTTGGGAATGGAACTTGATATAGTGTTGGTTTATATATTTTTAGCAGTATATCATCTTATTATTTTCCTTGGAATATTTTACCAAATGTATTTATACTACAGGCAGGATAATTTTAGTAAGTTATTTTCACCCACTGCAAACTGGGGACCGCAAGACAAGATATTTAATAAAAGCCGGAAGATGTTTGTGCCAGAAATAATGACGACTGAGTTTCTGTACAGACAAATCCGAATCCGTGGTTACGGGCAAAAGAAAAGCAAAATCGTCAGTAAACCAAGGAGGGTAGCATCGAATGAAACCTCTATTGATTTATCTGAATGGAGTGCTTTAACTTCTAATTAATTTCAACCATTTAGATAGGTAACTAAATTGTTCCAACTTAGCGAAGGCACACTTTAAACAACACACTAGTTCGCGGTGTATGGAAGTCTTACCTGGCTTTTCATGGGGTCGGTATTGATTTGACACATGTATTGACCGCGATCTTCCTCCTGTACGTTTCTTATGTGCAAATTCCATACTGTTTGTCCGTTGTGCGAGACACCGACTCGGTGATTGTTGGTTATTACATGAACGTGAATTGCTTGAATGGCTTTTGTGTCAGCTTTTACCCATCCAACCTGTGGATTGGTATCTTTTTAATAAAATTGTAGTTCCAATTCTACTTGATTTTATTGTAAATACTAGCTGCTGCCCGCGCTTTCGCCCGCGTTTTATCGAGATAAAAGATAGCCTTTATGTTATTCCAGATCCCAAACTTTACCCATACCAAATTTCAGCCTAATCAGTTCAATAGTTTTTGCGTGAAAGAGTAACAAATATCCATACATCTATACATCCATCCATACAAACTTTACAATTATAATATAAGTAGGATAATACGTACTCTATATCCTCCTAAGTTTTGCACCAGACATCTAAACGTAGCATCTCTACCAAAAGGAACAGTCAAATTCATCAAGGGTTCAGCAAATTCTGGTTGAAACGCTTGTCCTGCAAACAAAATTCGGTCACAAAAGGCGTGAAATATTAAATCGTGGCTAAAATCATTGGATTATATTTCTTACCAACGAGCTTTGAGTCTAGTCCCAGCATGAAGATAGCGAGTAAGTATATCGACCAGGGTTGCTGCATATTTCTGGTCACGCCAACTCTTTCAGGCTTAGCCTGCCCTCGCCGCGAGACTGTAACCAAAAGATAAAAATTACATTTACATATTTACCGCACTCGGTCAGATTATGTATATCAGGACGCGGAGGCTACTTAGCGAACGAATGCCCAGAAAAATATTTTATAAACACATTCAACAAAGGTTAAAAGGACTTGAAAGAAAATATCCATTTGAGTTCCGGATTTCTTCTATCCCCTCGTTTATATCCATCTAAAACGATCATACAAGACATACATAAAACCAGAAACGGTGGCATATTACGATAATGATACGAGTCACTTTGTATGCCAAGACGTAATGATGTCGTGGGATGCCGCAAGTTACGCATTTTGGGCCCTTCCGACACTCTTGTGATGTTCATGATACTCGTGATCACTCAATAATGGTGTGATACAACGCACATTTCTTCTGAATATGTAAAAATACCCGTTTGAATATCGAATAACATTGACATGAGTTCGAAAAGCGTACGAAATGAGGGCGGATGCGATCGCGCACCGGTAACTACTTTTCCGTGCGATAAAATGTTTGAAAAATATCAAAGTACAAGTACTCTACCTTAGTTCATAGGTCTCGTTTCAAATATTCTCGTAAAAGGTCTACTTTACATCTAGTATACATACATATATATGTATGTATGTTTATAGTTTGTACATGTTACATAATTTCAACATTTTAAAGCGGATTCGATTTACAGAATGTTACGTTACATTGAATAAAATTCAGACCAGTCTTCTTGATGAAATTAATTGAAACAGGTGTATTCAAATTGACAATTTGACAGCGGATTCAAACCCCTTTGTGTAGGCAGGCATTTTAATATAATAATCCCCAGTCATTGGCTCCAGCTGTGAAATCATTTTTTTTTTCAGAACTGTTTCATTAAAATCAAAATCTATTTTGTAGAATGTCTAGAACAGATTACAGTGAATCGGGAGCTAAAATATAAAAGCTCTAATTAGGTCAGTAGGTACCTAACCTAAACCGCGAGGATTCCCATGGAAAAAATATCTTAGCTTTTCCCAGATTGCGAGAACATTATGAAAACAACCTACTGAAATTGGTTGGGTATTTAGCAGTTATAGAATTTAAATTCATCATTGAAAAGCACAAACGCACTCAAACCATAGTTTACATCTTATTGCGAATCGAATAACTTTTCATTTATTATTTACTAGCGACCCGCCCCGGCTTTGCACGGGTACAAATTATACATATAAACCTTTCTCTTGAATCACTTTATCTAGTAAAAAAAACCCCATCAAAATCCATTGCGTAGTTTTAAAAATCTAAGCATATATAGGGATAGACAGTCAAAAAGCGGGAAGCGACTTTGTTTTATACCTCTATGTAGTGGTTACATGTCTTTTATTTCAAAATCAATTAAAAATAAAAGAAATAAAACAAATTGAATAATTTTTATTAATAATTTAAGATAAAATGTTCATATTTATCCAATAAATATTTTTTGGAGTCAAAAACAATCAATACCCGAGTCAAGAAAAGTCTATCTATACCAGATTCAAAAATAACTGGTACTGAAATAATATATGAAGTTCGCTTTGATTTAAGGTACCTACTGTGCATTGTCTTATTCTTGAGACGGCTTGTGTCACGAGCCACAGTCCAAGTTAGCCATGGCAACAAAGTTTATGTCGGAAACTTCCGACTGGTCCAACGGTAAACTATGTATATCTAGCCTACGATCCAGAATGTCTATCAAAACATTTAGGCTAAGCAGATTTGATACGGATGTACCTATTTAATTACTGTGAAGGCTTATTTCAATGCCTGCTTTCACTCGAAATTTTCTGTTTTAGGGTCCATATTGAAAGGGTGACAACAGATTAATATTGCTATGCCCAGTACGTTAATACGTCACAAATACAATTTTTGCGTTGTAAGTTGCCAATAAATCGTAAAAATTATTTCATGTTACGCAAACCCTGGAGCGCAAAAAGAACTCGCAATTTACTAGTTGTTGCAATTGTTATTTCATTTGTCATTTGTTTTTATACATAAATGTAGGGAACCATGTATTAGGTATGAAAAACAAAGTCAACTTGAAATGCGCTACGAAATAATAGTAAATTTACTTCGAGGAGCTTAACTTGTTAAAACTTAGGAACCTTGTTATAAAACTACGGAAAATAAACAACAGAAAACAGGGTTATGCCTACAGCAAATAACTTATTTCGTGGAGCGTGGAACGACCTAAGATTTGCGGCGAGAAAAGTTTTCAAATTTTCCATAGTTTGCGACACGTTTTTATAAGCTCTTGGCTACTTATTTTGGCAGCAATGTTGGTACCTACATATTCCATCACAAACTTATGAGTACCTGGTATATGTACCTACTTTAAATCTCCGAAAATTAGTATTCAGTAAAAATACCGCCTACGGAGGTACCACCTACTTGATAGGAGATAAGGTAGATACCCAACTGCGGACAAAAGTAACTTTTATTGCTACTTTAAACGTTTTATCTGCCCTTATAATACGGAAGCGCTGTGTTAGTGCTACCATGATAATTGGCAGCTGATTACTTCGAAAATACTCCGAAAACACTCCAAAAAACTTTCTCCCCTTCCTCAATAGACGGAAGGATACGGCCAATCAATGTAATTAACACCTTCTTACTTACAAATCCCGGGAAGAACGTAGTTTGAAGTTAGACAACTCCTTTGTTGAAAAGAAAGTTGCGATATTACGACTCAGCTTTAGAGCTCAGTTTTGCTTGCCATCTCCTGTTTTTGTTGGACAGTGAAATAGGAAACTATTTTAGACAATATATTCTTTAAAGAATTAAATGTTACCTACATACATACATAATTGGCCTGGCGATTAACCTACTAATTGAATATCGAAAGATACCTTAGATTAATATATATATGTAGATATACATATTATTATAATATAAAGGTTAATACACATATGTATAATAGAGATAATGATTTTAAAATTAGATCAATCAGTGACTAGGTGGGTACAAGTATCAAACACCGCATCAGATGAGAAAAATATTAAATTATTTAAAAAAGTATACATACTTACACTAGGTTAACATTTTATTGGACAATGACAAAAAATGTAAATCCTGTATTGGCCATAGGATCTATAAATAAGTTTGTCATTCTTAGTTTCTAAGGGCTGTGGATTTTGTATACTAAATAAATAAATAAAGACAAAACAAACGTCAAAACAAGAAGAAGCAAGAAAGAAAATAAGATTTTTTTCTTTCTTTCTTCTTTGATTAACTTCATGATTACTAAAGGTGTGCTTACTGAAATCTACTTACAAAACAATATGGCAATCATTCCAATAATAAACAAAAATAAAATAGTTTAAAAACTACACTACGGACAACTTTATAATGAATAATTTTTGACAAGTACAAAATACAAAACACCGTTCATAAACTAAAATATAACAAAAAACTAACCTTACATGTGAATTCCATAAAAAGCTCCTAGTTTCCCGCGTCAAAGTTCCCGGTACTTTGCGGTCCTGGGGGAGCGGTCGGCGGTCTCGGCGGCGCGGCACACACTGAGCGATTGTTCAATGTTCAAATGTTCATTCAACATTCAGTCCGCCTGCTCGCCGTAATTCTTACGCAGATGTCCGCGTGATTGAACTGATATGAACTAGACTAGCTCGGGTTTCATTTATTGAAAAATTTTCATCGGTTATTCGCACTGTCGTCATTGATTTTAATTTTTTTGAGCGCACGTGGCTTTTCGTCTTATCGTCACACGATTGCAATGATGGATTTTAAATGTCAAGTTTTCATTAACCCTTTGCAAAAATTATTAAGTTTATGATTCTTGGATGGACATGGCTTATTAAAAGGGTCAAATAACCTTGTAACTACTTAGTAAAAATTATAAGACATGCCCAAGATATGAATACTTATAATATATACTTATAACATTATAAGATTATTTTATAATAAATAATTAATATAATGCTGGAAAATTCACATAGCATTATCTATCTCCAGCTAAGTAGAGTTTGTGATGTCTTAAAAACAATTTAGAAGGAACATAATCACTGGAAACAGAACCCGGTTATCCAATAGGTACCTAAGAGTTTATCCGTTAACGTCATGGAATCCTCTGTGGAGCTGAAAATATAATTTGACTCTGGCTTCAGAATCAACTTAATGAAATGAAGATAGAATAATTAGCCGTCTTCGTTTAATTTCCAAAGTTATTAATTGAGCCGTTAGAGTGCGCGACGATGTCATCTGGACTCTAATGAACGGACTGGGACTTCTTAACCTGTACGCCAAATGACTTCCTTTGTGACGATATTTTCTATGGCGATGGGTTAAATTTTCTCGGTTTCCTTCCTTTATTTGCACTTTCGCATAAGTATACCTAAATTATACCTATTAAAGTCAAAAGTTGGGTTGTTAATTGTTTGATATCTTTTATTTTGGTTTTTTTGTTTATATAGGTAAAGCGTTTGACCACCATCACACTTGCGAAAGTGAAGATGTGGTCTAAGATGGAGCACGGTTTCCTAGAAGGAACTTATTCACTTTTTTATATTAGCTAAATTGTTTTTGTTTATCATCCGACTTCAAGGAGGAGGTTCTCAATTCAACTTTGTTTTTTTGTAGGTGTGTTACGCGATCATTACGCCAATATTATGGACCGTTTTTGAATATTCTTACCCTAATGTGTAGAAAATGATCCCGAGGTGATCCCATAATTGTATCCCTAGGGGATTAGTATTTATCCTGCAAATCTAAAAAACAGTGTTATAGTAAGGGATTCGAAGTCGAATATTAGATTTTTGAAAACAATCAAATTATCACAATGACTGGTAACAAACTGTTTCCATGGCAACGGGAGTAAAAAAGAGGTAGGTTCAGGAATTTGAAGTCGGTTTATCCTTTTTCTTCAATAGAAAATATAACTAGAGCCCGTAGAGAAGCGCTGTACCAAAACCTATGGATCAGAATCAGAATCAGTAACTTTATTTCTATAAGCTTACAAAATAAGCACTTAGACAAGTCAAATTTTATACTATAAATATAGTTATTATTATCAAATATATGAAAAAATCAGACGTTACGATCGCGGCTCGATACCATCAAATGACATCGTCAAATGACTCAGGGCTCCGGAGATGACTGTAACCAATGAAGTATTGAAGTTGCAATAGTCTGTAACGGAAAGTGCGAAGAATCAACCAGTGGCTGTTAATAAGATTATAACTACCTATGTACTTATTTTTCACATTATAATGAGTTTTAGATTGTCTTCATACGTCTTAAACAGTGTTTCTGCTTTTGGCACAGAGGACGTCAAACGCATGCATTTGCGGGTGGCATTTGCCACCCGGTTATGGTATATCTAAACTGTATTATATCCGTCATGTAATAAGATAAGCAAGCTTTTTTTAAACTGAACGAACTGAAATGCCCCAGTAAGTGGTAAACTACGGTTATGAGTGCATTACCAGCAAAAATGTATTTAAATAACTCTAATTGCTTATGATTGACCGATGTTGCGTGGCGGGCGAACGAGGTTGCGAGTTCGATTTTCCCCTTGAGACTAATGTTTGTACGATCTGCAAATATGTATTTGTTCCGGGTATTCTGGGTATTTTATTTACAGATCATAATGTTTTTTTTTTATCTATGTATGTATTGTATTATACCAAAGAAATATTAGTCATCCATAATAATATCAGTCACCCGAAACACAAGGAAAAGATAATGTTGTGTGGATTAACAACATTATTTATATAATTAAATAATATTGGCCACACAGCATCATCGTTTGTTTGTGTTATGGATGAATGCACAAAATAGAAATGAACTAAAAAATTATAATTTATTCAATCCTATTCCAGTGGTGAAGGCATATATGTAAACTCATCAACACTACTTCTTCTTTGGAGGCTTGAATGGCGCGTTGTATCCTGCGTGGAAATTTTCCATGTAACTCCACGGGGATTGAAGATCGTAGGAACGCATCTCTTGGGCAAAATCAACAGGCTCATATACCAATTTCTTGCAGTCGTCGTCGTACCTGACTTCAGTATAGCCAACCAACGGGAAGTCCTTTCTGAGAGGATGACCTTGGAAGCCATAATCGGTCAATACTCTTCTCAAATCTGGATGATGACTGAACACTACACCGAAAAGATCATATATTTCTCTCTCGAAAGTAGCAACTCCTTTCCAAAGGACAGAGGCAGAGTGAAGTGGGGTCAGCTCGTCCGTATAAGTCTTTACTCTCGTGCGCGACCAGAACCTCATACTAAGGAGGCAGTAAACGACTTCAAATCTGAATTTTCGGCTGGGTACGTCAATTGCCGTGGCAGTGGTACAAACATTGAAGCATGCAAGCTGGTGATTGAACATGAATTGGAGTACTGGGTTCAAACCTTCTGGCGCCACCAATATCTCCAGTTCGTCGGTATGCTGCATTTGTATCTTTTGCACGTATTTCGGCATGCATGCTGCTGTATACAGACCGAACTCGTAAAGTTTCTGTCGCTTCGGATTGTCATGTTTCCTCAATGTATGACTTTCATACTCTATTGGCTTGAGGCAGAACGGGTTTTTAGTTTCAACATCTTTGCCTGTTCCTAAAACCTGTGATGCATGCAATTTGCGTTTAAATATTGATGAAACACTTCGTTTAGCAAAAGATAATATCATATTGCACAAAAACGCAAACAAAAAGAAAACAGAGGCACTGACAAACAATTGTCCATAAGCTGTCAAAGCAAGTACCTATGTTGTACAGGTGGAGGTTTTATCCTCGAAAAAGTATTACTATCACAATAAAGTTTATAATAGGTACCATACAGGGTGGCTTTTTGAGATGTGACTGTATGTACAGAGGGCATCAGCAATTGGTAACCCTCTAGCGGTAGAAGTGTAAACGTTAAAGGGGTTACCAAATGATGCTGCCCTCCGTACATATAAAACCACAAATTCTCGCAGACAGAATAGAAAAATAAGTATAGCTCGCAGTATGTGTGCAAAAAACATATACAGAATGACTTTTCATGTTGGGAGATGGCCAAATCAGAAATTATGATACCTAGTTACAAAAAAGTCGTGAAAGGAGTCATGATCTCGATTAATAAGAAAACAAAAACTGCATACTTTTAAAATCTTTTACTTTTGCAGAAAATCGAAACGATTGATTTCTTAAAATATGTTTATTGTATAACAACCTCTATTTTTGCACTATAGAATTCAATTGATAAGGATAAGGATCAATCTTTGCTAAGAAATGCATTATTGAAAATGATAGGAAATGGTTATTATTTACGATTTATTTTAAAAACTTTCCTCCGGATGCTTCCATATGAAAATTTTAAATAATATTTTCGACTACTGGTTGGTTTGCCGCTAGACAAGATACATTAGCCTGTATTTAATTGGGGTTTATCTTCAAAAAAATATCTATTCACGATGAATTTTGTTATAAAAAATTCAACGTTATGGAAAAATATGGATGCAATTTTATTTTCTCATAAATTTATGCTCAATTGAGCACATGACTCTTTTCACGACTTTTTTCTAACTCTCATGGTTTTATTGGCCATCCATTCCCATCTCAAAAAACCATCCTGTACATATGCCTAAGATGAAATGTATTTATCAGTTGTTATGCAAATTTTAAGGACCTACTATTGCTTTTGTGGATTGTACTACCTATTAGAAAAACCCGCGTTTATCTCGCAAAATCTAAAAATATTTTTGCCCAACTCTAACAACCACAAGCAACACGCGCATACCTCAAAAGTTTCCTTTCCAGAATGACAATTATCATAAAAGCTCCACTGGTTTTATCAAATTATAGAGACAATCTAAGGCCTGGAGAAACACAGCGTAAGAACAAGGCTTTACTCTTCGTACGGATGAAGTTTTCCAGAAGTTTCGACATGTGTCCCACAAGACTAGCACCTTCAAAGGCATATTACTCTTTATTTGAAATACGAATGTTTTGGGAATTTCGTTCATATGAAAGACAGAGGGACGTCCATCTACGAGATGGATCGACTTTACGTTACCAATCTCTTGAGAAGAATAATTTAATTTAAAACGACCAGGAAATATAATTTAAATATCTACCTAATGTCTATAGTGAATAAGTCGGTTTTTAATTTATGTCCAGCATTATTTATTTATTTACTAGTTGGTGCCCGCGACTTTGTCTGCGCAGGATTAAAATAAATAAATAAATAGTGCTGGGCAATTCACACAGCATTATCTAGCCCCAAGCTAAGCAGAGTTATGGGTACTAGATAACTGATATACATAACATAATACAATATATTACGAGATATAGATATCATACTTAAATACAAAACGACCAAAACACCCTGAACAAATATC
Source organism: Eupithecia insigniata (assembly GCA_947859395.1). Lineage (NCBI taxonomy): Eukaryota > Metazoa > Arthropoda > Insecta > Lepidoptera > Geometridae > Eupithecia > Eupithecia insigniata. Next base: position 2,097,173 of record OX402002.1, read on the forward strand.
TGCAGATCGTAAAAATATTTGTCTCGAGGCGGGAATCGAACTCGCAACCTCCATCGTCGCAGACGGACCTTCGCTCACCGCGCCATAGAATTCCTCAAATCGTCACGTCAGATTAATACCTGAGTAGCTTATTTTCTTCTCCAAGGTCCTTTATATATTTCCATTGGGTTACACGTATGTATGTAACATTATATACGTGTAACCGTTTTTGCAGCGCAGCACGCCAAAATAGCTCTTATTGTTATATTTTGGACAATTCACACGATATTCTTTGTTAATTATAGCCTATGTGTTATTCTGATGTATAAGCTTTAATATTGTAAACTTTATTCAAATCCATTCCGTAGTTTTTGCGTGAAAGAGTAACAAACATCCAAACTTTTGCGTTTATAATATTAGTAAGGATTTATATACCTACATTCTGTCACAAATTTTTGGATTCAATAGTAGATTGTTTTACAAGGGACTAAACCATCCCATTATATATGTACGAGGTTGTTATACTCCCGAGCGTAGCGAGGGAGGATGACAAGACCGAGTTATAATGGGTGGTTTTGGCCCGAGTAAAACACTCTACTTTTAACTTCGATTGCGAGAAATTAAAATAATTCAAAATTAGACAATTTTCAGAAATTTTATTAAAAATTAAATGTGCAGTTAGAGCAATTTTGAATGTTTAGTGATATGTTTTTCCCGGGCAATTTTATTTCGGTTCTTTGTGATTGGGGTGTGATAATATTTTGAGTTGATTGTTGTGGAGTAAAAGTTGGAGAGACTCGACTCATGCTTGAGTTTCCTGCATTATTAAGATCTGAGTGCGGCTTCAGCTGAGTTGACATATTCATCCAATCCCGCGATGTACATGCTTGGGGTTCTGTAATGTTTGGTAGAATATTGATTCCTTTCGTAATCCGCTGCGTGACGTGATACTTGTTTTGTATAGAGTCCTCTATATAACCTTCAGCCATTTGATCGGACCTCCATCCACCGTGCCGTTTTAATGTCGTTATATTCGCACCAGAGTCCGCCAACAGAGTCGCGGATGTTTTGCGGAAACAATGGCCCGTGTAGAGTTCCAGATTTGGTAAATTTAGATAAGTGGCAATATCTTTAGGCATGTTACCAAATTTATTTTTGCCTATGACTTGCCTTGTGCATTTACCATTTTGATAATTTAGAAAAAATCTTCTTGTTGAAACATTAGTGGGACGTAACTTCTGATAGGCTTTAACTATATTAAGGTACATATTCTCCACTGATGACAAATTTACGCTCTTTGTTTGTTTTCGTGTTCGGCAGACTCACAGCTTGTAGGTTTGTATCCGTTTCTACGTCTTCTAAATTATATTGGCAAGCTCTATTCCGCTGATTTCATAAATTAAAGCAACCTGTTGAATAAAAAAATAAGTGTGTTAATAATCGTAATAACCTAGGTACATAATTTAGGTATGTAGGTAGGTATCTATTTATTTAGTTTGAGTAGAGTACATAAGTAGGTTACCTTTGTTGCCAAGTATTGTTTATTGGAACGTTATTTAAAAATGTTTCGATTTCTTGTGTCGTCAAGACTTTAGATTTTTTTGCCTTGTATCCAGTGGACAATTTCTTCAGTAAAGCCGTTAAATTTACATACTTTTTAATATCGACGTCGTGTTTCATTCTTAACATTGAATATGTGCTCCAAAGAGTCGATGATTTGAATTTTTTCGATAATTCATCAAAATAAGTTAGAAAAACCCCTTCTGTAAAAGAATCCACACGTTTCTCATCTCTCCATTTCATAAAATTTTCGTAACTCTTTAAATATATTCCACGTGATTTTGTCGGCAACAGATTCATAATTATTTCCTTGCCCTTTTCTTCCATTTGCATCTGCACTATCACTTGATGACATTTTTCACGTTCACAATTTGGAAGTAAAAGTCAGGAAGTTAAACGTAAAAGTTTGTGATTTGGAATGAAGAAAATTCTAGAGATTTAGCGCCAATACCATCTTTTTTTTTAAATCTCTATTTAACCCGCAACAAAACAGTTCGCATTCTACCGTGAAGGGAAGAATCAACCTTCATAATACATCACCAAGACGGTTCTATTTTCAAAAAAAATGATTGACGGTTAATGTCGACCAATAAGTCGAGTTTTTATGTAAGAGAACGAAAGCTTTGTACGGGCTGATGATGTTAAACAAAAATTAAAAAGAAAAAATACTTTTTAGCCCGAGGTATTAAACTCGAGTTTAAGGCCCGCTAAGCTACACTATTATGATACACTTTTTGAGCAAGAGAAGTGAAAAACTTATTTGTTGCCAAAGGATGTATCAAACAAAATTCGCCATTTATCTTTTCCAGTTCCATACATAAAACAGAAAGCTCAGGCTGCACTTGATTCAGTGTTTCCCGCCAACCAACTCCAGATTGTGCGCCACAACACCGCAACTTCCGGCTTCCGGTTTAGCTGCGCTTGCGCGTTGGGGACGTAACGTCACACTAGTAAAAAATTCATATTTTTGAAAGAGATTTAAAAAGTTACGTGACAGAAACTTGATCACTTAAATTAAATATAGTCTACGGTGCATAAAAAACTATGCGAAGAAATTTTCTGGATTTAGAAACTTCTGAATTTTCTTCGGCCCTTTCATTACCTAACTATTTCTAAAATTGTGGGAATTCGATCAAACTACGTACATGTACAAGCGTACATGTTTTCTTGTGTTAATGTGATAATAATACAATAAAAACTCTCTTTCATTATTTTGGTTCTACTTGCTTCTGTACTTCACACGAATAGAGCACGTGCTCACTCTAAAAATGCTAATTTCACAAATTGCAAGTATTCATACCTCAAATATACTAATATGTAATGCAAAACTAAAGCACACGGGCGAATGTACATAAATTATATTAAAATAGGCGCCCTACCCCACGTTCAACTCGTTGGGCTGCATTTAAATATTTAAAAAGTGCAAAAGGGGATGTAGCGTGTCCGTTAAAAGGTTCAGAGATTGTTATCTTTATTTTGGTAGGTAGAAAATATAATTTTGTTTTAGGATAATTCCTGAAAAAATCTTTAACTTCACAGTTATCTGGTCTGGACCTCTTTGGGGATGAGTAGATATTTTTAAAAAGAAAATTTCACCTTGACCCATCGTAACATTTGAATCACTGCATTGACTTTTCAATATAGCAAAGAACTCATCTTGATCTAGTCAACTTTAAAAGAAAAAAAAACAGTTTATTTGCTTGGGTTGCAACTTGTTGGGAGTAACGATGCCATACAGATAGTTACATACGTTAAACTAGCAGTGAGTTTTTACTATGCGCAAACTTAATAAAATCCCACTTTTTTCATTATGAATGTAAGCGGGTTAACTACGAACGTAGTTTTGTTAAAAGAAAACCAACGTTTCATCAGGGTGGATGCGGTGCGTCGCAACTGTTCTGCGTCTCTGCGCATATTTTCCCCTCTTTTTTCCCCGTGGGAACTAAGAATGATCCACGGGCAAGCACCTCCTCAGCCCAGACGAGCTACGAGACACCATCCCGAAGAAAATTCTACAGTTCCTCACAACTGCAAGGGTAAGTGGCGAACTATGAACGCCGCAGCTTCCAAAGGTGAACACTCGAAGTGGCGATCACAATATGCCTACCATGGCCGCTGTGACACCAAAACCACCCTAAGAAAATATAAAAAAAAAGATCCAATGATCATCTGACGATTAACTTCACTAGTCTGCCTGAAGTCTGAATTATTAACAATAATCAAATCAAATTCAGCAACTGTACTACTGTACTACTGTCGTAGGCGTTATCTAATAATACCTAAGTGGTTTTGTGCTTGATTGTAATTCTGCTGGCTTCATACTCATAAGTGCGTAGGTATACAAACTTGTAGGAAAATCCATGATCAAATCATCCGTGTCAACTTTCTAAGGCCTCAACCTCAGGTCAAAACATGGAAATTACTATAGGTTTCAACTATGCCGATAGCAATTTTTTTAAACAGAAACTTCTTGAAGCTTATCGTTTTTGATCGTGTGACGATACCGAACCGTCCCGGGTCAGTTTCGCTGGATCTGATAAACGCGGTTTAATCTGCATCCTCTTCTTCTTCTTTTAGCATAATAGCTTAAAGTTTTTCACGTCTATTGAAGAGTCATGACAGGGTAGGCAAAATGTCGCACATGAGCGTGCCCATCACAAATTAATTAATTACCCAATAAAAAGTTTTTTTTTTATAAAATGGATCCCTAAAAATGTAACTGGGTGGTTCACATTACTCTGGTTTCGGGTGAAGCTTCCTTTCCGGCCACAAGAGGCTGCGGTGGCATAGGTACTCTGATCTAAACGGACGTGTTCTTTAAAGCCTCAAAATTTTTGGTGAACGTATAATAAATTAATGATACAAGACTAAATAAATACTTAAAGAATTTATTGCATTTGACTAAAAATAAAATACGAATACTGCAAGTTAATCCCTTGAGACATTTGCTAGATCAACTTATATTTCGAATAGGAGAGATTCTTCTCTCGTAATGACACCACAGTCAAGAGAGATAAAGAAAGCAGGTAACTGGTGCTAGAAAAATACGGGACAGCTAAAGTGCAGGATTTTCTTTAAAGACGATGCCAGAACACAGTAATTGCAAGGTGACAATTACTTTTCTCTCACTAATAGCCATTTTTTATCAAAGAACCAAAATGACTAGGTTCCTACCTAGTCTGTGTGGTTCTTTGATAGGTACCAAATATACGCACATCACCTACATATATACTAATTTTTTTATTGATAAATTCACTTTGATATGTAGACGCGCAAACATTTGTTTTCAGTTTCGACCTCTCAAATTAAATAAACAAGCTTGAGTCTTGTTTCCACAATATAGTGGTGAGACTATTTTCTATTTAGCGGTAATGTGTTTTTACTACTGTAACTAAAAATATTCGGTGTCTCTAGGTACCCGTTGAATTATTATGTCTGGATAGTCTTATAGCTAATTTAAATTGTACTCTGTTTATTAAAGCTTCCGAAGCTAGGGAGCTTTTTATTTCGCATAAACGCTACAGTAGCTTTATACTTTGTTGTGTTGAGAATCAACCTAATTCATATAGGTATTATGCATAGTAAGAGATTGGGATTAAAAATGTGAACCTCTCTCTTGCTTTGAATGTTTTCTAGATACGTCACAGGTTAACAAGGTAACTTAAAAATGTTAAAGTGAGTTAAATGAGTTGAATAAAGCCGTCTTTTTACAGAATAACATCCTAGAGTAACAGGAGATTCTAAGCAAACTGCCTGTGTAGTAACCATAAATTTCAAGAGTTATGCAATAATAATACATACTATGTACATGGAGCTACGGGGCCATTTATGTGGTCAGAGAGAGGTAGTTTTAGTCTTAAACTAGTAGTTCTAACAAACTATTATAGCTTCGGTTTGGTTAAGTGTTCAGTAAGATAGAGCTACAAAGTTCACACACCTTTAATACAAGCTTTTTTGTATGTGTAGGACAAATCTTACATCTGAATTTTTGATTAGATGTCTTTTATTGTCTCGATTGAGTTGAAATTTGTCATACTTATGTAAGTTCGGTGTCAATACAATTTTATGTACCATCGAGCTGGTTTGATGATGGAAACAGAAGCTGGCCATAGGAACTCCTAAACGAAACGACGTAATCCCGTAAGTTTGGGTTCATTGGTTTTGTTTTCCACTATGGTCTCAGATGATATAAAAATTTGTTTTTAAAGCATTTAAAATATAGAAAATTGTTTTTTTGCCTCTTATCCTTTATGTATGTAACTCTACTCGAGGCTTTGTACGCGTTTTTTCGGGATAGAAAATATGACCTCATATGTCATATTTTCTTTTTATCTAAAATTTAACTCTCTGCCAAATTCTTTGAAATCCGTTTAGCAGCTAAAAGGATATGAATGTATTTCTTTAGATGGACAGACAGACAAGTTAAAATTGGTTAGTAGTGTGAACCTTTAATAAAATTCGAAGTGTAACAAAATTATAAAGTTAACTGGCAAAAATAACCATAATTGTGGCAACTTTTAAGCTCCTTAATGGATGGTTTCGAGATATCGTTTATTCGCGTTTGGTGTCTACCTATGAGCATATTAAAAAAAATGTTAGTCTACATTTTTATTATCCTACTTATGTTATAAATGTCAAAGTTTGTATGGATGGATGTATGGATATTTGTTACTCTTTCACGCAAAAACTACTGAACCGATTAGGCTGAAATTGGCTATGGGTATAGTTTGAGTATCGGTAGAATTTTTTTCGTTATGAAGTATATAGTATATTAATATAAGTAGGTATATATTACGTTATGTAGGTATCATTATATTATATTTATAATTCGTTAAACTTAAACACCACCGTCTATATTGTTCTTTTATGTCCAGTCCATCCCAAGGTTGCCTGGAAGAGATCGCTTAAAGCGATAAGGCCGCCCTTTGTACTACTTTGTTTGTTAGCATTTCCTTGTTGTATTGTATTTTGTGTTTGTGTGGTACAATAAAGAGTTATCTATCTATCTATAAAGACGTTTTATAAGCTTAGAAAAAAAAGATCTTAACTCATCTCAAATGGAAAACCTATATAATGATTTAAAGATTTAATAACGTATAATAACAACAAACGAGGATATATAACCCTTCCAAAATAAATTTAAATTCAATTTATAAAAACTTACTTTACAAACTGGCATGGCCGCAAATCTGACCTTATCTAATGCCACAAAGTTTACTTGTTTCGAAAAGGAGCCTCTCTTAAACTCTGTGGCTTACTTTTTTCTATAAATGATGTTAACGATGCTACTTCTTTATCACCCCTTTAGCGATAAGAACGCTTTAAAAGATATTAAGGGCTTTTAAAGAAAATTTCGGTAAAAATTGCGGTAATAGAGTTCCCCCTGAAAATAACTGGTTAGATGATTGAATAAATGTAGAAAGATGCATTTAAAGTTGTAATTTATTTGTTTACAGCAGTTTCTGTCATATTGGAGGACAAAAGCTTTCGGGATTGGTGGAGATTAAAAATTATGTTTATTGATAAAGAAAATAACAATCAAATAATATAAACAAATTACACTAGTATTTACAATTGAAACAATTGAGCTAACTGCAGACTGTTGCAAACAATCTACAGAAATTTCAACTGGTCCATATCAATACCAGTCGGAAGCTTCCCCAAGACGCACTGGCTGCATTGCCTCGCTGTATGGCAATGCTGTCAAAGACACATGTATATAAAACCAAATTAAGTTAAATGTATAATTGAAAAACAGTAGCAATAAGCGTATTTTAAACCGACGAAAAAAAAAGGGGAGCATGTTCTTTTTTTGGCTTGTTTATGTAGTATGTTCGTCTACATTACATCCACGTATTTCTCTTACAATTATAGACCGATTTGGAAAATTCTTTCACTATTGTATAGAAAACGATCCTGAGGTGGTTTCATAAAATTTATTCCCGAGATATAAATATTCGTCTGAAAAACTTAAACAGTGTAATGAAATAAAATAGTGTAACTAAGGAATTAAAGTAGATTTTTAGTTTTTTCAAAACAATCAAAGAATTTTGTTGAAAAACCGTTAACCGTTCTACAAAGATCATTGCTTTTTATGGAAGAAACAATATTTCTCATGGCTGTCACCATGTTCTAATGGGAGCACAATCTGTTACAAGTTATTGTTTACATGATCTCAGCTTCCAGAGATTAAAACAAACATACTCCAACAAGTTGCCTGGTTTGTTTACTTTGGCCCACTTGTTGTTGGATAAAACCGTTACAAAAATATGTTATTATAATATTTAGATTTTTATGTACCTACTTACCTACTTGGGGTGCCTAAATGTATCATTCATATCTTTAAGTACTTTACTCACGAAGATACATTAATTTATGAAATGAAATTGTTACCTTATTCAGAAAACAGACGACTATAATAAAAAAATATCATGTGTGAGTTGGACTCGCGCGCCGAGACTTCCGTAATTATAAGACCTTGTTTCAAGTAATAGAAACTAATTAGATCTAGTATTTACAATGACAAACTTGAGCGCCTGCGGAATGTCGGGATATAAGGTTTACATATACATTGACTTGCGCAAATATGACCATGTCGGGGTTGCCTGGGAAGAAATCGCTCTCAGCGATAAGGCCGCCTTTTGTACTGTTCATTTTTGTTTAGATATAAGTAAGATCTTTTATTAATGTATTTATTTTCTAGTACAGTAAAGTGTTCATTTATTCATATCTCGGAATTTCGTAGGAAGCTCAAGTGCTTACCTATACGGCTTAACCGTACGTAATAGTCACATTCAATGACTTCTCTATGATATTATCTTATTTATTTCTTCTGCACTCTCTTATCTCAAGGAACGTTTCACTTTCCTTCATCATTCTCACACTCTTTCTCTGCGCTCTTCAGAAACTCTTATGCTCAAAGTTCCTATTCACTCTACTTCCTTCTATGACAACTCATTTATTGCTCGTGCTGTACAGCTTTGGAACACATTGCCAGTCTCAATAAGGCGTGCAAAGTCATTACCTATATTCAAGAGTATGGTAAAAGGAACACTATTTGTACTAATGTCACTGACCACACCCTAGTTTCCCTGAATAAAATGTAGTTAACTATGTATGTATAAATGTAATTTATACATCCATATACTATGTATGTATAAATAGGTTTATGGTTTATACTAAGCAGTATAAACAGGTTTATGTATTTAGGTATTTTTGTAATTTATGTAGGTATTCGTATGTAAGATTTCTTAAGAACGGAACGAATAGCCCTTAGCGCCATACAAACGTACTTTCCGCTTCATTTGGATACTATGTCCCCGATCTTATTGAATCTGAGATCGCTGAGATTTGGGAGATGTTTGTAGCCATCTTAAATAAAAAATATGAAAATGAAAATACATTTATTTCTATTACTTAATATATCTGTTAAAATAGCATGATTATGCTTGTGTTAGAGAACCCCGCTCTTCTATAACATTAGGTTTGGTAGGTAGGCTAGATACATTGAAATTTGATACTTTAAGAGTACCTAGTACAAAAATAAACAAAATTAATTCGTGTATGTTTGAGTGAAAGAGTGAGAGTTGTGTTTACGTGTGTATGTGTGTGGGGGTGAGTATAAGAGAGAGTGTGTGTTGTGTGTGGTGGTGTATGTGAAGAGTGTCTCCATGGTATCGCTGGGCTAGGTACTCCTGAGGACACCGGTCTCATGACATGAGAGTCCGGTCACATTGAAATACAACAATATTTCTTAAATGATTATATTGTTGTAGCTTATTATAATAATGCACATAGATCCCCGTGTTCAATACAACGATCTTATCCATCCAAGGTTGTCTGGTAGAGATCGCTCGTAAGCAAGACCTGCATATGTGCACCTCTTGAGATTCTTGGCCAAATCTGCCGCCGAATCAGCCCTGAGAGTTCATTCAATACAAATTAAAGAAAAGTGATAACTGCAGCGGATAGATAAACTGTCAATTTGAATCGTCTCCAAGACGATGGCAAAATTAATAAAATAAGGTAAATATTCTAATTTTATATTCCTCTTATCCCCTGCCATAGACCAATAGTTATCTACGTAAAACCGAATAAGTCTCACTCAGCACCGTTCTTGCACTTAATTCATTCCATAATGAGCTAGAGGAGTGCATATTTCATCGGCAGCGGGGCGCGGGGCTTTAAGTGGGGTATTTTATTGGCTTATTATACAATATTCTAAGCTAAAAATCGTGGAAAGAGTACGTTTTTAATTGGGCTTTGGTCTCGCGTGGCGCTGACGCGAGGATTATTCATGACCGCTTCAGAGCCAAGTGTCGCCCCGTAATGCTGGGAACCATTTTTTTATTATTCCCACCCCAGTTTAACTTTCTGAAATATTGACTTGAAGATTTGCGCTTTGTATTTTGAAACTGCGACTAACTTTGCTCTAAGCGAGCTAAAATGACATGGCATCGTCATCACTACATAGTTTATAACGAAGTCGTTTCCCGCTGTTTGTCTGTCCCTATGTATGCTTAGATCTTTAAAACTACGCAACGGATTTTGATGCGGATTTTTCATAGATAAAGTGATTCAAGAGGAGGTTTATATGTATAATTTAGTATCAGCATTGCACCCGTGCGAAACTGGTGCGGGTCGCTAGTACTCGTATATTGCGTAGAATAATAATGTTCAATGAATCCTACTTTATTATTATAAATGTGAAGCTTGTATGGATGGAAAACTACTGAACCGATTAGGCTGAAATTTGGTATGGCGATAGATTGGGACCTGAAATAACATATAGGCTATTTTTTATCCCGATAAAACACGGGCGAAGGCGCGTGCGGCAGCTAGTGAATTTATTATATTTTACGCATTCGATGACGATGTGACGTTTTTTTTCTCTATTCTACCATAGACAACAATCCTTGCGCTCGGCCTAGTGAGTGTTGTTGGCACATTTACGGCTACTGCTTGGCTAATCTAAAGATCAGCGAAACTTTTACAGCAACATAGGTAAATACTAAGTCAGGGATTATCTATTTCTAAAAACTTGCTGTGAATTGGTGCGACGCAATTGCTGGCTAAAGTTGCATACTCGAAGAGGCTAAGCCGACAAAATGGCATACAAACACGTAAAGGAACTCAAAACCAAAGTTTATTTGTTATGCTCATTGTTCCACCCACTTCTAGGAAAGGTAGTAATTGAGCCGGTGGTGTATACAGCTGCATTGTGGCGTAATTAGTGCACTCACTTGTATGAGATTACACCTGTTGGCGTGTATAGCAGAGCTAGTAGTATAGTATTTATCGAAATAATTTAGTTCGATTTTTCAGTCACTTATTATATGATATTTCGTAAATAATATTTCAATAATTTGAATTAACTTTATCAAAGTGAAATACATTAATTTAGGTCCATTTAAAACCCGATCATCATCATCATCATCATCATATCAGCCGATCGACGTCCACTGCTGGACATAGGCCTCCCCTAAGGATCTCCACAATGACCGATTTTGCGCTGCCCGCATCAGCGATTTCCCGCGACCTTCACTAGGTCGTCGGTCCATCGCGTGGGGGGTCTACCTACACCGCGCTTTCCGGTACGTGGTCGCCACTCTAGAGCCTTGCGGCCCGAAATTATGTAGAAATATAATAATTAAAACAAATTTTATGTTTACAATAAAATTATTTCTGTAATTTATGATTTTAATTAGCGATACTCGATTAGGTGTTCGATTTTCCTAATTTTTATTTTGGCCATCTCAATTACGTTTCATTCTACGCAAAACGAATTATCTCCGATTTTATAAAGATTATGTTTTCTATTTTTTATTACGTGTAGAGGCTAAATATAATTTAGTTTTTGATAATTTGAGTAGCATACTGAAATTCTACAGGTTTATTATTAATTGTATACGTTAAAATGGAGATAACATTTATGTGAATTTTCGAAATAATTTTTTTGACACAATCCTAGTCAATTAAAATGAAATGCAGTCCATCTGTCTGTCACTGTCAGGAAACGCTCCCTACGTGAAAAATACTATAGTAATAGTGAGTATTCGGTTATTTGGTAAACAAAGAACCAAACATTCATCAACATAAAATTTGTTTTTTTTTATTTATACTAAAAACCGAATTTCTGAATACGTTATAGCGGATGAACATTTACACTGTTTTTAAACTTTACTGTTCAAGGGAAAATGTTTTAATAAAAACTTAAGGGTAGGTAGGAACCGTTTCAAAAAGAATAAAATTGTGAACATAGGGTCATTCATAGAGCTAGATACCATATAATATCATCATCATCAGCCCGTACACGTCCACTGCTGAACATAGGCCTCCCCCAAACGACACCACGAATAGCGGTCCTGGCTAGATAATAATATATGAGTCATAAAAAAACACAAAACAGTTGAGTTTCAAACCTCCTTCTTTTTGTTGGAGTCGGCTAAATATATTGATTTGATACTTTTTTAACGACAAATTTTTTTGATGGTCTCAATTTGGTTATCATTAACTGCCAGCCTCAGCAATACCGACCTTTTTCCAAAGGTGCGCTAACAACCTAACTCATTCAATAAGACAAGGGCTCTTATCGTGTTGGCCCCTCATAGTTTTAATCAAAGGTGAGAAGAAGCCCATCTAAATCAGAATCAGAATCAATAACTTTATTTGTTTAGGCTTACAAAATAAGCACTTAGACAAGTCAAATTGTATACTATAAACATAGTTATTATTATCAAATAAGAAAAAAGGTGTTATTGATATTCTCTTCACTTCAATTTTTTGTCCACTAGTGGAAGAAGTGATATCAGAAACATAAGTAAATTTTGTACTTGTATTTTTAGAGTAATACCTAAGCTACCCCAAAAATAACAATACCGCAGATATTCATTACATTCCACATAATATTTCAAACAACGCGATCCTGGCAGGCTAATTTAGCTTTCCAAACCAGCGGGCCGGCACACTGAATTTAAACATTCCTTCTAGAGCCACGAGAGGGCGCCAGAATCTATTTCACGCACATTACGTCCATGACTTATGAGTTATTGCAGCTGTAAAACTCAGCACACGTCAGTCCATTTGCTTGATTTTTTTGGTTTTAATTTAAAAGCATAGGATTTTTGGCTGAACTCTGAACGTGGCGGGGCGTATATTTTTTATTTTTTTTCGTTTTCCATATTCGTTTCCATTTCGATTGACCACAATCTCACCTGGTGGAAAGTGACGATGTGGCCGACGGTGTATCACGAAGGTCTAGAAGATACCTATTCACTATTGTCTTGAAGAGACCCAGATTGATTGAGAATTTACGGTTTTTACTACGACAGATTGCGAACTGCGGTCGTAGTAATTTGGATCACATTGCAAAAAAAATATGTTGGTATAATAGTTGTATTATTTTAGTACAAGGACTAACAATTTACGAAATCACAAAATGTTTGAAGCTCCAAGAGGCATTTACTTACGCCACCCTCAGATAGATGGCACTACTCGTTTAACTTCCTTACGGGCACAAAATTATAATACTTACTACTTTTGAAAGTTTTAGCACCGTTTTGGCTTAACCCTCGACGAAGTCCCTTCGACTGGACCACGGAATTTTTTTCGGTAGTACAGTTACTGTTCATCCAATAATAATTTCTTAAAAGATAATTCTACAGGAACGGAGGCATTTTCAAAGAGCAAATTGAGTACAAATTTACCTTAAAATCCTTACCTATAAATTATAATCCTAACTAATATTATAAATGCGGAAGTGTGTTTGTTTGTTTGTCCTTCCTTCACGCCCTAACTAAGCAACCAATCGACTTGATTTTATAGAAACTTATGACGACTTGTCATAGAGTTAGTTGAAAGGATGGGGAGTAACATTGGCACTTTTTGTCTTGGTAAAACATCAAATTCCCATGAGAGACGGCTTACGAATCTAATGCGGGTGAAACCGCGAGGAATAGCTAGTAAATAATAAATGTGTGTAGTATAGGTATATTGTAAAAGTGGCTAATAATTTTCGTTCATAAATTTTATTCTACGCAGGTTTAAGACTGCTAGAAGCTATGAATGAGTCATGATGTCCGTTCTGTAAGGTTAGGTACTTGTGATGCCCCATCGCCCATGTCGAGACAACTTGGCGCCAACGGAGGAACGACCAGTCGCTGGTAGCAATGACTCCAATAGATCGGGACTTACAGGTTGCTTTTTAGCACCCGACGCATGGTTAGCGACAGAGGGATTAATCAGAATAATCAAATTATTGGTAAAAAATTATTACAGGTCGGTCAATTTACAAATTATAGCATAATAATAAAATTATATTCATCATCATCATCATCATCAGCCCGTACACGTCCACTGCTGAACATAGGCCTCCCCCAAAAAAATTGTATTACCTATATTGAAATTACATAAAATGAAAATAATTACAATTAATAATAATAAATAATTAAAATATCATTGTATTTTCGGCACAAATTCTTCAACATTATAGACAGCCTTTTCGACCAGCCACGATTTAAGTCTCCACTTAAAGGAGGAACGATAACGTATTGAGTCGACCCCACCTAAGGGGGAAAGGGCAAGAGAACGATGATTGTTTTTATTTTGTAATATTGAAAAAGCCATTTAAGTATTTCCACTTAAGGTGGCTGATGGGGCTGTCGCGCTTCTGTAGCGCATCAGACATGTTTCAGGCAGCGAACCCGTCGACCCAGGCCTCCATCCCTGATGCGCTACAGAAGCCACCTGAAGTGGAAATACTAAGGGGGCGTGGATCGACGCGTTCGCTACGATCCTGCGCAAGACAACGGCGTCATTGATGTGGAGGGTGCGTGGCAGCGGCAACAGATATATGGACTCTGTATGTTAACTTTGTACATGTTCAACAGTGGGCGTGTATGGGCTGATATGATGATACGTTGTCACGTAAAACAAATTGTAATTCTAGAGCTACCAGCCCGTCTAACAATACATCTGAAAATCATATAAAATTGGAAATTGAAAGTAATAAAAACTGTGATTCAGCAGACCTTCAAACTGGACGGCCGGACTGTGGTTCAAAGGCCGTTAAACTTTGAAATTAGAAACTAATTTCACCAAAACGTGATAAATCAGTGCTAGAAAATATTGTTTATAACAATAGCCAATTTGTGAACTCTGCCTGCTTTTGACAGGATGACGGTAATGAGTAATTTGCCATCGTGCTGCTATTATCAGTATTTATGTTTACTTTGAAACCTTCATCCATCCAACCATCCAACCATCCTAAATATTAGGATTAAATTGGTGTTCCTCTTCGTATCAAAATCATATATACAAATAAATATTAAATTATAAAATAAAATTTTAATTTAAATAGAAATAATTTTAATCAGAAATATTTTTTGTGCTAGTTATAACAAATATTACATATAATTTAATGAATAACGAGTATTTAGATTGTAATAAAAATATAGAAACGTTCACTACTTATGCAAATAAATTATCTCAAAATAAGGCAATATTACGTAACAATAACGATGATAAATAATTCGTTAGTTCCCATCTTTTTGCATAAACTTTGCTAAACTTCGACTATATATAGAATTTCTATTATCGTTGGCAAGGACTAACGAATATTAGATAACTTTTGATGGAAAATATTGACGTTTCATTCTATAACGTAGATCGAGAAAATTTTAATACTTTACATGTTCCTCATACATGTTGTGACCGGAGCGTGTCCATGATAGTCCACCTGTAACTTGTAATGTTATGAAGAAATAAGAAATGCTTCTTAATAACATTACAAATTACTGGTCAGATAATAGTAATAGAGCACCTATTACTATCATATTTTTCCACAAGTGGACAAAAAATTTAAGTGAAGAGAATATCAATAACACCTTATTACTACCTTATTCTTATTTGATAATAATAACTATGTTTATAGTATAAAATTTGACTTGTCTAAGTGCTTATTTTGTAAGACTAAAGAAATAAAGTTATTGATTCTGATTCTATGGTACAATAAAAACATTACGGGGTGCATTAGGACTAGGTACAATAGTTTTTTTTTTGTCGATAGACTTTCGTTTGATCACAATCTCACCTGATGGAAAGTGACTATGTGGTATTACATTTCTATTACACTGCATATATATCTAGTTAAAATAATAAGTTAAATCCATCACACTAAAAAAGCAAAAGTTTAGATGTACCTAGATGTTTGGATGGATGTGTGTTACTTCTTCACGCTACTCATGACATGACTCAAAGTTCTTAAACTTAATATGGTTTTATCCAAATTATGTAGGCACACCACTGTGTGATGCGATGGTAAAATTATTAGGATTGGTTTTAGATTTAATTGAGTTTTATGTAGTAAAAAATATGTTAAATACGGGACTAGACATAGTCAAACCAATAATGATTCAAAGTCCTTAAACTTTTTAGGTATAAAAAAGATCCATGCTTGTTAATATTATACTAGTAAATCTAAAAGTAATTCTGTCTGTTTGTCTGTTACCTTTTCACGGATCTTAGGTAGGCTATTTTTTATCATGGAATAACTCGTGCCGAAGCAGCGGAAGGAGGTTAGTTTAAAAAAAACACTTTATTAGGTAAGAAAAACTCACCCCTGGTGAACAGACTGGATGTATTGAACCTCAACTAACAGGTCAATGTGGAGGAAGTGAGTCTCATTCTCGACTCATTTCCTCCATATATTATAGTTTGAGTTGTAACGTCGCGATGTTACAACTCAAACTATAATGGGAAAGTGACTAATCCAAAAAAGAAAAACTAATTTGAATAGATAGAAATCAATTCAATATACATACGCTGCAAGGTGCTAAATGTATGGGAGTAAAGAAAGCAAAAACTTGTAGCTTTCGTAAACCATGCACAACCAATATTATCGACTCTATTCTATATGGCTCTCGGAATAAGGTTCAAGTTAAATTTCAACCCAGTGAAGAAAGGTTTATTTTTTGACTACTGTTGTTTCTATGTATGTATATCTATGTAATGTATTATATTATGTATTTCAGTCATTTAGTTCCAATAACACAAGCTCTGCTTAACTTGGGGTTAGATTATGCTGTATGTCTGTCCACCATCAATTGATATTTATTCGACGAAGATTTTTTGTAATAATTTAAAATATTAATACCAAAACTACCAAACTGTTACAATTATAAGTAATAGCAGCCTAAACTACCTAAGGTACCTAATTAGAGTATCATGCACACCAACAGCTTCTCATGTAAAAAGCTAATAAACAGAATTTCATTTGTTGCTAAGGTAAATAATCAAATGAAATAAGTTCCAATCGTTCCAATGTAGAATCTTATTACGGCGTATAGCAGAAAAATGATTCTGAAACCTTATAAGTTAAGTAAGCTTAGATATCTGTCCAAAATCTTCTACCGTCTATTGAATAATGCCTCTCATGTGTATATAATAATAGCTGTGTAGTGTCTCATATCATTTCAAGACTTACATACTCGATGTCCCAATAAAGTTTGTCTGGGATCTTTGCTGCCACATAATAATGTATTACAAAAGCCAAAGACCGTCATTGTTGCTGGTACTTCAATCCGGGGCGCGTGGAGCGTTTGCGCGGACGAGTTGACTCGAGCGCTGGCGAGAAAATCATTGTAAAAATTTATAGACTGGCGTTGAAATAAGCTTTATTCATATTTTCTGGAACCATGAATGCAATGGATACCTAAGTAGTCATTGATTATTTTTATGATTTAATAATAATTTATTACTCATTTCAAATTGTCAATGGCTTTTATAAATTTTAGTTGTTACATTAAAGAATATATTATACATAAAAATAGTATCTTAATCATTCTGTCTGATCCAGCGCAGGTTAATATTTTGATGTTCTTTTTCTTATTATTAATATTTATAGCTAGGGCACAGGATTTAAAATCTCCAAAATTTTAAAATAATATGAATCAAATTGTTCTCTTGAAGTGCCGGTAAGTCTAACCTATGGTCTATCTGACCATCTACCTGGTAGCTTTGCTGACACTTGGGCCATTGTAATAGGTATTTTGTGTGGTGTGAAATATTTTAAAATGTAAGTAATAAAATTAAGTGCCTAAGTAGCATATCGTGCATACCAAAATGCTTCATCTGAAAAAAGCTATTGAATCACTGATAATTCTGACTCAACCACAAAATATTATGTGACAAATACATAAGTATTTGCAGCTTTAAGTTAATCTTATTATTAAAAATGACCAATAAATCGTCGGTGTAACTCAAAATTGTAACGAGTGGTGTAAAAGTAATGTCATAATGTGAATATGCTTTAATTTTTGCAAATGTCGTCAAATGTTACTGTGCTTTTACATCTTTGTTGTAGACAAAAAATATAGTGAGAAGTCTGTATTTTGCCTCTGTCCATAGTCACCTGCAGTACGGAGTGGACCTATGGGGTTGAGCTGCGGACTAGGAGCGCGCCTTCAGGCTGCAAAAGAGGGCAGTACGTGCTGTTGTGCGAGTTTCCCAGAATAGATCAGCTAGACCATACATTAAGTCCCAGGGTATAATGTCCGTTCCTGCCCTCGTTATCTACCAGGCATCGCTTCAAATGTCCAAAGCCACCTAGAGGAATACTCTAGGTGCGGCGATGGAGAGATACAATTTTAGGCACGCAGAGAGTTTAAGGAATATTAACCATAGGTTAGCAATTCTCCAGCAAATCCCATACATTGTCAGGACACCTTACTTCACATACCGACACTACCTATGGGCAAAGTTACCAGAACTTGGGTTCCGCAATTACAGTAACGTTGTGGTGGCATGGCGTCAAAGGCGAAAATGTCAGGACGAATTAGATTAAATTTATTTACGACTCAAAAATAGGAATAATTCAATTTCACTTATAATAACTACTTTTAATATTAATATATTACATTAATATTAACGTGCTTGTTCCTAAAATTCTAACCTATGCTACAAAGATAATAAAGATTACGTTACTAAACCACTCGACTATTTACTGGCCTAGTAAAGGAGCTCTAAGAAACCGCAGTAAATGCTCCTCGAAGGGTACAAGATAAGGTTTTATGAGTTCGCCACGTCGTTTCTATGAGAAGTCCTGGGAATTTACGCAGCATAGGTTTGTTTAGGTTACCAATTACAAAACAGAGTGGGTACGAGTAAACTTGCTATTTTATTATGTTTATTACGTAGGATAGGTACGAAGTTTTATTATCAACATATTTTGTCGGCTGAAAAGCCTATCTCCATAGAATTACAGTAGCTAGTTTTTTCTTTCAAGTTACATATTGGATAAGAAAGCTCGCAGATACCTACTTCTTTGAAAAAAAAATGTATCCTTTTCTTAAAAAAATTCTGTCTGTGAGTGCTTAATTTTTACTGTAAAATACTTTTTGAAAAAGGTTTCTCTAGTCTAGATTTAACTCCATCATTTTAAAGCTTTTTATTGGCTTCTAGTGTTAATTGTACTTGTAGTATTTAATATAAATGCGCGCCTATAAAACAATTTTGTTAAAATCTTAAATTTATTAAGGTTTGTTGGCTATGTCGACCCATGTTGCAGTCAGCGTGTAGGTAAACGAGTTTGCTAGACAACCTGCCGTCAGAAACAGTATAATTTGCAGACGTGTTTGTGTTATACGAAACAACATACACTCCCTACACTGAGCGCAAACTAGTTTCTGTGGGCATTTCAAATAAATACGACGTATTTAACTAGCTCGTTGTTGAATAGTGAGAGAGAGAGAAATCGAGCTTAATTTTATAAAGGGATTATTAACGTGAGACTAAAATACTTACTGCAAGCATAATTAAGACATACGCCATAGTCCCAATCCTTGAGACATTAATTTAGTGAAATTGGCGTCTGCTTAAGCCCAAGGTACCAAGCTAATATAATGTATATTAAATAAAATTACAGTATATCTTGGTGACGTCATAGAAATATAAATTATAGTTGCGTGTGTGGTCACTCAAAAATTTGTATAGAAAATATATCGCGCTATGTCTTGCTATGATTCATAATAATATACTATATATTATAGCTACGTCTTTGAAGGGCTTAAGATTCAGAATTATTGGCCGCCAAAAATTATTCGAATTTGCACTATAGTTTCCAACCTCTAACAATTTGACTGCCACCGACGACGCAGTCACCGTTTTACGGGTATTTATAAAACGGCAACACGCTTCGCTGAAGCTTCGCAGTGAATGATAACCTATACAAAAATGTATTTAAATTCAAATGTCATAATCAGCGCTAATTTAAGCAAAGGGGTTATTTGTACTTGGGATCTTGTTTATTTATTTGTTTATTTGCTAAGCACTTTGTGAGTTAGTTATTATTGTATTGTTTTAGCTTTTGTAATTATTGTATGATCTGACTTTGAACTTCTGAATACTAGTTGTTGAAATTATGCTGAAAATTTATATTGAGTTATTAAAATTTTGCTGAAATGGAAACCTTATTAGAGCACTTACATAAAGACTATTTCAAGGCAAAATGACAATGCAAATACATAAATATGTATAAACTAATAGCTTTTATAGCTCGATAACATAAAAAAAAAACAGGTAAGGTAACATAAAATACCTAACTTCTCTTCCAGAATTTTATCTTTAAGTTTGTAGTCGTAAGTTGTAAGCAGTAAGTGACTTCTAAACCTATATAAATAAACTGAGTAGTTAATTTTACTCATTAGATTGACAGAGTTTTAAGCACCTGCAATAAAATCTGCCATACATTAAAAATATGACTTCTCTCTTTAAAATATGGTAATTATATTTTATGAACTACCAGTATAATAAATCAATTCAGCTGGTCTATTTAGATGTATTGTACCATTCATACTATTATAATCGCTGATTTGTCACAGATTTACTGCCAAAATGAAACAAATCTATAATTGAGTTCCTATGAAACTTGGAATTAGATCGCTGTGACACTACGAAAAGTAGTTCTGCCTTCCTTACTAGTCCGTACTAGTTATAGCACTTTTCATAAGGAGGGCACAGTTCCACTCAGTATCCCATTTTAAATAACTAAATCTATAGAAGGAACTTGAAACTTTATAGTTTTCGTAAACCATACAAAACTCATAAACGGTCTTAGACCGATTTTTAAAAATAGTAAAATAAAAGTTTATTCAAAAAGTAATATGGACTAAACATTGTGGGTTATAGTAGGTAATTAAGTATATGTAGTTGTTTGTAACATATTATTTAGATCTTATTTCGATCTAGTAGGTGTTATTATTACCCGTGCTCGAGTGACTGTCTTCCGTACAAAAACTGTATTACGGCAAGAAGTCTTGATCTCCCCCAAATGGTAGGCGTTACAATTTATAAAAGTATCACAACTTATGTATAAGTGCAAATATGTGTCAAATGTACCTATGTCATATTCTATTCCAATCTCTTTCTACCCGACTTATAACAGAAACTCTAACCTATACCATAGCTGATTATGAAAACTACAAATCTATGACTGCAACTTTGTGCAGCAAACAACCTTGAATGAAACAATCCCTCTCAAAAGGTAACGTCGTCGGCACACTCCCGCCTAGTAACGTCACTGAACACGTCACTCCAACAGCAGTAATGGAATTCTCATGCTCTCCTCGCCCTCGGTTTTGCGGTCCTAGTAATACACACTTTAAATTTCCACCGGTAAGTAGACCCGCAAGCGTTCCAACAAGAAACTTTCGGAAACTTTTAAAGGGATCCAAATGGGCCTTATTTGAAACTTTATCTGTTGAGTGACGGCGGGGTTATTTTGATGCATAATAGTTAGTATATAGTAGTTATTTTCTGTCACGCAACGCAGTAGTGATCTGAGTAAATGTGTTACCTATAACTATAGGTTATACACGTTTAAGTTCTGATCTTTGTGTGTTGGCTGAGGAGCGCTTGTAACATTTTGCTGGTTTGAAATTGCTTAGTTGAATAGTATGCATGCACGTAGATGAAAGGGCGGTGTAAGTAAAAAATATAGGCATCTTTCACAGCTTTCAAAAAAACCTATCTGTACCAAACGGTAAACCGTTTTTGTACCACAGGAGATGACTCGCTCTAGCTTGAAAACAATATACCTTGAATGTAAAAACACTGGGTCTGTTTGGGTTGCAAACCGAAGCAATCGCGAATTGCCATTTTATTTTCTTCCCGCATCCGTATCGCTCTTAAGTGCTTCAAAGATATTGCTAATTGCAGCAAAATAGCATTATAAAAAGCAGCATTCAGTTCGAACGGAATGTTCGTGGTTGATTGGATTTGGTTCGCTCTCCATTCAGTCCGCGACTGTGGTTTGATCCTGAACACACTGTAGTTCAAGTTTTTTTCTTAGAGCCTTGTAACACTGGCGATTGCTTTGGTTATGGTGAACCTAGCTTACAGGCTGTTAAATCTGTCATTACAAACGTTTCTGATAACTCGGCCAATACGTAAACAGAATATAAGAGCCTTATCATTATCACACTGGCGATTTGCGAGCCATTTAAAGCGATACGATTGCGTAGCGAGCACGCCGCGACGACGACGCAGCGGCGGCGGCGGCCGCCCAGGTTTTTAACACTGGCGTTGACGGCACTAATTGCGGTGAGCTAATAATTGTTTGCACGCGGCCAAAAATTTAAATTTTTGCCCACGGCGCGCGGCGTCGCGTCGTCATCGCGTGCCCGCTGCGCAATGGCATCGCTTTGAAATTGTTCCATTTGACGGCCTGTAAGCCCTAGGCTCGCCATGACTCAGCCAACATGTGAATGTAGGTACCAATAACTTTGAATATTACTTCTATAAAAAACCATTGGGTAGAGCGTAACCTAAGTTTAACGCACTACATTAAAATTAGGTTAAACTTAGCTGGACTCTTTTAAAAACCTTTTTCAATATTTCGTTAACATTCAACTGTTCTTGAAAACCATCCCAATTAATTTTAACTATACTTTTTGGTCCGGTTAGGAACAAACCTTGAGTTCCAACGAAACTCGTTTCTAGTGCAACACCACGGTTAACCAATGACTACGACGGGCTCCCAATATGTAGCGTTTTTTTATTTTCTTCGATTACTGTTTGTTCTTTTGCAACTGCTCATCGATTGAGCAGTGTTCCATTGTTTTTCTTCAATTGATTTTTGTGGTGCTGCCTTTCTTTACACCTTTCCAATCGTGGATTTATCCGCGCTGTTCCGACGTTGTTGTACAAAACAGTCTTCTTATTTTCCAGTAGTTACGAAATGGTTTATTTGTTCTGTTTTCTTTTTTTGTTCATTTGTAAATGTATCTAACACTGTTGGTGTGTATTAAAAGTTTCCCAAGACAATTGATATGCGTATAGCATGGCAGTTGAGCGGGTTCTTTGTACCAGTGAGTGATTGATTCTTACTCTAATAGATAGATAGAGTTCTTTAAAAACAATCTAGTGTTTATTACAATAAAAAATAGAAACAAATTAGAACTAGTATTTACAATTGAAATAATTACGCTAACAGCAGACTGTTGCAAAAAATCTACAGGTAGCTGAATTGATCCATATCGATACCACTCGAAAGCGTCTCTAAGACGCTGGCTGCATTGCGTTGGACTTCTTTATTGTCAAAGGAATTAAATGATATCTCAAAAATTTTGGCGGGACTTGAATCCGCGACCTTTCCCTTCGCGTTCTTTATTATCACCAGTATTAAAATTTATCCCCAGAGAGTCGTGTTCAAAAGCAATCCAAACAGACAAAATACCAGCCATTTAATCAGTCTTAAACAATCAAATACCAATCCAGCCTTGTTTCCACATTAAAGAAATGGCCACTCATCAAGCTTCCAATGGTTGGCCACAAAAATTCCGTCCAAGCATTTCAATTAAATCTTGGAAGGTTCTGAGGGATCGCCGTCGAACAAAGTGCCTCCTGCTCATTATAATTTAAGTGGTGCAGCTAGACCACTTCGACGTTTTTTTACTTCCAAGTATTCTCAAGACATGACATGTCATTACGACGTACGAGTAACAAGAAAAATATCTTGCTAATCTTAAACGTAAGTTTAATGTTTGGTAGGTTTGTGTTGCAGGTGGTTAAGAACAGGCTTTGAAAAAGCATTTCTCGACGATGACGTAATAGCACCAAATCAAATACGGAGGTACAGGTAGAGTGGACGTAAAATGAAAAACTGAGGATGAAATAGGAGTACAAATGCCAAGAAATAATTTTCCTCAAAAATCTGTGTCTAATTGTAATTAGCAACGGATTCCTGTAAAAGTATCGTAATTTCCCAAATACACTCATGGACAAATTTAGAAGGAACTCAAAATGAAAGAAAATGTCTCCAGCTCCGGGTCGTCTTCATACGTTGGTCCTTCCCTCATCTGCCTTAAGACAAAATCTGGACTCAATAGAAAAGAGTAATTTCCCCAAGCGTCGTCTATCTCTATCACAATCAGATAGATAGAAGATAGAAAATACTTTTATTGCACACTTAAAACTAGAAAACAGTTTACAAATGAGACAAAAACAACATGAGTGACAATGGGCGGTCTTATCACTCAAGAGCGATCTCTGCCAGACAACCTGGTATGGATAGGATCATTGGATATACATGGGGTAAAATATGTGTGCATCTAATAATTCAGATTTCAATAGTACCTATCGATAAACAGACCAAAATATACCATGGTGCCATCTAGTCCCAAACTACGCAAAGTGTAGTATCAGTCCTTGGGCATGGGCATCCAGAGATTCGAAAAACAAGTCGCGCTAAGACCTGGAGGTTTGAGCCAGGTAAATGGAATTCCCTTGCTCTACTCGTGGCATCCCAACTGTCCGTTTAAATTTGCACGGATGCTTCAAACTTTGCGCTACTTTCGAAAGCTGCACTTGATTCGTTTAGGAACCCGACTTAAATACTAGTTTTTAGCCACGGCCTCGCACAATAAATTTTTCTATGGAAACCTATAAAGTTTATTTCTATCCCATCCAACTGATTTATGAGATAAATAGCCTATGTTTTACTTCAGGCCTAGAACTACTTGTGTTTCGACCCGATCCGTTCAGTGCCTAGTTTTGGCATGAAGAGGTAACAAACATCCAAACTTTCGCTTTTATGATTTATAAGTGTGATTTAACGAGTTTTATGCATATCGTCAAAACTGCTTTTCGTCATAAAATACCCTTTTGCCAAAGGTGCGTTTTGTCAAATACCTTTTAGTCAAAACAGCTTTTCGTCAAAATACAATTTTTGCCAAAGATGCGTGCAGTCAAATATTCTTGGTTAAAATTGCTTTTCGTCAAAATAGGTATACCTGTATATCTATAGACAAAACTCCGTAATTGTGTTAAAAATTAAAAGTAAAACAGACGATCTCTGTGACATGAGCTTGATGATATACATACGTTCGGATTATCAAAATCTCTCCTTGGAATCGGGACCCAGACTTAGCTTCCTGTTCTATATTGTGGTAAGTCTTTCAGTAATCAATAACTTTATTTCTTTAGGCTTACAAAATAAGCACTAAGACTAATCAAATTTTATACTATTAACAGTTATAAATATAGTTATTATTATCAATAAAGAAACAAGGTGTTATTGATTTTCTCTTCACTTAAATTTTTAGTCCGCTAGTGGAAGAACTGAAAAAGAAACCACTAGTACATTTATATATCACTTATATGACTAATACATGTTTATTTTGCCTATCTAAATCTAAATTTAATCAATATTTCTATAAAGCTAAACAGAACATTGAATTTCTTACATACTACTGACAGTGCGGAACGGAGCGACATCTGACCAAGCATTCATGTAATCATCTATGGAGTAAAATTTTCAAATTAATCACTAGAATACCATCTTAATTTTAAAACAACTAGTTATATCTATGTATAGTGTCAGTCTGTTACAGACGAGCCCCCAATATATGTACCTATTTATTTTAAAAATCTTTCCTATTAATAGTAGCTCTGCTTAGCTTGGGGCTAGATGATTATGTGTGAATTGTTCAACATTATTTATTTTAATTTATTTATATATTTCCCCCATGCACTTCCTCTTGCTTCTGCAGAGCATTCTACCGGTGACACCGCAGAAGCATGGTAGTGCTAAATATAACATGCCCTAATAAGATTGCAGATTTGAAACTTAACTAGTTATTTTTCATCATTTTTAGAACACAAAAGAGAACCCCAAGTCGTCAAGCTCGGGCTAGTGAAGGCGACGCATTGGTAAACAATAATTTTAAATCGGGTGCCACGCCCCCCATGAGCAAGCAGCTCATACCCCGGTAATTTTACGCGGTTTGCAATCGGGCGCTCGGCCCAAGCACCGCGCGCCGCCGCCGCCGCCGCCGCGCCGTGATTCGCGCGCTTCTCGATCATACACTGCCGCACTGGGACCTTGTCTTTCTTTTTTTGTATCCATTAGAATATTGTAAATTTTTATAGGCAAGCTGATATTTTTTGGCAGTACTATATTGATAAAATACACTACGTCGACAACGAAAACGGCTGAACATGAATTGATGGTAATATTAAATGAACGGCATTACATTCCATAAATAACTGACGGTAAAATAGTACAAAATATTCCAAGCATGTTAAAATTATAAAATACGCTAACCACTCTTATTTCATAAATAGCTAAACACCATAATTTCATAAGCTGCTAAATACGCTAAGTTGTTTTGGAAATTTAGATTCCGCATTTTATTTTATCTATACATATTTACATATAATGTAGGTATTTGATTCATTATCCATTATGAAGAGGAAAAAGATAACAAAATAAAAAGAAAATAAAATAAGCGACGAAAATAGTATGAGAAATTTTATTTTAATTTATAATTTATCGCCACGGCAAAGTTATTGAATTTTGTTGTATTTACATTGCTTAAATACCAAAAAAATTAAAACAAATAGTCACTCATGCGTAAAATCTATTCCAGAACGATAATCATAACCCACCTTTTCTAGTTCGCGCTATTACCTATAATTATATATTATTACTTATAATACAGGGTGTAACAAATAGTAAGGACCAAACTTACAGAGCTGGTTCAGACTTGGTCATAGAAACGGGGAAAAATATATTTAAAAAATTCCCGACATTTATTTTCGAAAAAATAAATAATAGCGATGTGACTACTAGACAAGACTGATGTATGAGCAAATTGTAATTAAACATTTATTTAAAAGGCCTACGTAACTGTTTACAACACACAACACAAAAATAATTGAAAATTTAAATGTATGAAGAATCTTGTGTCCCACTTCAGAATCTGAAATTTCAAAGGCAATTTTCATGATGATCGTCCAAGAAACCTATATCATATTTTGATTTATTAATGTAACTAAATTCAAGCATTTCTAGTTACCGTGCTACCAATTATTTTTAGTGTTATATTCCATTTAAAGTTTCCATACAGATGAGCCAAAAATAAAACGAATTTCTTAACAATTTTAGAACAGTTCCATAAATATCTATTTTAAAGCGATAATTCTATAATTCGTAAAGGAGTTGAACAAATCTGCAAGATTAAAAAAAATACGCATGTTCTTGAATTTCCGGTTTTTCAAAATTTGTGGCATATTTTTTTAGAAACACTCTGAAAAGAATAATGCAAGTTACACCCTTAATAATTACCTTTAATAAAAAAAATAGTAAACTTAGATAAAATTAGATATAATTAAGAAAATAAACTCGCATTTTCAACAAAATAAAATAATAAAAATTAAACCTTTCAATTAATATAACATGAGGTTTAAAAAATAGACTACGCTGATGACTAAAAACGTTTTACTAAGAAGTAACTATTTATTTATTTACTATACAAAATCCACAGCCCTTAGAAACTAAGATTGACAAACTTACTAAATAGGAATCTTAATTCCTAGGCCTATGCCTAGGTATTAAGAATTAAGAGGCAAATAAATGAGTGTCTATGTCTATACATAGACACTCATTTATTTGCCTCCAATTAAATAGTTTTTTTATAGAAATCTGTTTTAAATTGGACGGTAGAATAAATTAATTACGATTTATAACTGTTCTAAGTAGTCTGAAAAACAAATTCAAGCATATTTTTAAATTTCTGACATTTACAAAATTAGTGGCATATTTTTTTAGAAACGCTCTAATAATCATGATTTGTTTCATTTTATCTAAGATTTATTTTACCCAGATAAACTAAGTCTCAAACACAAACACCACACCCTCACATCACACCATCACAAACGCATACACAAATACACACTTACACATACATATGTATCTCTCACAAACAAACACGCATTTAAAATGAATTAGCATAAAGAGTCACCACTCTCATTTCAAAAGGTAGTATACAGCATCAATGACAAATATATATTACCTGAGTTAAACACCAGTTTTATAAAATGTTTAGTTTTTTTTTATTAATCTTTCGCTTCATAAGTTCGTGTACAGCACTCATGACAAAAATATATTCAGAGTCAGAATCAATAACCTTATTTCTTTAGGCTTACAACACAAATTTAGACAAGTAAAATTAAAAAAAAAAAGAAACAAGTTGTTATTGATTTTCTCTTCACTTCAAGTTTTTGTCCATTCACTAAGTAAAACGTAAGTTTTATAAACATTCAGCATTTTTAAATAAATGTAATGTTTCATAAGTTAGTGTACAGCACCCATGACAAAAATATATTAACCGAGTAAAACGTTAGTTTTTTAAATGTACAGAAACTTTTGAAAAATTGTTGTTCATCGTTTTTTGTACCCGTAGAACGACAAGAAGATTTCGTTGTTTACTGTTGTCACTCAATTACGGAACGGTTTAGGATGTTTGGTAATTTTGGATGTGCTCATGGACGTTCGTTGCTGACTGTACCTACCTAGTGAGACGGAAAAAATAAAAATAAATAATGCTGGACAATTCACACAACATTATATAACCCCAAGCTAAGCAGAGCTTGTGTTATGGGTACCTACTAGATAACTCATATACTTACACAATATAGATATATAGGTCATATAGCTCGCAGAACTGATAACCGCTGGGGAGTAAAAGTCGAGCGGCGGCCACGATGCAATGCGAAACGGAGTGTTGGGACACCATCCACTCGATCGACCGACGATATCGTAGCGGTCACAAGGAGTCGATGGATGGAGGCGGCTCAGGACCGCTATTTGTGGCGTCTTATGGGGGAAGCCTATGTCCAGCAGTGGACGTGTATGGCTTGATATGATGATGATGATAGATAGATGGATAGATATTTTTTTATTATACTTAGAAAACGTTCAGAACACCCTGAACAAATATTTGCAGATTGTACAAACATTTGTCCCGAGGCGGGAATCGAACCCGCTACCTCCTGCGTCGCAGGCGGTTGCAAAAAGTTTGACGTTTACTTACCTTTTCTTGACCATTTCGTTACATGTATCAATATATCCTACCTTTCATCTTCATTTGAGTAACTTTCTATATCTTTACCCATTTTCATTATTTTATAAGATTTTACTCAGAAGATAATATTGATGATACGGCTATCTATGCCTACTACTGGGCTCAATTGGATCAATTGGCACGGGTCCGACGCTGACAATGGTCAGAAGCGGACTAAAGGGGGGCCGCCTGCATACAAATAGACACGAGAGCTAGCTTGAAAGTAAAAGTCGTAAGTGCCAAAACAGTAATTCTTGTTTAAAATAAAAACTATTGATAATTATGAAAAATCCAATTACCATTTTGAAAAAGGTGTATATTCTTATCTGTACAAAAAAATTAGAGGCGTAAATCGGTTCCGTTCGCTTGTAAAGTGAAAATCTATGTTTTTATAGACCAGTTTTTGGGATTTTTTTTTCTGCTATGAAAGTTAACCAATCTTGTAAACCAATTACCAATTTGAAGTAAAAATCTTGAATAATGCAAAACATACAAAATCAATTCCGAATGTTTTGTAATTGCTGAAAAAAGTTGAAATCCTTAATATCAATACCGTCGATGCGTCGTCTTAAAGAATCGCCGTTATTTTTCTTGATTCGGGCTCATCAGGACTAAAAGAATTCTACAAAGATTAATTACCTGAACAATCTTGCACAATCTTTTATCTAACGCAGAGATTCGGACAGCAAGTTCACTTGTTTTGCCTCAAAGTAAATTCGACAATTGATTCTATTTTTGTGGTTGTTTTTCAGAGTAAAATCATGAAACAATATTCACTTTTATGTAGGTAGGTATTCTCTATTATGTTTTGTCATTTATATTTTATTTTTATATTCTCTGTTAGTTTTAGTTACCTATTAGTTTAACTTTAGACACATGTGTAAAACCTTAAAAGGTTCTCCTTTTCCTTGGCTAGTTTAGGATTCAAAGTAACTGAAACGAAAATTGCCTTTGAAAAAAAAAAATTATATACCTAATAGATAGCAACACCGTTTATTGTTATACGTTACATTTCATCCATGTACCACGTGACCGAAACCAAGGTCGGTACGTTATTATAATTAATGTGTTATTCTTAGAAAATATCTACAAAATTAAAAAATACAAAATTCATTTATTTATACACAAAAATGCTTATCTAGCTTCGCACTATTTTGTTTAGGAAACAAAAATATCTAAACACAAATTCGTAATGACCTATAAACAATAGGCGAAAACTATTTTATCACCCCTTAAGTTTGTCTTACGGTTTTAAATTGTAAGCAAGAGGTCTTTTTAAAAGAAAGTGCAGCGGAAATCTCTGCGGGCCCGTTATTTCTCATCTGGTGTGTTTGTTTACGTTCTAAGACTGTAAGCAAGGGTAGACTGTAGACCTAAGTGGCATTCCCATTGCAACGAGAGAGGTCATGTAACCAACACAAAAACACTAGGATATTTCTATATAGAGATCTCTTTATAATCTAGAAAGATTTATGTAACAACTCGCTGTTGTCTGTATGGTTTCACATGTAATTTTCCCGGATAAAAACAGACTTCTCCAAGATAAACATGTACACGCTTATTTGATCAAAATAAGTAGGTATGTTTCTACCTGGTAATTCAGGCGTTCAGTTGTGAAAAAAACAGACAAACATAAATACTTTCGCATTAATATAAAATTAAATACTTAAGTACTGGGGATCATAGAACTAGATTTTTTTTCTATGGATGGATGGATGTCTCCTACTATATTTAAATTATTATTTTGAATGATAACGTTTTTAAACATTACTACGTCAAGCGAGAGGCTTTTGAAAGACCATAAAGCTGGATTTTGTCGAACTCAAATAATAAATCAGCCTGTAGAGCTCTCGCTGCAGTGATTTCCTGTATTAAGCAGTTATCACCACCGAGATGCCTTATAAACCAGAAAATGGTACAGTCAAGTTATAAAAAGAAATACGGCATTCGTCTGTTTATTACTGTACATTAGTTATACAGCTTCCGTAGTGTCGCCTCGGCATGAAATGGGAACTAATGAGATTTTGATGTTTTTTTGACTGTGCTTTTATTTTCCCTGGTAACATGAAGACGTTGTTAGTGAAGTGTAAAGTTACACTAGGTTATTCTCACGCTTTCAACTATGACGTAGATATCTGGGAACACTGACAGTATAATATACTTATACTTACGTCGTTTGAAGACTGTCGTGTTATTTAGAGATATCTATTTAGATTTAGATAGGCAAAATTAATATGTATTAAGAAGGCTACGAACCTCTCCCGAACGGAAACGAATTTTCTCATGCGGATTTGTTGTTGTTTCACTTAGAATGAAATGTGGCAAGCTATGAGTGAGAAAGCGCGTCTAACCATCTAATACGAAGCTGTCATATGGCTGTGTGCGTGTGCTTGGTGTTGGCACCATTTTTTGATAATTTTTCTTACTTTCCGATTAATTTTGAGTAAACGATTGATATTTTTTTGGATTATTTATAATGTTGAATATATTTAGGATGTTTGCAGCGCGACAGATTTGCCAATAAAGGTGTCTATTAAACATGAAAAATCGCTTGAAGATGACTCGATTTATATATCTCATTTAAATATCATTATGTTTTTTCAAAAACTAAACCGCTGCAAACATAGCTATTTTTCATCCGATTACGTATGGAAAATTTCAATAAGATCAGGGACATAGTTTCCAAATGAAGCGGAAAGTACGTTTGTATGGGGAATAAGGCTATCCGTTCCGTTCTTAAGTGATATACATACAGTGTACTAGTGGTTTCTTCTTCACTTCTTCCATTTGTGGACAAAAAAATTAAGTGAAGAGAAAATCTATTAGGTACTATCATCCAGGGATTCAAACTTTGGACAAACATTGGATATTGTTAGTATGTTTACCTGAAACCAAGCATTTTAAAGTCATTTAATAATATTATAACAAGGTTTCAGTTTCAAAACTCGCCAACGCTACATTTCTGTTACTTCTGGCTCTTCATCAGAGCATGTGCAATTATTGGCAGAAAGCTTAAACCGACACACGTTAATTAATTAATTTTGGCCAAACACTACGTAGCACGTACCTATGTTTAATAAAGCAATTTCTATGCAACTGCACAAAGTCCTGCAGTCTAAGTTGCGTTTTATGTGCCATAAGCTCGGAAGATGTAGAAGCGGTATAGTAGAAGACAAATTAGATTCTAAGTTCAATTCATGTTCAGTGTTACCATGTCACCATGTCGGATATTTTCCTTTTTAATTTTTTTTGGTTAGACCTGTCAAAAGTTTTAACGTTTTTGAGTGTCCACGAAAATATATAAAAATTATTTGGTTAGACTTGCCGCAAGTCTTTACGTATTAGAGTGTCCAAGAAAATGCACGAAAACGTTGAGCATAATCATTTTCATCATCACCATCATATCAGCCCATACACGTCCACTGCTGGACATAGACCTCCCCCATACGACGCCACAAATAGCGGTCCTGAGCCGCCTCCACAATCAATTTTAAAAGATATTAATTTAACGTAAGAATCCGCTCCCAAATCAACCCGTAGATGTCGTAAGAAGGGAAACCTATAACACGACAAGACAAGAGTAAATAGCTTCTAGACCTTCATGACGTCCGTCGGACACATCATCACTTTCCATCTAGTGAGATTGTAATCAAAGGAGGGTAATAATTTCAAAGAAATTTTTAAATAAGATACTTATATTTTGATAGCGTACCCCGTACTGAGGGAGGGTTTGGGTCTACCGAATAAAATAAACCAATCAGTGGAAAGGCTTCTGGGTATTTTTAACACCTCTATGTGATCACAAATTTGCCTTCCAAGGTGATTATGACAAAACCCTTCTTGTCTTGTAGGCACTTTCAACGGTAGACTTATTGTGTACTGAGTTAATTCATTATAAAAACGGTTG
The DNA here is from genome assembly GCA_947859395.1 of Eupithecia insigniata. Taxonomy (NCBI): domain Eukaryota; kingdom Metazoa; phylum Arthropoda; class Insecta; order Lepidoptera; family Geometridae; genus Eupithecia; species Eupithecia insigniata. Next base: position 2,130,017 of record OX402002.1, read on the forward strand.
CAAAAACTTTATACCCTACTGAATCCTACTAATATTCATAAATATCAAAGTTTGTGAGTACTATGGATGAATGAATGGATGTTTGTTTCTCTTTTACGCAAAAATTGCTGAACTGTTTGGGCTGAAATTTGGTATAAGTAAAGTTTGGGACCTGGAATAGCATAATAGACTATATTTTATCCCAAGGTTTTTGCTATTAAAGTGCGTAAGCCTCACTTTGGGGATAATTTCAAAGAAATTTTTAAATAAGATACTAATATTTTGATAGCGTACCCCGTACTGAGGGAGGGTTGCGGGTTCAAGTCCCGTCGGAGTCGAATTTTTTTGGGATTCTATTTTAAACATATAATATCCCGTTAATACGTGGGCAAAGGCGCGGGCAGCAGCTAGTAGGGGGAAGTCCCCTAGTGGCGGACAACTAAGGTTTTTTGACAATTAAAAAAAAGGAGATTCTTTTAAAATATATTTATTTATTAAAAAAGTACGTCAATAAAATTTAAAAACAAAATAAATATACAAAAATGCAACGGTTACACAATCAACTTTGGTCAAAAAAAATGGTATTATTGCAAGTGGCACCTAGTACCGGACGGAATTAACTTCGAACATAAATCATACATCGTAGGCCTCTTAACATTCATGGATAACTCTACAGATTCGTGATTCCACTCAGCTGCTAGAGCTGCAACAACTCGGCAGCTGGAGCATTGTATCCGATTTTCGTAAGCACACTACGCAAGTAGTTCTTATGTTATACATTTTAGTATGTGGGTCCATTTTATTTGCTTTCCATGGTTCAGTAAAATAAAATTATCATGCAGAGTGCTTTTCCGTAAGTTATAGCACTCATTGTTCAGTAAAGCTTCTCTCAAAGTGATTTTTTAGTTTAGTAAACAAAACCTTGTCTGGCTTCCGGTGAACTATTTTGGTCCTAGTTTCCTTTATTTTTTTCTTTTTCATTACTGTTTCTCTCGGTTCTTCTAGTCTCTAAAACAAAGTAAAACATATATAATCAAAAGCATAAATACTTATGAAAAAAGCAACTTAATTTTTGTCCGGCGTTAAGGGACGACTTAGTGTCCGGTGCCAGGGGACAGAAAATCCCCAAAATTACGTGTGTTAGGTCAAAACCTCTTCGGTACTCAACAAAAACTATTATAAATATCAAATATCTATGGATCACTTGTAGTATAATAACAATAACTATAAACACAAATACTAAAACATCGCAATAAAACTTACTTATATCTTATGTGACGCAGCGTATTCCCGCCAAAAGTAGTAAATAACTTCTCCCACCATGGCCTCGGGCGTCAGTAGCAAACCGCGTCTCGGGGCCTGGTATCAAAATGCGCTCCCGCGTCCCATATAATCGTTTTTGAATCGAACGTGTTGTGACTTTCCGAGATAGTACGCTTGTCCGAAGCTGGGTGCCGTCCGGCATTACGGGACTTCCCCCTATCTTATAACCGGCCACAATGTAATAACAATGAAGTAGAAAGTATACAAATAAGATAATTATTTCGTAATAACAGCCTGTGTGACAACGGGGAGCACAATGTAGAAAATGCTGGGTTTAGAGCATAATCTTTTTTGAGACCAGAATATCACTCCGGAACGGGGCAGGGGAAGGTTTATTTACCTTTTTTTCTACAAGCTTTTATTCTACTGGGTCTGTTACTTTGTGAGGACTACGGTGGGTAACCTTGCAACTGAATTTTTGACCATTTTTCCTCAACCCATTGCTGAGGATGAGGAAAAATATTATGTGTTTGAAATTGCTGTTTTTTTGGTATTCTTATGTATATAGTTTCATAGATGATGCAATGGCATGGTACCATGGAGCTGGTCTGATGATGGAGACCGAAGGTGGTCATAGGAATTCCTATACAAAACGACTTACCCACATCGAGTTTGAGTTCGTTGGATTTGTCTTCCCAAGCAGTCCTAGATGGTATAAAAGGGCAACTGAATACCTAGAGGGCCTTCTTTGTTAGTAGGTATGTGTCGTAGTTCTAGAAATGCTTCAGGAAAATTAAAGTTGTATCGCTCTATGTATTCCTGAAAATAATTTGTGCTTATTCTGATAATAGAATGAGGTAGATATTTGTAGGTATTTAAATATATCCTTCGATTACCAGGAGACAAGCCATCAAATTTTTAAATTTGCGGCTTTTTCATAAACTTTTTCGTCTTTGATAGACCCTGGTACAACTTTTTCCATAAATAGTAAAATTATGTTCTTTACCAAGAGTGGAGTTAGTGGAGTCAGAGAGTTTACCTCTATTACATCGTAGGTAGATAATAAAATGTTGTGTTCTAACGATACTGTTGCAAATATTGTTACATTTCCACCGGGCCGGGTCCATCCCGCTGCCATAAGAAAACACCCTTGGCTCGGAAATACAAAAAGGACCCTTCAGATTTACGAGCGCACTGCACACTGAGAATGAATTTATTTAGCAGAGGCTAAATTTGATACAAATAAATTCACAGGATGGAATTATGCAAGGGTATTTATCATAAGCATAAACTTTATGAGACGGTATTGAATAAAATAGACATTGCAGTGTTTTTTCTGCCCATTTGGAGACGGGATGGAATGGCCCCTTCTATTTTTTCGCCTGTTATATTTTCGTTTTTATAATGCTAGGGTAATATTAAAATGGCCCTTGTTTAATAACAGTGAATAAAGTAATAAAATCAAAATTTTGTTATACACAATTTACTTTAAAATGAGTAAAAATTATGCCTCTCCCACTTTGCATGGAAATTACGTGCAAGCACATTTTGCATGGAAATTACGTGCAAGTCGGCTTTACGATCATTCATTCATTTCTTATCGAACTTGGATGCACACCACACTACCGTACCTAGATGACCTAATGTAGTTTCCACTTCAAAAATATCATTCACTATCTTGATATTGAGCATTAGCAGGAATCGTAGTCCAAAGATAATATTTAAAAGTATGATCAACACAAACACCTAGATTAAATAAAAACGTTTAATTCTGATAGCTGAGGATCGTAGGTAGGTACTTATTGATATAGAAAAGTATATATTCTTAGCATATACTACGAGTAAATAGATACTTATATTTTTCTTCTTTGTTTGTGTGTGTGTGTGTGGCCACCTTACGCATCACGGTCTCCATGGAAGACCAGCACTATTGTATGATCTGCTCTACCATAGCACATGCTGTGTTGAGAACGATTTTGTCAGTTTTTCTGTTAATTTAAGGGTTATTTATGTATATGTATGTATAGTATTCGTCTCCGTTCTGGCAAAAATCTTTTTATTTTACTTAAGCATGTAGGTGTTAGTCCACATGCATACTTTATCTGATATAATGACTTCCCTCTATCTGATAAGCTCTAAAGAATTGAATGTACATACAATAATTCACATATTCGTAGTTTATTTCATTATATGTAAATAGGATACTTGCCCGATAGTGAATATTTTGATGTACCGTATACGTTATTTGGCTTGTAAAACGCATGGTACGGTAGGTTCTTCTGCCACGCGCTACGAGTATAATGATCTATATTTATGCCAAATTTCATCTTAACCCATCCATTAGTTTTAAAGATTTTATGTAGGTAGGTACAAACATATTACTCACATACATCTTTACTCATAAACTTTAGCTTCATGATATAGTAGGAACATAAAGAAGTAGAATAGGATATGCAACATTTGTCTGATATCAGAAAGACATCTTGTAGAAATGGTAAACCCATCACGTTTTCACGTTACAAAGATTAGCATTTTTCCAAAACTATTATCACATTGTGTATTCGCATCTGTAGCGCAGCTTCCTGCGTAGATTAAACATGAAGCTCGGTAACAATCGCTAACTGCGGTCATCTTAATTCCATCATTTGATTTTTTACTTATAAAAATAGGTTTCTGTCGTCATCTCGCCTGCTGGGAATTTATGATGAGGTCTATAGTCAAGCTGCCTAGAAAGATGCTGATTGTCTCTTCTCGTAAAGAACCCCCAATTATAGGAATTAGGAGAAACAGATGGGGAACAGGTAGGGAATTTGACAACGTGGCTGTTGGCATGATAAAGGGATCCGTGAAACATTGAATAATTTGATAATTTTTTTCATTTAAAATTTATATTTTTTAACTTAATAAATACATTTGAATTAAATAAAAACTAACAATTGAAATAACTATTTAAATCCTTATCTATCACTAGAGTAACATTAAAAATTATAAAGTATTTACAATTTTTTATCAGACTCATAAAAGTCATAACATTTATGATACCTATATCCTACTAAGTACAAAGTCTATAAGTAATTTTGTTCTTTGTTTCATCACAGCCACAATTTTCTTTCTCAGTTAACTTTCTGTTACCACAAAAATTACGAAATTCACAAGCGCAATCCAGTACTTTCCAAAAGTTTACGTTACTATAGTTTATCTGTTAGCTCTATATCCTTTCGTGCTTTTTCTTGTGTTCGGCGATCTTGTACCCATTGTAATAGCATGTCAGGTATCCAGGTGACAAGCAATATCACGAGGAGGAAGTTCTGTGCAGTGATGCATATAATATAACTTCCCGTAAAGTCTCTGATCCAACCTAGAAAATATCCAGATGGAGGGACAATGATGCCCATGGACAACATCCCTAAGCCGATAGCAGCGGGTACTTGGTCCAGTCGACAATTTTCAGAGATAGACAAGTTTCTTGCAACTATAATCATACTTCGTCCAAGCCCGTAAAGACACGACACGATGATCAGGGCAGTCAGTTGTGATTGGTATGCCAAAACTGAAAAATATTATAAATTTGAATTTACCAACAATTCATAATTTCAATAAAAATATGAAAATTACCTAAACGTTGAAACTGAATAAATACATCATCATCATATCAGCCCATACACGTCCACAACTGGACTAAGGCCTCCCCCATACGACGTAGCCACAAATAGCGGTCCTGTGCCGCGACCGCTACGATATCGTCGGTCCATCGAGTGGATGGTTTCTCATTTAGGGGGGGATTTGCCATAATCACCACGCTTGGCAGGCGGATTGGTAATCGCAGTATTGGTGTTGAAAAATACTCAGAAGGAATAAGTACATACTATTATACATACATATTATGAGTAATATTAAATCTACGCGGCCGCGTTATTATTTTTGCAGCACTAAATGAATTTTTATTCCATAAGTAGAAACTGAACAAAAACTGAACCTAATTTTATCAACTAACTCCTGCAATAAAACTTGTTATTTATTATTTTGGTATCTAGGTAGGTACTTCGAATAGCCCTTGAAATGATCAAAGGTACACTAGATAAGTTATTATCGGGTGTTATCGACCCTATTCACCTCGGTGGGGTATAAACAAGAATATGATCGACAGGTTGAAGGAAATATAAAAACAGCGCGTAATATATAAGATACCAGCCTACAATAACAGTATTTCGAGGTTATCTTTAACCTCAATACCTTGTTTTTGCGAGAAATAATGATGTTATCCTTTTGCAAAGAAGTATTTATTGTTTCTTTTGGCCTTTTATAAAGAAAATTTATAGATGAAAAAAAAACGTGTCGCAAAATCTAAAGATGACCGATGTGGCGTGGTGGGCGAAGGTCCACCTACGACGGTGGAGGATGCGAGTTCGATTCCCGCCTTGAGGCAAATGTTTATACGATCAGTAAATATTTATCTCGGGTGTGCTGGCTATTTTCTATGTATATAATAAAAAATATCTATCTACTATGAAATATTTTTTATTATGTATATCAGTCATCTAGTACCCATTACACAAGCTCTGCTTAGCTTGGGGCCAGATGATCCTATTTGGGTTGACCAGCATTATTCATATTTATTTATTTATTATTTAAACATGGGCTAGGAAGGCAGCACCATGCTGTAGCAAAACTTAAAGATAAGTGCCATCTTCGGATGTTAATTATAGTGCCTATATTTTTTTCATGCCTGTATCCCATTCACTTCGTCACTAACCCGTCGCAATGAATAGGTAAATATGATGGCAAATGGTAAATAAGGACTATTCTACATTCTACTCACTTTGCCGGATAACGATCAGCCACACACACGTCATAATAAACATCCATCTAGCCTTTATCCGGTATTTGTCTTGGAGATATGGTAGTACAAGTCTTCCAACGATATCGGCAGCTGCGATGGCAGACATACAGAACGCTACCTGGTTCCTGTCGAAGTTTGCAGTGTTCTGAAAACAATTGGGTTTTCAATTAAACTACTTTAAACAAAGCGACTAGCAATACTACAACTATACTTATAGATGAAACTGATCTTGACAACAACATACATACACGGAAAAAAAAGCTTGCGGAATTAGTTTTCCATCAAGAATATTATTATTCTTAGGAATATTGTTTTATGTCAAATAAATATTTACTTGAATTAACAATAATTACTCAACTCAACAAAAGTGATATTCTCTACGAAGAACAGTATTATTCTTAATATATTTACTACAAATAAAACAATATTTCTTAATTCAAGTGTTTTGGAGTGTTAGCTGAATGAAAAGTAATATCTTAAATGAAGATTTTCATGTGTTTTAATATGAGAATAAGTTGTTCGAGTTCAAGAGCCTTATAGTTTTGAACCAAAAGTTGCACAAATAGACTTAAACTGAAATATCAAAATCTGTTAACTGGAGAATATATTCTTAAAATAAAATCAATATGTTCTCCGATTTGATAAATTTACGTTTCTCAACTTCAAGAATTAGGAAAGTTTTACATTTTTTTGTTCAAGAAAATTAGTTTTTGTAGGAGTATACAATGGAATTGAATTAAGAATTTTAAATGCTTCAAAATGAGCCTTTCGTTATTTTCCATTAAGAATATACATGTTTTGTTTAAGACATTTTTTAAAACAGTAAGTAAGTAAAAGTCTTGGCGTAAGAATTTAAATTATTTGAACTGAAATAGTTCAATGTTTTCACACAAGACTTTTTCGTTTTGTGAGAAAAAAAAATATTGTTCAACAAATAATATTAATATTTCTAAATAAGAAAGAATAATGTTTCTTCTTAAGTTGTTTTTATGTTTTGATCTAGAAAAAAAAACTTTTTGGTGCAAGTAAGGTTAGCATTAGCGTAAGAATTCAAATTATTTGAACTGAGATTGTTCAATGTTTTCACATAAGACTGTTTAATTTTGTGAGAAAAAAAAATATTGTTCAACAAATAACATTAATATTTCTAAATAAGAAAGAATAATGTTTCTTCTTAAGTTGTCTTATTGTTTGGATCTAGAAAAAACTTTTTGGGGCAAGTAAGGTTAGCATTAGCGTAAGAATTCAAATTATTTGAACTGAGATTGTTCAATGTTTTCACATAAGACTGTTTCGTTTTGTGAGAAAAAAAATATTGTTCAACAAATAATATTAATATTTCTAAATAAGAAAGAATAATGTTTCTTCTTAAGTTGTTTTTATGTTTTGATCTAGAAAAAAAACTTTTTGGTGCAAGTAAGGTTAGCATTAGCGTAAGAATTCAAATTATTTGAACTGAGATTGTTCAATGTTTTCAGATAAGACTGTTTCGTTTTGTGAGAAAAAAAAATATTGTTCAACAAATAATATTAATATTTCTAAATAAGAAAGAATAATGTTTCTTCTTAAGTTGTCTTATTGTTTGGATCTAGAAAAAACTTTTTGGGGCAAGTAAGGTTAGCATTAGCGTAAGAATTCAAATTATTTGAACTGAAATAGTTCAATGTTTTCACACAAGACTTTTTCGTTTTGTGAGAAAAAAATATAGTATTCAAATAATATTATTAATATTTCTAAATAAGAAAGAATAATATTTCTTCTTAAGTTGTTTTTATGTTTGGATAAAGTTAAAAATATATTAAGTTAAGCACCGTTAGCATTGGCTTGAGAATCCAAATTATTTGAACTGAAATAGTTCAATAATTTTACACAAAACTTTTTCATTTTGTAAGAAAAAAATATAGTATTCAACTAATAATATTAATATTTCTACATAAGAAAGAATAATGTTTCTTCATAAGTTGTTTTAATGTTTGGATCAAGAAAAAATATTATAGGGTAAGTAAGGTTAGCGTAAGAATCCAAATTATTAGAACTGAAAAAGTTCAATGTACACAAAACTTTTTAAAAAATATAATCCGTCCGTTGGGTACCGACCGAAGCCTTGCGGGTTTTCAAAATTCATAACGAAGCGGCGCGTGACCCAAGGGCTGGTGAGTATCCGGCGCAGTGCATCAGCAGCGCTGCCATACAGCCAGCGCGGGGCAGCCAGTGTCTTGGGGACGCTTCCGACTGGCACTGATTTGGATCAGTTGAGCTGTCTCTAGATCGTACGCAACGGTCTGCAGATAGCAACTGCTTCGTGTATATTTTGTACTTACATTTTGTAAATACTAGTAATAATTTTAACTTAGGTACATTGTAAAAATGTATTTAATGGCAGAAGCTTAATGATTTTAGATAAGAAAATACAGTTGTTAAGTAAGTTGGTAGTAGCGTTGGCGTAAGAATCCAAATTATTAACCTAAGTAACTTTTTTTAGTTGTAAGTATAGATAGATAACTCTTTATTGTAACACACAAAGACATAATATGATACAGAAGGAAATGCTGACAAACAATGAAGTACAACAGGGCGGCCAGGTATATTTGGGATGGACTAGACATATATATGTATATAATGATACCTACACTACGTAATAATAAGTAAGTCCATAGGGGAAACTATGGACTTACTTATTATTACGTAGTGCCATAGCCCACTTACCCAGTCCATCCATTCATCACAATAACATGTTTTTTTTTTGTTAATTTTATTTTTCTTTGCATTGGTCTCTACACCTGATGGATATCATCTTCGGGTGTATCATATTATGCAACCAAGGATGATGTCCGCTATGTGTAGCTCTCGCCTCTACATTAATTCTCATAAAGGGCCTCTGTGCTGTTGGCTTCGCCCCCACACATGCCTCCTAAAGGACCGGGTATTATATGGCCTATATGGCCCGTGATCATGGAAATGAGAAACAGAGTAATAGTATAATTTTTTATGTAGTGAAATGTCTGAATCTTAATGTTACCTACTTTTTAAGATGTTTTAATGTTTGGATCATGATCACGATACATTTTAGGGTAAGTAGGTAGCTGTCCTTGTACTGTACATACGGATGGATTCATTGGCGTAAAAAATAAAAAATATTTAAACTAAAATCTTTACGAGAGAGCACTGTTGTTCTAGTAGGAACTATAACACTTACCTAATTTTACTACTTACTTATTCATACTAAATTAACATAGCTACTTCTTCATTCACCATACATCTACTAACACTACTAATACGTCGTCGTGCGTGCGTGTCTGTAGCTTTTTTGAACCAGTGAGTGGTGAAAGGATTAGAGTGCGCTTTGACCTTAGACGATCTAACCCGCTGCTTTGACACATACACCCCGGAGCCCCTACTTACCCACTCGTCAGTAGGTCAGTTTGCTTGAAATATGTACCTAGTTATCGCCAAACCTACAAGGTAGGGTACCTATCTACGTGAATATTCCATAGGTATCTATTGATTAAAGTGAATCCCAAACATTTTGTTCCTAATCGGTATTTAGTGAGTTACCCCAGATAAGGAACCCTAAAAATGTTCAGCTTTTGTGTGGTACGCAGAGTTAGTAGGTACGCAATACGATGTGTACTGCGTACCGATCGCGAGACCAAAGCTTCACATAGTCGTACCTAATCGTAACGTAATAGGCAGAATCTTTACTTACCTAAATAGGTAAGTTACCTAGCAATTTTAGCTCAGCATAGGTATAAGTAAGTAGGTAGCCTTATTACCTAATACCCACTAGAAAAGATCTACAAATTACTTCCGCATTTATAAAATTAGTGAGGATATGTAGCTCAGAGAGTTAGCAAGCTGAAATAGCAGTGGACCGACCATTTTTGCCGTTGAACCGACAAGCGTTAGAGCAAATTAATACCTATTAATAAATACTGGATGAAAAGAGCAGAAAATCGGGCTCAGTGGCGCGTCTTGGGAGAGACCTACGTCCAGCAGTGGACTAATATAGGTTGATGATGATGAGAACCCACTTGAGGTATGTAGCTCTCTTTTAAAAGAGAGTTACATACCTCCTTAAAAAGTATGCAAGATATTTGAGTACCTAAATACCTACCTACTTACTTTGTATTATTAGCCTAAAATGCCCCACTGCTGGGCAAAGGCCTTCTCCCATTCCTTTCACACATTCCGTTACCTACCTTCCTACTACAGATTATAAATAAGCTAAGTAGGTTAGTTAGGTAGGTACTTAACTAGCTACTGCAATCAATACAGATCACCATGAGATTGGTTCAAGGCGAACTAACTTTCTGTCTGTCTGTCTGTCACGTTTTCACGCCAAAACTAATGAACCGATTTAAATAAAATTTGGTATACAGATACTTCTAGAGCCTGAGAAAGGACATATGATACTTTTTAATGCGAAAAAAGGGTTGCAAGGGGTTGAAAGGTATAGAAGTATCGTAATTTTTAAAGGTAAAAGCTTGGAATTAATTTTTTTGGCTCTTGATTAGATATAATAAAAATGTCATTTAAAGTTTCTACAAATTTTAGGTACCTACCCCTATCAAGGGGGTAATATCAAAGGGAATAGGGGATGAAAACTGTCACTATTCCACGCGAACAAAGTCGCGGGCACAGCTAGTAAAAATGTATATTTGTTACCGGCTATGTGTATAATTCAGGTATTCTTCTATACAATACCTAGGCAATGCATAGAATACCTGGGGCGTCCAGGCAATGTATGAAATATTATGAATATTAATGTCCATTACATACTTTGCCTAGGTAGGTACTGGATTGTATATAATAAATACCTGCTGTTACACCGGCAATGTGTAAAATAAAGATATTATGTCTATATTTATCAATAGTTAAATTCAATATTTTTCAGAAGTTTTAAGCATTTTCTGAGCTCGCTCTATCAAATTATCTTTGGAACTGATGCGTTTTTCTATAAGCAAGGCGTTTTTTGTACGGGCAAGGTTAAAGGGCAAACAAGTTTAGAACCAAAACCTACTGCCATATTTTTTTCCGGAGCAGCACAAATATCATTAACAGGTCTATTGTCGGTACATAGGTAGGTAATGAGCAGCTGTTGTCTCCTCGGAACAAACACAGCACACGAGTGCAGAACCTTCCTCACGTTCTGATACGAAACTCAGATCATCTACCTAGCGGTTGATCATTTACCTCGGAAGGAAGATTTTCAACATTCTCAGTTCTCACGCTTATCAAAAATCTCAGAACTTGGGTTAGTTCCCCTCTTACTTGCTCTCGTCATAGACAACATTACCGGCTGCACATTCAGTATTGTATAGCCTCAGAATACAGAAACTGTACTTTGAGTGTATAGCTAGGCAAAGAATAAAATAAATAATATTTCATATTTGGGATACCTATCAAGTCAGGCTCCTAGATCTTTTCATTTTGGTTTACTTCAAAGGTTTTTGAGGTTCTAATATAACCCAAAAATCCAAAGAATAGTTTATTTAGCTTTCTAACACTGTTTCTAACTAAATAGGTATTTATATTAAAATAAAAACCTAAATGAACAAGAATTTTGTTTTGACCAAAAGTCAAGAAACACGTTTTTATTTGAAGATAGTGAAAATTCTTGGACTGCTAGTCCAAGAATAATTCTTGGACACAGTTTTAATCTAAGAACGAATTTACTTGGATGAAGAATTTTAGTTTTAGATGAAAATGATCTTTCTTAACCGACGATGCTTGATCGTCATTGGTCGGTCACGTCTTACGCCGCCGCCAAGCCGGGCAAAGGAAAACGGAAGCTTACGAAAGAACGAAAAAGTATTAAGTGTTACCATCTCGCAATGGGTACTCGTCAATTTTGAGGATGTTTTTAACAACGACTATACTAATAAAAATTAAAAAAGTAAAATAGACTTTATTCTCTGACTGATACTAAATTAACATTAAAATAAATAAAAAATAAAAATAGCCTTTATTCTCTGACTAATATAACGTTTTTAAAATTATGTTTAAATATTCCTAAGTTTATACAAATTTTTGACACCGGTTGTAGGTAATTCAGGTTGTCCTTTGACATAGGACTCCTCTATGATATACCATTGCACGTTGTTTTAGGCATGCCCTACGCCATCCCTTTGGCAAGTCATCTTCCCAGCGCTTGATGGATCTGCCTCTGCTGCGGTTTCCCTCGCGTGGGTACACGTCTCGTCACGGATTAATAGCGCTCGATGAAAGTGGAAGGGAGTTCTGCGCAGGTGTAAAATGGTGTAAAAATCTAAAAATCGCCTTCTGCGCATCAAGGTCAAATCAAGGTCAGCGCTATTAAACCGTGACTGAATATACGCTTGGGTCAGGGCCCAAGATTGACATCCGTAAGTCAAGACTGGTAACATGCATGCGCTAAATACTTTTCTGAAATAGGTATAGATTTGTTTTTCATTATCTCCTTCAGTGACCAGTTTTTGTCCAGCTACTTCAAAGGATGCCATTTGCAGTGTGGGTGAGATTATTTGTCCCAGATAGATATATTCATCTACATAGTCTATCGTTTGGTTTTTTACCTTGATACTTATTTCATGCACACGTATTCATAGTTATCCCACCTTTCTCGCTTTCTACTGTAACTTATATTCAACAATGTGCCATAGAATAGCTAAAGAGTACGCGTCAGTTCTGCATTTTATAACAAACACAAACTATTTTATAACAACGTGGTAACGGTCACGGTGTCGCGAGTTCACTGGTTTTATCCGACCTTAAAAAATGCCCAACGCGCTTTAAGCAGTTTTCACTTCAAGATTATCAGCTGTGCCAATCTCATCAAATTCCCCGCGGACGAAGTCGTGGGCGATAGCTAGTTAACCATCTAATGCCATAATCGAACGGGAAGCAAAACATTTTTAATGAAGTTTTCGGTTTGCGTTATTACGCGCAGCTGGCAACACTAACACTGGATTAGCAGGAGTAGACTAGTCGTAGGACGCACTCGCGCGGTTTTTCATTTGGTTTGGTTCGGTCGGTTAGCGGCTAGTTGTTGAAAGTGAGTGTTCAAAATTTTATTTTGTTTGATGTTATAGTGTTCTGGACTTCAAGGGTGAGTAAAATATTGAAGAAACAACCCCATTGTATTAGATTAGCTCATTTCATCGTAGTATATTGTTATCAGATGAACGATGAACTCTCCCTCGCAGTCGGTGGAGCAGACGAAGACGACAACAGAGGAGAACACGTGCAAGCTGATCTGGCAGACCCGGACCAGGACAATATTGGTTCGTTGCTGAGGAAGTGGGGAGTCCCAGAACAAGTGATTTATCGGTTCCAAGGTCAGTTCCAATAATTGCTACTAGCTTATCTATGTACCTCACCTACGTGGAGCGTAGTATTATCCTACCAGGAAATGCGTTTATGTTGTTTTGTGGAGCCCCTTCGCTTCGCCCTTACCTACTATATAGTTATAGTAGATAGCCCCCACCCGCTGTTTCGCACAAGCGCGATTATATTATACTGAAAGAAAACATGATGGTCAAACTTTCAATGTTACCTACTTACAGGAAGCCATGTGCGCGCCCCATAGTCTAATTTGACGGTACCTACAGGTCGTGTCTCGATTTAATAGCGCTGACCTTGATGCACAGAACAGAAATCTTTTAGATTTTTACACCGTTTTACACCTGCGCAGTACCCGCAGAGCGCTATTAAACAACGACTAGAGATACCTATATTATTGCACAATATTACATACACTCTCTTTTCCAGAAAATGAAATCAAAATAAACCAATTACGGCACCTAAGCGAAGACTTTCTCAAAGAGCTTTGCCCACTGATTGGCCACCGAATTCTAATAAAATCGAAATTAGATGAATATTTCACTGGACATGTAAGTACTATTAAAATATGTATTAACACTCCTAGCAGGATGTCAATGCATGCATTACCACCCCATACAGAACTCTGTAAGCACGAGTTTGACTCTCTTTATACCGGTCTTTTATTCCTTGCAATGTTGTCATCTGTTTTTCAAACTAAACTAAACGGTTAACAGGCACAGAGGCAAGTCTAATATTAGTTTATATACTACTAGCGGCCTGTCCCGGCTTCGCACGGGCGTACATTTATTTTTAAACATGAAGTTAAAATAGCCTATATTAATCAGTGATAATGTAGCATTCAAATGGTGAAAGAATTTTTAAAATCGGTCCAGTACTTTTTGAGCTAAATCGTTACAAACATACTTACATATATATCTTTCCTCTTTATAATATTATTAGTAGGTATAGAATACTTAGGCTTTGGGATATTTGTGGAAGAGGAAATGTTTTGCTAGATTGTATGATATTGCATACTTGTCGGATCCTATTTAAAATTGAATACTAGGTACTAGTATTTGTTACCCAGGGTTCAGATGTTGGGTTTTTCTTGAAATTTACTCCTGCCACACTGCCTGTTCTATAATGTTTATAATTAATTTTAGTCTTTATTTAAAGTAAAATAGTGTGATAAAAGGTTTGTAAACATTTTATAACAGCCAGTGTGGCAGCACCACAAGATGTGGGTTGTTGGAATTTGTTTTATTCAGCAAATGAAACTATAAACTTAATGGAATTCATTTTTTTCAGACGGATACTGAAACCACTCTCACAACAAAGTCTGTAACGAGTGATACTAACGATGAACTAGGCGATTTGGATAATATATCAATTGAAAATCTATTTTCAACTGTAAGGCCACCTTTCCCGGACTTTGATCTAAAAACACTTCTCAGTACATCACCATGTGGGAACAGTATAATTACCTACTACAATTTACATAATACACTAACTAATAAGCACAGGAATCAGTTGGTGGATATTATCGTCAGACATATATTTACCAGGGTTGTTAACCAGTAAGTACCTACTTTAAATAATATTGGTGCCATTTCACACAGCGTCATTTAGCCCTAAACTAAGCAAAGCTTGTATTATGGGAACCAGAGAAAATGATAGAATTCCTATACACTTTTTTTGTAAATACATAATTACTATAATATACTATCTTAGGTAAGTCTTATTAACACACAGAAACAGAAAAAACATCTATGTTCAGCACACAGATATTTGTTTTGCATGGGGGATCGAACCCACAGCTTACAGCGCAGAAGGTAGAGCTCAACCAATGAGTTTTACTTTACTTTTTATATTGCCAGTCCCGTACCATCCGATAGGATTATTTTATTATGGTGAGACTTTCTTGTCATAGGAACTCCTAAACAACACATGATAAGCCTGTCGTGTTTGGGCTCATTTGATTTGTTTTGTCGGGTAATATTATCTTATGGTACCATCGAGCTGGTCTGATGCTGGAAACGGAAGGTCGTCATAGGAACTTCTCAACTACACATGATAGCGTTGTCGTGTTTGGGCTCATTTGATTTGTTTTGTCGGGTAATATTATCTTATGGCACCATCGAGCTGGTCTGATGCTGGAAACGGAAGGTGCTCATAGGAACTTCTAAACTACACATGATAACCTGGTCGTGTTTGGGCTTGTTGGATTTGTCTTGTCACGTCTTTTCTTACGCAGTGCCGAGTATTCATTCTATACTAGCTTGGTTTCAAAAATACCTGTTTATCAACAAAAAAATTTTACTCGCCAGTTTAGTGATTTCTGTAGGAAGTACTACCTGTTTTCCGCGAATTTGTTTGGGTGGACTAAAATAATATAGAGATACCTTGTTAGAGTATTTTCCACAAGCATTTAGAAAGACTACTTATGCGCATCCTACAGAATGAATATTAAGGTTTGAACTACTTTCAGTAAAATTACATATGAAGAATACAACATAATAACAGGAAAAATAATTGTCCTGTTCCCTAAGGAGAGTAGCGGAACGTACTTTGTTCCTCCAGTTAAGAAAAATGAATCCATTTCTGGAAAACCATTGTTTGCGAAGGGCAAGTTAGTAGATAAAATAAGAAATACTCTACACAAATCTGGCGAGAAAAGAAAAAGTAAAGCAGAATCAGATGAGAGAGAAAATGCGAAAAAAAACAAACATATTGAAGAACTGAAAGGTTTTTTTTTAAACACGACATGCATACAATTCTTTTATCTTGTAGATATATAGTAGACTTGGACAATTCAGACACAAAATACTATTGAGTCAGTAGGTATAGATACTAAATATCAGTTATTTATAATATTATTAAATTATCGGACCATACATACCTAATTATAATATATGTACTTAAATGTTTTTGTTCTGTTTCTTAGTAAACTTTGGTCTAGCAATGTTTTTTTGAAATTTTTTTTTTGTAACTATCAGAAGTAGTTACTTCCTAGTTTTATTTTATGTAGTTTTAATTTTTTTAGTTGTCTTGATTGCAAATAGTTTGTCGTAGTAGTCGTAGTCATCATCCCATCCATCATTCATTACCGTCGTTTGCATAGTCACCCTTATTATTATCATCACTTTGTCGAGTTTTCATCATCATAATCATCGACCGGAATCATTATTACTTTCCTTTCATCGTCGTCTATGTCGTCTACGTTCTTGAATATCCTGTAATTGTTTTTTCATGTCTTTGGCAGATAAGCAAGAAGATAAAATAGCATTCCTAAGAAACAATTCTGAACCTTGGGCTCAAGTTATTGAGTATTGGATTTCAACCTATCCTCAAAGGGAATTCGCTAACCAAAAAAATGTTACGGAATTTATCGAAGAATGGAATATCTTAAATGATCCAAGGAGCGAGGTGTTGGTTAGTAGCTTTAGTTCCTTCTAATATTTGGGAACTGTCACATTAACTATTAAATCACAAAAATACTTTAAAATGAAAACTATAAAATGTTAAATTCAGCTTTATTTGTAATTTTCCCATGGACTACCGATACTTTTTTAAAGTTTTACTGTTTTTTTTTTTTCAGATCAACTTGGATTTTGAGCAGAAACACCAGGACAAATCTATGAACTTTTACACAAAGTGGCACCCATTCATTAACAAAGTAATCAGTATGAAATTTGATAGTACCAGGGATGAAAATTTAGGATTTTTATACGAAAGTATATGCCATAAACCGGATGATGGTAAGTGACTTATTTTTATCTTATAGTACAGAATGTAAACAGAATGTTAGTTTTTTAATTACTTATTGTCATTGTCTAATATTGTTTCAGATCTAAAAGTTGCTGATCAGATAAAACTGCTGTGCTACCTGATCCCTCCAAGAGGGAGATTAAATAAAAAAACAAAATTTACTACATTGGAATGCGTACAAAATTTCATCGTTGAAATTGAAGTAAGTTTAATTTTACCGCCCAACAAAAAAGGGGTATTATGGGTTTGAACTCTGTGTGTTTCTGTTTCTGTCTATACTGCCTGTGTGGAGTTGTAGTTAACTAGGTCGGCTCATATTTTTTTTGTCTGTTTCGGCTCATAAGGATGCGGGTTCGATTCCCTTGACTGGATAAATAATTAATTGCCATATAGTTCGCAGAACGGACAGCCGGGGAATAAAGGTTCTCGAATGGCGATCACGACCCGGAAGTCGAAGTAGGATGTAGGACGACCTTTCCCACCTGATAGACCGACGACATTGTGAAGATTGCGGGAAGCCGGTGGATGGAGTAGGCTCAAAATCGTTCTTTCAGGAAATCTATGGGGGAGGCCTATGTCCAGCATTGGACTTCTGCAGGCTGATATGATGATGATGATGAAGATGATGAAATTTGTAACCCAAAACCTATGTATTTGTACATTAAAAGCAGAATTAATTTTTCTGTGTGTTAATAGTTTTGCACCATACCATACCAAAACGGTAGCACATGGTTTTTTATAGACTTAAGTTAATAATAATGTTACTTGTTTCAGAATTTTGGAGACATTACAAAAAAAATTGAAGACCTTGCAACAGCAGCACACAAACAAAAGCAAACCTTGCAACCGTTTCTCATTAAATGTGGGTCTGCTGGAGATAACAGCTGTAAATATTATCTGGTCATCGACAAGGTGAAATACAGGTTTGAATCTGCAACGAAGGCTTTCGACACGTTGTTCAAGAGCTATCATGCTCTCCACGCCAGCTACCCTGCCGCTGCTGCGCATTTGTATTTATTAATACAAAGATGCGTTTACGGATTCGTAACAAAGTATGACAAGATAGTGCCGTACATATCAGATGTATTGTCCATAGCTCAAAGTATATAGCTTAGGGTTGTGAACATTAGGTAGGGCATTTAATATGAGGCATAGCGCATAAATCTATAACTGACCTTATTTTAATGTGTTATTTTAATCTTAATGTTAAGCGAAATACTCTCAACATGTTGAATTGTCTCAAGTGTCATAATGTTTATGAAAGTTTTCAACCTTATTTCTACCATTTGCGATACGCTCATAATATTACTAATTATTTCCCGTGCCCTGAAGAGAACTGTAAAAGACTGTATCATTCTAAAAGTGGATTAAAAAAGCATTTTATATCTTACCATAATATCATTGACGAGCAAAATGCTGCTAGTAGTAATAATGTGTTACCTGAATGCTCTGATGCAAATACTGTAAGAAATTACGAAACAGATACAACGACTTTTTGTGAAGATCTAAAACAACAAAAATCTGATGATAATTGTGATAAAGTAGTTACAAATTTATATGAATATGTATCAAAAGTTAATGACGCAGTTACAACCTTTATGACTGAATTACATAATATTTCTAGTTTACCCAGAAACATAATACAATCTGTTGTTGAATTAGTCTCAAATTTGATCATATCAGAACCGTTTTATATATTGAAAAATTCGTTAAAAGATTCAAAAGAACATTTTTTGATGATAACAGCACTTCAGGATGCTTTCAGTCATTTTAATACTGATTATAAAAGAACGACGTACTTAAAAAAACTGGACACATATGTAAAACCTGTTCCAAAAACAATTGGCGTATCTCAAGATAGTAGACAGGAACATGGAAATGTTGCGATGGTCTTAAAGAACAGACTTTCATATTTTATTCCGTTGCGGGAATATCTAAAACTTTTTCTTGAAGTTCCAGATGTACTGACAACCATATTAAATTATCAAAAAAATGTTGCTAACGATTCTAATGTACTAAGAAACATTGTAAACAGCACTTCTTGGCAAGAAACAAAACGTAATTGTGACAATGAAAACATAATTCCTTTAACGGTTTATTATGACGACTTCGAATCTGGTAATCCCTTGGGCAGCCATTCTGGCAGCCAAAAAATTGGGGCAGTGTACGTTACCATATCCTCGATTCCTCCAAATTATAGTAGTCGCTTGGAATATATTTGGCCGGTGTTATTGTTTTACGCGCAAGATAGAGTTGCTTTTGGTAATGAATCTACATTTAGACCTTTGCTTGAAGAATTAAATTTTTTATACAAAGAAGGAATCAGTGTAAAATTTGATCATTCAACTTCAGTTACTGTAAAGTTCGCATTAGGGATACTGGCTGGTGATAATTTAGGTCTCAACTCAACTTTAGGGTTCCATGAAAGTTTTTCCTCAAACAACTTTTGTCGTATATGTACAACCCCTAAAGCACAAACAAAAGTTGATACTAAAGAAAGACCCGAAAATATAAGGAAACAACATGATTATGAGGCACATTGCATTAATAATGTTGGTATTAAGCAAGAATGTATTTGGCATGCATTAAGTTATTTTCATGTTTATAACAACTTGACATGTGATGTCATGCATGACTTGTGCGAAGGTATACTTCGTTATGATATGTGTTTGATAATCACACACTTAATAGATTTGGAATTTTTTGAACTAGATAATTTGAATTCTAGAATACAATATTTTACCTATTTAAAAAATGAAAAAAATAAGCCTCCACCGGTTTTAAAGAGACACTTGCTAAACGGTCAGATTATTTTCTCAGCATCTGAAATGCTGTGTTTGGTTAGAAATCTTAGATACATAGTAGGAGAATTTATTCCGAATAGTGATCCAGTATGGTGCCTCTACTTACAATTATTAGAAATAACAGATACATTAACTTCTCAAACGTTTACGTCAGAATTACTAGACTACCTAAATAACTTACTTGAAAGTTACATGGAAAATTTAATTGAAATATTCAGTTGCTCATTAAAACCAAAGCATCACTTCCTTCTTCACTACTCAAGAATTATAGCAAAGCTTGGCCCTCCTATTCTTGCAAGTGCGTTTAAGTTCGAAACAAAACACAGGGAACTCAAAAAAATTGCACAATCTATGGCTAATCGCAAAAACCTGCCATTGACACTGGCAACCAAACATCAATTGACAATTTTTCAAAGACTGCGCACTGGACTTACAGATCACATAAGTTATGGTAAAAAAATTAAATATGATGACACGTCAAACTTTTACGACAAAGATGTTTTTGATTGTTTTGATTTCGTTGAGATCAATGGTTATAACTATTCCAAAATGAATGTGGTTTTGCATAAGTTTGAGGAAGATATCCCCGTGTTTTACAAAATTAAACATGTTTTAATTAATAAATGTAATAAAAAGGTTAACTTCGTTTGTACAGTTTTAGAAACACTAGATTACTCTTCACATTTTATGGCTTATCTTGTTTGTGAAACAAATGTTTCAAAAGTCGTTCACTTACATGATTGTTGCAGTTTGACGCCAAATATAATTCACACAGTGAAGCAAAGTATGTATGTTGATTTAAAATGTTAATGATGAAAATTTTATTATTTATTGGTTGCCTGCCACACCGCACGCCACCTATTGTTAACTTACTCTTATTAAAAAAATAGTTTATCTAAAATTTTGTAGATAAACTATTTTTTTTGTAATTAAATGATAATATCAATAGACGAAGTCGATTTGTCTAAAGCTCACATTAAATTGTTTTCATGTATGAAGATGAAATCACACTACGCTAGCTCAACGTGACGCGTGGCGTCAGAAACCTAATCGGTACTATACATTTTGTATGGAGCTGATAACATTAGGGCAACCTAGCGCGCGTTGCTCTGATGTAATCGGCATAGTGTGATTCTAGCTTTAGTTGCATGTCCATACTGGGCAGTCTATTTTTCCACCACTTTATACTTAAACTGATGTTTTTGTCTGTGTTGTGAGTTTAGTTTTAGGAACATGTTTAAGGTACTTTTCAATAATACTTCTATTATTTTTGTGTTTGTTGTGTACGTTGGCAAGACTGTAAGTTTTATTAACTTGATAAATTATGTTATAATTTTAGAAACATTAAACTTGCTTATATTGTTTTTGTGGTTGTCGTGTACCTTGCCAAGGCCAAGTTTTGATAATTTAACAAATTGTAAATGAAGCAAAGTATGTATGTAGATTTAAGATGTTATTGGTAAAAGGTATTAGTTGTAGGTTGACCTGCCACACCGGCCGGCGCCTAATCACTTACTCACAACTTACTCAAAATTATATTCAAATTTTTTTTTTTTTTTGTAATTAAATGATATTATCACTAGACGAAGTCGATTTATCTAAAGCTCACATTAAATTGTTTTCATGTATGAAGCTGAAATTACACTACGCCAGCTCAACGTGACGCGTGGTGTCAGAAGCCTAATTGGCACCATACATTTTGTTGCTCAACGTAACGCTACGCGTCACGTTGAGTTGGCATAGTGTGATTCTAGCTTTAGTTGCATTGCATGCCCATACTGGATAGTTCCCACCATTTGAAACTTAAACTAAGGTTTTTGTCTGTGTTGTGAGTTTAATTTTAGGAATATGATTATGGTAGTTTTTAAAAATACTTCTATTATGTTTGTGATTGTTTTGTGTTTTTGGCCAGGCCAAAAGTTTCATATTTTAATAAACTTTGTGTCAATATATTAATTGTTGTTTACTTTCATTTTACAGATTTTGGACATACCTACCAGAAAGCAGATTTTTAAGGTGAGTATATTAATAATCTTAATTTAAATAGCCGGTGGTTTCGTGCTTAAACTGGATGTATCATAGGTGTTATATGTACTTTCTGTGCGCTCTTTATAGCATATTATTTGCTTAGCTCAAGTTTTTATTACCTAATATGATTGTACAAGATTTGTATTGACATATGACATGAATTACACTTTTTTTATGTAAAAATATCATTTTTTATTAATTTGAAAATCCGGTAGGCATGACAATTATTTTGACAAGTCCCATTGGCTCTATTGACGTAGATCAAAATAGTCGATTTTGAAATGCCACAATGCATTCAATTGTCAAAATAATTTTAATTAATATTAGGATATTCCGCGTACCGATTTTGCTTCCCGGATTTTCAAATTAATAAAAATAATACTTTCAACTAAAGAGGAATTCCTAACCAAATCTCATACAGTCTTACTTCAAAAATTAAATACTTGAGCTAAGCTAATTATATTATCTATACAACGCACAGAAAGTATCCACCTAAGATAAATCTGGTTTTAGTATGAAACCTCTGTTTATTTGAACTAAGAATATTAATATACTCACCTTAAAAATCTTCTTTCTCCATTGAAAACTATCATTACTCTCCACTTAATATTTAAAATACTTGAGTTAAGCAAATTATATTATCAAAAGAACGCACTGAAAGTTTCCACTTAAGATAAATTAGGTTTTAGGACGAAACCTCTGGTTATTTCAATTAAAAATATTAATGTTGTTTCCCTAAAAATGTGCTTTCTCGACTCAAAATCATCATTACTCTCCACTTAAGATTTTTAATGCTTGAGTTAAGCAAATTATATTATTTAAAGAACGCACAGAAAAATATCCCCCAAAGATAAATCAGGTTTTAGTATGAAATCTCTGGTTATTTGAATGAAGAATATGAATATACTTACCTTAAAATCTTCATTCTTAAATGAAAACTATCATTACTCTCCACTTAGTATTTAAAATGCTTGAGTTAAGCTAATTATATTATCTAAAGAACGCAATGAAAATTTCCACTTAAGTTAAATTAGGTTTTAGTATGAAAGCCCTGGTTATTTGAATTAAGAATATTAATGTACTCTGCCTAAATATGTGCTTTCTCAAATAAAAATCGTCATTACTGTCCACTTAAAATTTTAAATGCTTGAGTTAAGCAAATTATATTATCTAAAGAAGGCACTGAAAGTATCCACCTAAGATAAATTAGGTTTTAGGAGGAAACCTCTGGTTATTTGAATTAAAAATATTAATGTTCTCACCCTAAAAATGTGCTTTCTCGACTCAAAATCATCATTACTCTCCACTTAAGGTTTTCAATGCTTGAGTTAAGCAAATTATATTATTTAAAGAACGCACAGAAAATATCCACCAAAGATAAATGTAGCTTTTGTATGAAATAAATGGTTATTTGATTTAAGATTATTATTAAAATTCGTTGAAGAAGTTGCATTATTTGTATGAGATGCCTTAGTTTTTAACTGAACGCAAAATTATTTCGGTTCAAGAAACTAAGCTTAAAAGTTTTTTTCTACCAACTTAAACAAATCTTCGATTAAGATTCTGCGGTTTTGGTTCAAAGTGACAAAACTTTCATTCTCAGAGGATTTTCGAGATAAGACTTACGTAATTTCTAAACAAGGTTAAACGCATTTTCCAACAAAATAATTATACTCTTGACTAAAATAAACAATAATTCTACACTCAACATAATTTATTATTTCTGTTCAAAAAATGTAATGTTTTAGAAGTCAAGAAACTTGTCCCTGTTGCCCAGAGACAGTGTTTATTTCTTCTATTCAGAATATATCCTCTTAATTTGAGATAATAATGTGTCGAAAACTGAAACAATAAAATTCTAAATTCAAGAAAATAATGTTTTGCTCATATAGGAAACTATATTATTCTTGACCAATAAATATATTCTTGTTTTAAAATAACTTTTCTTTCCGTGTACTAATCCCAAAATAATATGTCGAAAAACGGGAGGTGTTTATTGGTACAACACGCGATATTTGC
Source organism: Eupithecia insigniata (assembly GCA_947859395.1). NCBI lineage: Eukaryota > Metazoa > Arthropoda > Insecta > Lepidoptera > Geometridae > Eupithecia > Eupithecia insigniata. The sequence goes on from OX402002.1 coordinate 2,154,020, forward strand.
TCGAACGTTCACCATGTGTACATTTACATTTTGCTCTGTACTTCGTTCTAGAATCCAAGATATTTTATGTTACTTTGTTGACCTAAAATATCTTAGAATTCCTTAGAATTTTTCTTCGAAGCCCTCGCACTCGGGGTAATCTAAAAGAAATTAAATAATATACCAAAAATTTACAATTTCGCCGAGACTTGAACCCGCGACCTTCCCTCATTACGGGACTGCGCTAACCAACTGCACCACGAATTCAAGTAACCGACGCGTAGAAATTTTTTGGGACTTCCTACGGACGGTATATTGTAAGTATCAGAAAACAGCAAGGTAAAAACAAAAACACAATCTTCAACACAGCATAATCTCACACAGGTATCGAAATTTTTTATTCGACTTCGAAAACGAACGAGAGACTAATTATCGAAAGCGTTCAATTCCAGATATTGATTTCAGTTTCTGCAAATTGCGTCGATATCAATGTCCTGAAATATTTTCCAACAATATAGCTGTTTTGTAACCTCTTTGTTTAAAAAAAATATAACACCGAGTTGAGGTTCCGTGTAAGTTCAACCAGCTAGATCTTTCCTGCAATGTTTTCAAGTGGTTAAGTCCATCACAGACGTAGCTATTAAAAAAAAAGTAGCTATAATTTATAGTAATATGAACCATAGCAAGGCATAGCGCGATATATTTTCTATAAAATTTTTCGAGTGACCGCACACGCAGCTATAAGTTATAATTCTATGACGTCACCAAGCTATACGTACCTAATTGCTTGTATTGCTTGCTTTATAGCACGGTATATTATAGCTACGTCTGTGATGGGCTTTATCCACTACGAAATGCCACACTTCCTAACATTGATTCTAAATCTCGCCTGCGATATGTTTTCAGTAGGCACAGTAAGTATGCGATAAGAAATACCACATTTTCAATGATTGATTTGGCTATTATAGGTGCCGTCAAGAATTTCCTCAGGTACCTATAAACTAGCTTTATGAATGAAGAAAATGAGTAGGTAAGAATAAAATATGTATACGTTGGGATTGTTGGGATTGGAACTGCTTAAACGATAAAAATAACTGGAACGGCCAGAAATGAGATGGAAGGATATTATCAAAAAGGAGCGGTGTAGGCAGCAAGATCTTAACCGCCCAAATCCAGATGAAATGAGTAGGAGGATAGCACTAGCAGTTTACAGTTGAAATGAAAACGGCTGATAAGAAAATAGACGAAGAAACTAGGTATTACATACATAAACTCTTACCGACGCGACGGTTTACTGCAGACTAGCAGACTTCACTACTATGTAGTTACTTAAGGTGATTACTTACTTGATGGATTACACAGGCATGGGCAGGCAGAACCTCTATCATTAGATTGATTAACGTAATGACTACAGAACACATTGTATGGACATACTTACTAGTACCAATAAATCCGTTAGTATACGGTAATCTTTGGAAAAGTTTCTATACACAGCGAAACTCCAACAAAAAAAAAATCTTCCGGAATTAATGGAATGGGCCATTGCCAAACAGTGGAATCCGATAGGCTCATAATATAGATATTCTTCCGACACTGTTGACTACAATCGACGGTACAAAAACAAAATTTACCAATAAAAAACTAATTTCGTCTCATTGTTGTTAAGATTTCTCTGCCGTGGGAAATCAACTACTACCTTGAGCCGAATCACCCTCCCTACACACAACTACACAAGCTATGAATAAATGGTTCAGATAAGAAGGTCCAGATTTATCCGGTGAAGACCGGAATGATTTATCGTTACCCCAGATTGCATGCAATCATGGTAAGTAAATAGATTTTTATATTGTCAGAACATAGACGAATAAGATACATATAAATATAACATCATCAAAAATCGGTCTCCACTCAGCATGTGCTACGGTAGAGCATATCATACCATAGCGCTATCACAATTATCACAAGAGTGTAAATTGGCTGAGGTCTTCAGTGAAGACCCTGGTGAGTAAGGTGGCCTCACAAACAATCAATCTATCGTGCGCAATCAAGAGTGACTAACTACAAAATTCAGATTAGGGTTGCTCCAAAAGTATCAACCAGGGTGCTGGAATAAGCAAGTGGTTGATAATTTTAGTGCACTTCTTTCATTCTGCTTTGGATCTAGATGATGCTGTATGGATTGTCTCGTATTTATTTATTCTGTCATTCCTGTGTACGTGTACGTAGCCAGGATCCAGGACATTCACTGCTCCTAAGATTTGGCAAGTATATGCATCCTCATAAAAATAAAGCAAGGACTCATCGCTCTCATCACAAGATAAAGTTTTAATGCGATGCGTTTGGCACGTTACCAAGAATCGACAAAGGGTTCAGCTGTAGTAAGAATTGTTCCTGGCTTTGTTTACGGATGTTGGGCTGAGCTGCCTGATGGGGATGTTTAGTACCCAGCAATAAAAGAAGTTTGTTCTGATGTTTTCATATCTACATGGGCGCGCTCAGCATAATTTTCAATCCTAAGAAAGCCCTCGCTCATTCCTCTTCACTTCATTTTGATAGGTGTTGACAGCCTTTCCTATATCGGTTCAATTCAAGTCACCTCGCCAGTTGCAGTGTTGACGTCAGACTGAAGAAATATTCCTCGATTATAACCGTTATTATAACTTACACAGTTCGATGTCATATAAAACTAACACACTTCGATTCTGTAAGAGTGCTATTGTTACTCGCGAAAATACATTCAATTAAGATAAAGTCCGTTTCTACGAGCGCGCTATCTGTTATCAGTTCATTACAGTCGTTAACTCTTGCTCTTGATAAGAATGATCGTTTGCTTAGTTTTCTTATCTACGGACGGATTGATGGCTCGACTATCCTTATTGTACGGGAGTTTTAGTTTATCTACAGTAGATCCTAGCTTGGGCCGTAGCGTATATAGGTGTAGGTCCAGCACTGGACTGTTATAGGCGTGTGTTGTTGTTGGGCCGCGGCGGGGCTCACGTGGCACCACAGCGATGCACCACTGTCAAAATGTGCAAGCGGGATAGCATGAGAGAGGCTATCATTTTCAACCCCAATCTTATATCCCGTATATAAGATTGGGATTATTTTTTCTGATGCCTATACCATGCATATACCATCTGTGCATGAAAAGTAAAAAAACCTATCTGAAGAATGATTACTCTGAGTCATTTTAGAATCATGTAGGTACGACACATTATAATTTACTATTCACGGGTATTTATCACGTTTATTTATCGACATTTCAGCAGAAGGTTTATGCCGGCATTCCACACCCGTCGACACGTCTCGTGACGACTCGAGCGCTCGGTCGCTCAGCGACGACGCGACGACAACGAGAGCCTACGCGCGACCCCGAGGTGAGACGAGCGCACCAAATACACACTCGTGCTCAGCTTGTCTCGTGGGTGCGAGACGAGTGTGTAATGCCGGCATTACACGTGCCGTCTCGTACTATACACATGACATCATTAGAATATTACGTATTGTGTGTCATTTTTTCTCTATTCATGTCTAGACTAGACAAACCATGTCTTCACTGTTCATGCAAAGGGGCTGACCTCTCGAAAAACCAGTGACTTTCACTGTCACAGTCAAGATATTGGAAAGCGAAGCCTCTACTGAAGACTTTCAAGTGCCTATCGACTGCGAAGCGGTTTTTATTTAGACAACCTTCAGATAAGCTGACAATGCACATTATGTAATAGATATGGAAATCTTATCTCCGCAGCTACGTGATGTCATCGTTCAATATTTGAAGACACTGAAGGAGAACGTTGTGCGAAAACGACAGCAGTAGGCAGGTACATATTTCCCTCTATATTTTGACTTTCGTCATGAGGAAATACTGACATTGCGGGACATGTAGGATGATATTATGTAGGTCACTGAATTTTGTAGCATATTAAATATTCTACCTTAGGCACGATTTACATCTTTGCCTTAGGCAATCTAACCCAAGACTTGACAGATACACACATCAACATCGTCTAGGGATATTTCATATTTTCTCAATTTACTCAAAATTTGTTATAAATAACATGCAGCATGTATATATTTTTGAAAAGCCCGTTTAGTAAACTAGACCTTCGAATACAATAGAAATATTTTTATTGTGTAAATAAAATTTTATTCAATAAAAAACAAAATATGAAAAAATTTTACATTTAGGATGTTGTGTTTTTAAAAAAAATGCAAAATTATGCGAAATTTCCTGTTTTTTGCAATTACACGAAAAATCAGTAGTCAGTAAAACCACCCATGACGTTACAAACGGTCCTGCAACGGGTTTTCATGCTTTGAATCAAGTTATCAAAGTCTTGCTGCGGGATATTGTCCCAGGTCCTGCTAAGATGCAAAAAAAGTTGCTCTTCAGTCGCGATGTTTGCAGGAAAATGGTTCATAGCCCTTCTTTGGAGCATGTCCCATGCATGCTCTATGGGGTTTAGGTCTGGCGATTGCGCAGGCCAGTTTAAGACCGACACGTCGTGCTCCTGCAGCCAGCTGTACACCACTCGCGCTGTGTGCGGACGGGCATTGTCGTGCATGAGCGTGAATTCTTGGCCCATTTGTAGTCGATCGGGGTAGACTATTGGTACTAGCACCTGGTTAAGGTATTTTTCAGCGGTCATGGTGTTTCTGATCCAAACGAGATCTGTTCTTCCACCAATACGTATTCCCGCCCAAACCATAACTGTCCCACCGCGGTATGGATGGACTTCCTGAGGGTGTTGCAGACGGCTCTCACGACCAGGAACTCGCCATACACGTACTCTTCTTGAATCGGGATGGAAACCGAATCGGGACTCATCGGTAAACAGCACTGCAGACCACTGGTTCTCTTCCCAGAGCAAATGTTCACGAGCCCACTCTAATCTTCGTCCACGATTTCCTCGGCGTAGTGCTGGAGTACGAAGCGGTCTGCGAGCATGAAGGTTGGCTTCATGCAGTCTTCTCTTCACAGTTTGGTCACTCACCAGCAACTGGTGCTCTGACTGGAGCCTTTGAACCAACTGCATTGCCGTAACATTTGGTTGTCTTCTAGCGGAAACTTGCAAAAATCGGTCTTGTCGCTGGGTGGTTATGCGCTTCCCGCCTGGGTGTCTTTCAGCCACTTCACCGGTAGCTCGATAACGTGACCATAACCTTGAGATCACGTTTTGTTTTGTTCCAATCTCCTCAGCAACACTCAGCTGAGTAGCCCCAGCTTGGAGCATACCTACTGCCCTTAACATTTTATCTCTAGTTAAATGGCGCCGCCGCATGATTCATTTAGTAGTATAAAATCGAAATTAATTAATAACGTGTTTTAAAACTTCAATTTGACACAAAAAATTACCATAAACTATGGAAGATAAATTGTAACTTTCGACCTTCGCTATAGCAATGCCGCGCAAATCTTTTGTTTTTTATTCATTTGTTCAAATTCAAATTTGGAATCATTCAAAAAGGCCTAAAAAATAAGGTTTCTTCAAAAGATTTTAAAACCGGCCAGTATTTTTAGAGTTCAAGAACTTTATACAAAATATCCCTAGACGATGTTGATGTGTGTATTTTCACCCTGAATGTTGCCTTCATATTGTCAGGTAGGTTATGTACAGTACCTATACTCGAGCTATTCTCAAATAAAGTTTGTAAGTAAATAACTCGCACCACAAAGATCCAAAATTATTGTTCTAGGCGTCAATTTTAGAATATATATAATTGTCAGCACTAAGTATAGAAAGAGCTCAAATCGACTTGGTGCTAATTCTGTAAATCAACAACAAGAAAGTGTTTGCACGGGGCAATGTTTACAACATTGTATCTTCAGTTTGGCCAGAGTGTGAGGAATTTAATTACAATACTTATATAGGTACATTTCTGAAGTCAACTGAAGTCACATACCTCTAACACGCGTCACACACAACACAACGCGTCTAACAACGAACTCTAAAGTGACAATTGAAGCCTATTTGTGGTCAATTAGAAATCGACCACAAGCATGTTTGTCGTAGGTAGCTATTATTTACTATCATTTTGCGGTTGAACCATGCCGCATTGGCTGACAAACTGGGATGAGGAAATTGTTGGGTTTGATGATAACCTGATTATAGCACAACTGAAAGTAAATGTAAAAAGTGTACCTAATGAAAGTTAGCAGATCACACGCGTTTTTCCAGGGCAAAAATAGCCTGTTTATGTTAATTAGAAATGAGCTTGATGTTAGAGGATATTCTGCTGACGATTATCGCGTAGTTTTAGAGGAGGCTCCGGCGCCGAATTCTGCTAAATCAATCACTTCACTATGACAATGGTATTGTCGCAGAATCGCCACGTCATCTTTAAGAATTTTCCATAAGGTGTCATAGTGCAGCGATTGGACTGCCAGAATTTGCCCAACAGTAAGTAAACGGATTCAGGTTGTTAATTTGATTATGATATCCTAACTAATATTATAAATGCGAAAGTGTTTGTTTGTTTGTCCTTCCTTCACACCCTAACTAAGCAACCAATCGACTTGATTTTTGACATAGAGTTAGTTGAAAGGATGGAGAGTAACATAGGCTTTTTGTCCCGGTAAAACATCAAATTTCCATGATACATTTTTATTCCCCGAGAAATGTGAAATTAGAGTTTAACGCGGGTGAAATCGCGGGGAACAGCTAGTCGCTTATAATAGCGAGACGCTTTTGCATCCATAATGAAAACATTTAATGTAACTCACTGACTCACAATCACAAGTACCGGTCAGGAATTCCCTATTCTCTGTTTATGAATTGAAACAAATTATTCTGCAACCAAGTCCTTCGCACTATTTGCCAAAACATCCGAGGCGCCTTGACAGTCGGGTAACTGGGCCAAACGTCGCATTTCTCCCGCCGCCGGGATGTCGTAGTACGTGCGAATGCCCTCATCGTATGATTTTTATTTTTTTTAATTTATTTATGATACCTATATATATTTACCTAAATATACCTACTTTGTAACTAATACCGTGTGATGGGTCTTTGGCATGGCCTTATAAGTAGACTTATTCTAAAGGATCTTTACGTAATTTCCAAACGGAGTCTGAATGTGTTTAGAAATGTATATTACACTGTCTGTAGGTAGGTATGTGTGTTCCTGTAAATCAACAACATTTGCAATAATCATCACGCTTGGCAGGCGGATTGGTGATCGCAGTGTTGAAAAATACTCAGAAGGAAGCTGCTGCCCTTCCTCTGGTAGGTTCCCTTAGTCGGCTCTTACGACATCCACGGCTTGAGTTGCAGGGGTCGATATTCGTACGCCGCGGCCCCACGGCCAAATATACATAAGCAGGTACCCAATATTAGTAAAATGAAGTTTCATTACTGCAAAATTTATTCAGTTTGAAGATCAGCCCCGCTAGCACGGGCTTTTCATTCCTACTCTACCTAGACTAGAGAAGAAAGTTTCTTGTCTTCATAATCTTTCTCTTGCCCGAATATGCCGTTTCGAGAAACAAACCCTAGAAAACAGTTTCTTCGTAGAGAAGCGCTTTCTATAGCAACGGGAACCAAACCACAGAAAAAATATAAATGCTGTAAAAAGTTTGTTGTTTGCGTTTCATTATCAAGAAGATCAAAATAAAACCAGCCGTATCGCTAAAAAGAAAACTGAGCCCGTAAAACGAAACGTTTTTTGATAACACCAAAATGTCACTTTATTGTATTTCTCAATGTCAATTACAATGTTTTGAAGGGTAATTTCTTTCGTTCAAAGATGTTTTTTTCTTTTATTGGACGACCCAAATACAGAAATCTTTTCACAAAATGTTTCGGTGCAATACTGTCTCTGGCGGCAAATGAAGATTATTGAACACATAGCATATACAATACAGAATAACGGAGATTAATTTGGTTTTGGAGCAAACAAACAAACAAATTATTCACCGATTTTTTATGTTGCATTTGCTCGTAATGGCTGCGGGGCCATTAACAAGACACAAAAATGCCAAAAGTCAAAGAGTATTATAATAATATAACTAAACATCCAAATATTGCGAGATGCGAGGGAAGAAAGACATTGTCTAGGTCTCGGGAGGTGTAGACAATTTTAGAAGAAATTTTTCTATTCTCAAATGTCAAGAAACGAGTAAATTGATCCCCATGTTCGCATCGGTAGACTCATCTCTAGGGTAGAATAGAAAACATATCTACCGCTTATTCTTCCGAACACCGTGTTCTCGAACGAAGAAAACTTTCTACTCTCTACACCTAAATGTCATTTTTACGTCATTTTTTATCTATGCTACCTAGACAAGAAAGCCTGTGCTAGCCCTACAGATCAACAGCGAGTATAATCTAGAACCTTTGGAAATAAATCAATCAGTCTTTTATAGCAACTTTTGTCTTAAGTATCTTTCCCATGTCATGTCTGCTTATATGAGACGACTCGGCACACTTAATTTAGGGCAAACGACAACGGACGTCCGGACACACTTTAATAACAGCAATGTTCTTAACAGCCAGAAGACACGCGCCGTGAAAGCGAAACGTAACTAGGGCTGTATTGTCCTACTTCCGATAGAGAACAATGGCTGATTCCTCGCATATAAACAAGTGAAAGAAAGTATGTAGGTAAGTATATTGTCCTACCAAGCATTGAAATTGAAAATAACCTTAATCGTCTAGGACACCGATAGACGATAGTTTGAATATGAATTTGCTTTTTAACAGACTTCAACAGGTTCTCAATTCGTCTGTATGTTTTTTTTTGTATGTACGTATATGTTACGCGATATCTCCGCCAAGTATGGACCGATTTTGAAAATTCTTTCACTACTTATTGTCTAAAAATGGGACGAGGGGGTCCCATAATTTTTTTATCCCCAGGGCATCAGTATTTATCCCGCAAAACTTAAAATAAGTGTAAAAGTAAGGGAATTTGAAGTCGGTTTATCGTTTTTTAAAACACGCCATATTATTTAACTATCGCCATTATTTTGTTAACATATGAAAGATTATTTTATCGGGGAGAAACGTAGGGGAAATATAATAAAAGGTACGCGATAAATAATCTTTTCTATATGAATTTGCTGTTAGATGAAAAGATTCTATAGATGAAGTAGAATTCAGCACTGAACATAGCTAGGTAAATATAGATACAAATCAAACCAAATGATTGATGTCACAAAAGCTGTCTTGCGCCATGGTCGTTTATGTCGTACGGCGGGGGTCAGATTTATTTTTATTTTTCCTCCAATAATCTCTACATCCATACTCATACTCATTTATTCACCGTAGGAGCACAGGGCACAGTTGGATGCGTCAATTTATAAAAATATAGTTTACAATAAACGGTGCTTATATTATAATTCAAATAAAACAGACATGACAGGAAAAATATCAAGAACTTAGATTTTTATATTTTTTCTAAATTAATAATAAATAGATCAGCTGTAAATAGGCATTGTTATAGTCATGTAAGTAATAATTATCTTATATATAAAATTTCCATGTCACAATGTTAGTTACCGTACTCCTCCGAAACGGCTTTACCGATTTTTACCAAATTTTATATGCGTATTCAGTAGACCTGAGAATCGGCTACTATCTATTTTGCATACCCCTAAGTGATAAGGGTTGAAGGCAAAACAACGTTTGGCGGGTCAGCTAGTAATTATTATAAGTTCATAGTGCTGCTGAAATATTCTTTGGAAACATAGGATATCTATCTACGCTCCATCTGATTTGGCCTCGCAACTCCTAAAACCTAGGTACTTAGGTATGTCCCACTTACCTCACCTTGTATACGACCAACTTAATTTATATTTTACTTAATTTAATCATATCATATTAATTTTTACATGCAATAATGTACCTACTTACGACCAAGAAAACTATTTAGTCCTTCCTAACTTGTGCTCTCCTAATCTAACACCCAAAGACACAAGCCTGGTGCTCAGTTTGGGTCTCACCAGAAATTCTTATGTAATTATTTGATAACTAAATGAAATATAATTATGAATTATGGACAAGGTGAAAATTGTAAACCATGCCATAAATAGTCAGCTCCAATTAAAAGGATGATTTCAAGCGATAATTCGCTAAGCGAAGGGGTCAATTAACTCAAATAGGTAATTATCATAAAAGCCTGTTAACGTGCTCATATTGTTTATTTACTTAGTTAAGGTAAAACCCGTGACTTGTTTGCTGGGATTTTTATAATTAGTTGCTGAACATTTTTTTTCCTTAAAGGGCACATACAGGTCGCGTCACGGTTTACTAACGCTGACCTTGATGCGCAGAAGTCGATGTTTAGATTTTTATACCGTTTTACGCCTGCGCAGAACCCCCCCTCCACTTTCGTCGAGCGCTATTAAACCGTGCCGAGACGCCTAAGTTGATTTCGTTACAATATTTACAATCAGTTGGGGAGACCTATGTTCAGCAGTGGACGTATACGGGCTGATGATGATGATTTACAATCAGCCTCATCTGCTGGTTCTGGCGAAATACATTATTCTTGGTCGAGTTGGATTTCAAATTAATTTTCCTCTCTTTTCTTTCTATGAGATGTATGTTCTATGAGCTTTTGGCTGTGCATTCATTGTATGTAGTTTTTTCAGTACCTACCTAAATATGTATTTTATGCACTAGCTTCTGCCCGCGGCTTTGCCTGCGTTTTTCCATTATTTATTTATTCGAAGTAAATACAGGTACAGGTTAGAGATTTACGGTGAAACTAGGAACTCATTACAATGGTCATAGACCATGAAAATAGATAAAGCGATGATGCGCTAATGACCTGACGGGCAATTTGCTAGATTGACGCATTCGTTGATCTAATTAGCTTATCAAAGTCATCATGTCGCTGGTGTATGATTAATTATCACTTGTTTTGTTACGTGGTAAGTAGGTGGTATCGAAAAGTAGAATAAAATTTAACCATCGATGTAAAAGACACTGCTGTTACAGCAAGGAATACTCTAGGACACAAAATTAAAATTACTTAAGTATAACAGGGAAATAAAGTAATCATCACTTTGATTTTTATTATTGAAATTAAGATAAATTGGAATACTAAATGGTAAGTTAAATTGTACATCCATAGAATACCGAAATGTTATTTTTAAGACTGTTTTGGAAATAAATGGCTTACTCACTCACTCACTTTGATTTTTTGTTCACTTCAATCTTTTTAAGGTAAAGTAAAGAAGCGAACAAGAAACCTTTAGCTTGTTAGGTTGTTAGTTTTCGAGTTGGATCAAAAGTCGTCCCATGCTTTTTTTCACTCAATAATCATAATGATGTCACTCAATAATACTCTTGATTTAGAAGCCAAAAACTAATTATGTGTGAGTTGACTGACAAACATATAACTTCAGTGCTTACAAGCACACGAGCGCACGTATACGAATGGGTAAATGAGACATAGGTATTTGTCACATTTTTTTGGCTACACCTCGTTTGTGTGTACTTTCTTTCTAAGCCTTCTTCTAAGATCAATATGCATGTTTGCATGATTACAATTTAACACAAGCTCTGCTTATCTTGGGGCTAGAAGATGTTGTGTGAAATTGTCCAGTATTTAATTAATTATTATATCTAACTCACTAGCAGTCTCAGATCGAATGGAATGAAATAAAGGAGTCCTCAGTTCTGCAGTAGGACGACGCGACGCATGGGCCGAAATAAAACTCGTGTCATATTGTGTCTCGCCTAACTTTAATCTGTGTTCGGTCCTCCTGTGTTTGCTACATTGAAAACGCTACGGTAACCCAATTGTTTGGGAAATAGACATTCTCTTGCAACATTCAATAATGCAAATGTGTGAGTGTAAGCACTCTCATATGAGTAGACATGAACATACATAGAGCGGAAACTTCCGCCCCGGACCGACAGACCGACTGAGACTTAGACCGAGTATTATGTCGCGACCTTGAGCCGGTCCGGGGCGGAACTTTTCGCTCTACGTACATATGTTCTTGTCTACTCATATGGCACTGTATGTATGTATATAATATGTGCTGTCAAAAAACACATACTTAAATTGGTTTTTGGCTACAAAAATTTTCAAATAGTAGATAGAAGGACATGTTTTTACTCTATGATCACCAAGCCACAACATAAGCAGTATAGTACGTACCCGGCGATAAATAATGCACATCGGTCTTTAAAAAGAGACAATTGACTGTTTACGACGATTTTCGAACGTCCATTAATCACCGTATTTATTAGTTGTCATTTCATTTCAACTAAATACTGCACTTTATGGACTTTATTAAACTTTTAGTTTACGTCAAATCGATAACATGTAAACTGTATATCTATAGAGAATTGTGCAACTAGGTACTAGAAAAGGACAGTAAAACAATTATTTATTATTTTGTAAATGAATAGATTTAATGTTGGGGCGTTTAAGCAACTGTATTATATTCAGCTAAATGCGGCCGTACTCTATTGCACCTGTATAATGAGTGACTGACAAACAAAGATTAGAACTCTGTACCTCATTGGTAGGTATACAACATTATGAACCACAGAAGAAACCGTGCCACATATTCTTTTTGACTGCCCTGTTTTCGGTCGCGATAGGTTTAATGTCGGAAAGTGAAATGGAAGTACAAATTATACCCACGAACTTACATGAAATAATAACTGATAGGTATCTACGCCCTAAGTTCCTAAATTATTGTATTAAAATAGCAAAGAAGGTTATTTATAGAAATAGATAGATAAGATATGATTTATATAAGTATATATTAAAAAATATAATATAGCATACATATGTAAAGCTGTTAGAAAATAATAAGTATACTTAGATATAAGCAATAGACATAGAATAAATAGAAATACGTTTAAATGCAATAAGGTTACATAAAGTCTCTGATCTTGTTAGAGGAATAAGAATCAAAATAAAAAAACATCATGAACCTTAACTTTCCAACTACTTTACTATTCTATACCTCTACTGTACAGAACTGTAGGTACAGAACTGATAAACGTCACACAGGTAGGATGTGACAATGCTCTAGGACGCCGAAATTAGCAGTCTTTTTCCAAATATCTTTGCATTATTTACTTATCGCCGGGTATTGTACTTGTGTTATACTATAATGGGTAACAGGTGACTGATAGGTACTTATTTTTTAATGCTTCCTTCCTACTAGACTGATGAAAAGTAAATTATTTGATTACCTACATATATCTACAGTTAAACATAAGATGCATGTTTCTAATTAGATTTCCTTAGTGATCCTCTAGGTTAGTTATGTATAGGTAAGTAGGTCTACTAATATGGATACCTAGTCAATATTCATTAGCTCAGAATAATTAAATGGGTAAAGTGTTGCCTTGGCTGATGTCATTCATGAGCCATGGTGATTGTTTGTGTCTGATGTTGGAAAGTAATATTTTAGTGGCTGCAAGACAAAAAAAAAAAAAACCTAAAGTTGAAATTTACGAAAATAAATAAATAATTAATGTTGCACAATCCACATAGCATCATCTAGCCCCAAGCTTAGCAGAGCTTCTGTTATGGGTACAAGATGACTGATATACTTAATACAATATCATCATCATCATCAGCCCGTACACATCCACTGCTGAACATAGGCCTCCCCCAAACAACACCACGAATCTAATTGTTGCCATACATAGATAAAATATTAAGTTTTTTATTATCCATACATATTAAATGTTTGGCAGTTGACATATACAGCAGATGATAAAAAATACCCAGAACACTAGGAACAAATATTTGCAGATCATACAAACATTTCCTAAGATGGGAATGGAAACAGCAAACTCCTGCATTGCAGGCGGATTTTCGCTTGCCACACCACATCAGTCAAATAAACATTATAAGTAACCTATCAGTTATCTGGCTTTTGTAATAGGTATCACTTATTACATTGGGGCAGTGTAAAAACTTCTGATATATTTTAATTAGTTGGTCACCTCATAGCCTCAGTAACATACCTAATTGACTTAACAGTGTGAGGTCTGTGGTCGATAACCTGAACATAATCAATGATAATCTTCAGTGATAATTTTAATTAGACTTCTTGCCGCAATATAATTTTTAACTAGTCCGTACTAGTTAAAATTTATAGGCAGTCACTCGAACACCTACAAGATAATAATAATAAATAAATAATGCTGGACAATTCACACAGCATTATCTAGCCCCAAGCTTAGCAGAGCTTGTGTTATGGGTACTAGATAACTGATATACATAATAGAATATATTACAAAGATAGATATTTTTTTATTATACATAGAAAAATGACCAGAACACCCTGAACAAATATTTGCAGATCGTACATATATTTGTCCTGAGGCGGGAATCGAACCCACAACCTCCTGCATCACAGGCGGATCTTCGTCCACTGTGCCAGGTCCTCAGATAGAAATAATATGTTACAAATAACTAACTATACTTGATTACCTACTATAATTGTAATTATGACCCACAATGTTTTAGTCCATATTACTTTTTGAATAAACTTTTACTTTACTTCACATTACCTATCAAAGTACAGTATGACATCAAACCAATTTTGAATATCTAATATTTTTCTGATTTTCTTAAGTTGTATAATGTGTTTCTGACTTTCTGTAGAGTGAAACTATATAAAATCCCTAATCCGAGTCTCTTTTAAACCAACTGTTTTTATCACCTGTTGGCCTTTAAAAACATCTAATAACAGTCCAAATAGTTCAGTTGTTGAACTTTAAGTAGTTTCCAAACTAAAATATTGTATTACCTTTTAGCCTTCACAACACAACCTAGCTAAATTTAGCCAAGTACTTATGTGAACTTAAGACTAAAACTGACGGTGGTATATGCCTGGCCTTGGTACTAGAATAATGTAGGAAACACAACCTTTAGCCTTCACCTCTGTCTGTAGACATAGAGTATATTGTAAATGTTGCTAACTTTATTGCATTTGTATGGAAATTTCTAAATGTGATTTTATTTATTATGCTGATAAGGTTTAGAGAGAAAAAAATTATGAGCATGGAAATAATGGAGAATATAGATGAAAATTCAGTTTTACTTGCTATGTGCTAATTTCCTAGCTAGGTACTTAAAATTCACTTACGAAATGCCACATAGGTACATACATAGGTACACCATGTCAGACGAATCTAAGATGTATATCTATAGGTACCTTGCATAGAAATAAGAGAAAGAATTTTTTTCTAATAAATTTCTTTAGAACAAAACAAGGGCCATTTGTATCATACACATCATGTAATTGAGTATCAGAAGAAATTTGAAAGCATTATAACATGCCCAATTCAGGGATATAACTTAGGAACTACTACTTACAGCAAATATAGTGTTCTGCAGTCCAAACGGTAGTGGCGTCAGTCTTGCAAAAAAGACGATTTTGAAGGCTTGAGGACCTGAGATCACTTTGAGCAGTGCCCGGGCCGTATCATTCTTCAGCAGCCAGCCAATGGGCAAGTAGTTCCGGAGAGCCTTCATCGTGAAGTGAGCTACAGCCACACCAAAGTTGGCACTCACCAGCACTGTCCCCAACCCCTTCACGATACCAAACAAATATCCACTCGTGATTATCAACAACAAGTACCCTATCGTCACTGGGAAACTCACGATCAAAAACAATCCCATAAACAACAGGAATATTATCCACGGATCCTGTGCGTCCACCCAGTGCAATATAATCTTTAGGTATTCCTTGAAGAAATACAAAACGAGTACGAGACATGTCAGCATTAGTATCGAAACTACGATGTTTATCAAATAGTTATACGTGGTCTTGTTGTTAATTTTAGCCCAAAGAGTCTTCTTTCTCGCGACCGCGACGGGGTCGGGCTGGCATTCTTCTATGTCCACGATATCCATTGTTTTGGCAGTAATAAACCAAGGAATAGAACACTTTATTTCTGTGAACGAAGCACCAAATCACGCGGATCGTCAATCGCCATGGTTATAAAAATACTAATTTGATTCAACAATCAACATCTCGTTCAAAAAATAATGGAAAATCACCGAGAGAAGCCGACACGAATCCACAAATTTCCAAAGGTGACTGCTGTGCTGTGTTGCAACTTTGCAAGCAAAACCAAACCACGACAAAAATCATAGAAATGTCACGCGAACGAAATCAGCTGTCAAGTTCGTCATGTTTAGTATGCTGTCAAGAAAACACAATCGATTACATTGACAACACATTCAATTTGACGTTGACGGCACCCGAATAGCAACAAATTATAGTTTTTGGAAATTGTGCATACACAAACTACCTATAACCGAAATAGAAATATGGACAAGATCACGAGTTAGAAAAATAAGCAACAGTGTCTTATGCTTTGATGGTTGCAAATTTGCATCTTTCATTGCCTGTGAAACACAACCACAAATTTCCACCGTCAACCTGAACGTGGACATCTGCTATTTTTTCTAGAAAATACAACCGAAACTGTGGTAAATCTTCATAATTTTCAAAGATATACAGTCTAAAACAATAGGGCTATTGTTAATTTCATATGTCGTGAACTATTTCGTGTAGTGAGGGTTCACGAAAAACCTAACCATGCCGCCGAAAAAAGCGCCCGCAGCGGGGACTAGCAAGAAGACTGAGCAGAAGAAAAAGGAAAAGGTTATCGAGGTAAGTTCACTTTCTTTCAGTTCAGCAGCCTTACATGCTTCCTGGGACATGCATTTTGGTTACCTATAGTAAGATTTAAACTCTCAAGAAATTAAGTGCCTTCTGTCTCCCACACAGTATCAATTGTGCCTATCTAAATAAGCCAGTTCACAAGGTAATGATGGACCTAAATTCATCACAGCACATAGGTACCCTACGAGTCTAATCAAATCCTTTTCCAGGACAAAACCTTTGGTCTAAAAAACAAGAAAGGTGCAAAGCAGCAGAAGTTCATCCAACATGTAGAGAAGCAAGTGAAGAGCGGCGGCATCCACCCCGCTAAGCCAATGGATGATAAAAAGAAGTTAAAAGAAGATAAATTGAAGGAACAGAAAGAAATGGCACTGCTTTTCAAACCAGTGCAGGTCCAGAAGGTTGAAAAGGGTAAGTGGGAAAAGAAAACTGTACTTCTATAATCGGCAGTAGATATGACCTTAGTAAACCAATTGCTTATTTATTGATTTCTATTTATAAATAAAAGTGCCAGTATTTTCCTAATGCACCTTACTTTTAAACAAATTGCCTAAAATGTAATTCTTAAAGTTTTGGTAATATTTCAGGTACTGACCCCAAATCAGTGGTGTGTGCGTTCTTCAAACAGGGACAGTGTACAAAAGGAGATAGGTGCAAGTTCTCCCATGACTTGACTATCGAGAGGAAGGTGAGACTTATTGAATTTATGGATTTTACAAAACCAATTCGTTTAAAGCTCCTAAATGAGTCATTATCACTATGAAAACACCATGGACCTACAAAATCGTCATTTCTTTTCAATTTAATTTTATTTTCGTAATTATCTGAGCAGAGAAACTTAATTCGGACAAGTTATAGACAAAATGTTCGACCACCACTATCACAAACTCACCTAATCAATCCTGTCTTGAAGAGATCCAATTTGTTACTGACCAGGAAAAATTAATGGTGATGCCTCCATCATTAGTCTAGTCTCATTTGATGACCTTATTATTCTACTTATACACAACAGTATAATACACCAGTAATAGGTTTCCTTGTGATACAGGACATACATTTGAATTAATTATAGTCATTTTTGAATTTGAAGTGTTGTAACGAAGGGTTGGTTGGAGAAGAATGGAAGAAACAACCTTATTTGTCCATGGTCATGTATTCACTAATAAAGTATCTAAAATGCTAAACATGCATAGTACACAGTTTACTTAATGCTAGCCTACGTTAAAGTATCTATGGGATAGGTACTTCAAATTATTTCCTCTGTCTAACACCCACACTTCTGCAGGCTGAGAAACGGTCCTTATATGTGGACATGCGAGATGGGGAGGAAGACAGCATGGACAACTGGGACGAGGACAAGCTTAAAGAGGTGGTGGAGAAAAAACATGCTGATGAGAAGTCACAACCCACTACTGATATTGTGAGTAGAATGAATCTTAATTTTATTTTTAATCTTTTCTTGCTATCTTTACGGTTTTGTATGCTTCTTGCTTCCAGCGTTGTCATTTAATGCATATGCCCATCATAATCCAATATCCATATTTCGAATCCTCAAAACTTACCATCCAACGTTGCTGCTAAATTGACACAATTAGTTTCCCTATTGGTTTTGATATAAAGGTAAATGAGAGTTCTGATGTAAATAAGTTAAAAAAGTACTTACTAAGCAGAAGTTTTCTCTGGGCTTAAATAACCCGAACGAATCTAATTTCGCTTGGTTAAAATAACATACGAATAATTTATTTGTATTCAATGTACCTTCACAGATCTGCAAACATTTCCTAGAAGCGGTAGAGCGATCTAAATACGGTTGGTTCTGGGAGTGTCCGTCTGGCGGGAAATGTATCTACCGACACGCGCTACCGCCGGGCTTTGTGCTGAAGCGAGACAAGAAGAAAATGGAGGAGAAAAAGAACGAGATATCACTAGGTATGTAAACCTGACTATTTATTACAACTAAAAAACCTTATAAAACACTTATATAAGGTTTTTTAGTATATATAATCAAATCATTTATTTGCAGACAACGGGTTACAAGTTGGTATGCTTATTTTAAATGTCCCTTGCGATGACTTACCAGCTAAACGGCTTTGTTATGCAAAATTATATAATAAAATGACTAATACGGACATGCAGACAGATCAGTAAAATTAATTAAAATAATGTCATATTATCAGTAAAAAAATTACATTGTACTATAGAAATAACAAAATTAGGTATACAAATGTCAAATTATAATATTAGATACAAATAAAACTTACAAAATTTTTATGTTACAGTCCGTGAAAAATTCATTAATATGATAGTAGCATTTTAATGTCAATGCGACACTAGCGCCACTCTTTAGTTTTTCTTATATTATCGTTATGGAAAAGAATTATCAAAAGTTCTCACCGCCAATTGATAATACCCATTATACTCTGTCATAGTTTTATTTCATTTAGTATTAGCAAAAAATGGTGTATTGCGTTCGGTGGCCACCAAAGGCAATACACCATTTTCTGTTCGATGGAAATAAAACAAAACAATTACAGAAGTATCAAAAAATTGTTTATATAATACCCAGTATTATCAATTGGCAGTGAGAATTTTTCATAATTCTTTTCCATAACGATAATACAAGAAAAACTAAAGAGTGGCGCTAGTGTCGCATTACTATGCGCCTTAACTTTACTACTGTTATAGACGAGCTACTCAAACTCTTCAAATATTTAAAGGATTCAAAAAACAGCTTCAAATAATTTATTTATCTGCATGAAACTTTGCGTTCTTTTAATTACATCTGTCGTAAATCTTAGTCTAAGACGTCTTTACTTTTTTCCCTATGAGATATGCCCAAAACTTCTGTAAGGTCTAACAGAAAATAAAGTACTGAGATTTTTTTAGTTTTGTACTTTCTTGATGTTCTGTCTGAATAATAGCTATGTAATTCCAGTGGACTTGATCGAGAGGGAGCGTGCGGCGCTCGGCCCCAATCAGACCAAAATAACGCTGGAAACTTTCTTGGCGTGGAAGAAAAAGAAGATTAAGGAGAAACAGGTCAGTTAGCCAAGAAATAAAAGATCCTAAAAAAATATAGTTAAAAACTAAAACCCGACTACATAAAAGTCTTAAACAAGCGTTCACCTATTGTCCTTATCATTTTCTTTTGATACTTAGGTAGTCGGAGGCCTTTGTTACTAATTGTACCGTAGGTATATGGGTTGGGTGCCTCCGACTACCTAAGTATCAAAAGACTATTATTTATTATTATGTAGTCGGGTTTTAGTTTTTAACTATTATTTTTTTTAAGGCCTCGAGATACAAACGGAAGGGTAAAGTGGTGCAGGGTAATCCTTTTACCATGCAATTTTTAATTACTTATTAATCATAGCCTAGCCATGATTTTTTTCTACCCACCCACTTGCGATATACCTACTTCATAATCATCTACATAGTATAAAACAAAGTCGCTTCCCGCTGTCTGTCCCTATGTATGCTTAGATGTACTACGCAACGGTTTTTGATACGGTTTCTTTTAAATACATAGAGTGATTACGTATCCAACTAGTAGAGTCGCTTATCCTTTCAAAGTTAAATTACACGGACATAGTCTTTGGTCCTCGACTCTTACAAAAAACGATTAATACAAAGAGTTCAGAACTCGTGTGCCAGATTTTGTTTCAACATTCCGCATAGAGGTCATGTCTCGAGCTTCCTGAATGATCATTTCCTACTCAAAATGAGGCATAGGCGAAAACTTCATCTAGCTTGTCTTATGTTTGGAATTATGAAGCACCATACCCCTATCTATCTGCACGCTAAATTTGATGAAGCCTCTAGTTTGAGATCCTGCGAACGTCGCCAGCTTTCGATGCAGCTCTTAACTCAGCGACATAAGACAGTGGCATTTAGAGGGAGCTTCCGCTACGCTGCATCGAAATGCTGGAACAATATCCCGCCACCCATAAGGAACCTAAAGAGTCTGTTCACCTTTAAATTAAAGTTAAAATTTTTTTTGCTTAATTGGCAAAAGGAGCAGGAGCTTCTCAGACATGATACGAGTGCTATTTGACAATTTGTACAAATTAGTTATAATCTTCTTACATTTTAGGTTATAGATGATCTTAGTTTTTAGATTTTTAAATATTTATTTCATTTTATTTATTTTGTTTTGTAAGTAGCTGTAACACTTTGCTTTTATATTTGTTAAACAACGGTCCCATAGGCCCCAACAGAAAACCAGCGCAGGTTGCTAAAACCTGCTTAAGCTGAGTTGGGACCATTTTGTAGCTTAACTAATTGTAAGATATATGATTGGTACGACCAATATCTTTACACTTTCTTCTGTATTTTATTTAAATAACGATTAATTATTTGTTTTTATGTATGTTAAGTTACAAATAATATTTTTTATTTGATTTGATTTGATTCAAAAGGATAGTTTATATGTATAATTTAGTATCAGCACTGCACCCGTGCGAAGCCGGGGCGGGTCGCTAGCCTTTGATATAAAATACTTTTTATCCATCAATGTGCTATGTAAAAAAATTAAAAATAATTCTCATTTTTGAGGAGATATTTTTCCAAAACAGTGGGGAGTCAGTTTAGAAGAGAGCAGAAACATGATTAGGGAAATTTTTCTCGACAGAATTATACCTTTTTGTGATTTATTTCTAAGTTTATCTATTTATAACAGTTAAATTATGGTTAATAAGGTGGGCAATTATAATATCTAAATAAATCATAGATTTG
The DNA here is from genome assembly GCA_947859395.1 of Eupithecia insigniata. NCBI lineage: Eukaryota > Metazoa > Arthropoda > Insecta > Lepidoptera > Geometridae > Eupithecia > Eupithecia insigniata. The sequence goes on from OX402002.1 coordinate 2,175,354, forward strand.
AATTTCAAAATATTGCTTAGGTTTGGAATAAATCAGTTTTTATTATTTGTTGCTATCGTCGCATTTACCTAGTATCTTGATCCCTTTCTACGGCCCTTTAAAATTAGCGAATTCACTTTCTCATCAGTCTCGGACCAGCCAATCGCTAACGTTCTTGAGGCAAGGACGTATTCGTTTGCGAACATTTTTGTATTTTTTTACATAGCACCTTAAACAAATGGGTGAAGGTCGTCTCTAATTCGGATCCTCTACTATGCTGATGCGTTATGTGGATTTATAAATGAATGTCTAAACAATTCCAGGAAGCAACGACGAAAGCCGAGGACCAGCGTCGCACGGACTATAAAGCAGGGCGAGCGGTCGGCCTCTCCGGGCGAGAGATGTTCTCGTTCGACCCCGCGCTCGCGGCCGCGGATGATGATGATGAGGGGGACGAGGCTGTGGACCTGGCGACGTACGAGAGGGACGAGGACGCGGACCAGTACCGGGAGCTGCAGCTGGGTGATATCGGGATCGAGGCTACGGAGGTCAGTTGTAGGGGATGACTAACTAAATCTGTGACGCAGCGTCATTTTTTTTTCGTATGATTTAATGCTGTTGGCTACAGGTGGCCATGACAGCGTTACCGTACTTTTGGCGGACGCATAGGGTGCTTCACCGGTAAAGTTAGGTTGGGGCAGCACGGACCACCACTTAGGTGCGAGCCACGGCTTGGCTGTTGTCAGATGCTATAAGAGGACATGAAGGTTTCGCCTAGGTGTACGAATGCACCGGGCGGAAGCGGGGAATTCTTTGACCCCGCATCCGGCGGGATCGGTTTATGGGTGGTTGTGCGCAGCCTCAGTGGAGTGCGTGAAACGTCTGCGCGAAATCTGTCTGTTTAATTGTACTGTGTGACCTATTTTTTCATTTCATTTATTTTACAAATGGACTTACAGCTAAAACCAAGACGCCCAAGAGTCAGTTTACACAATAATAACTAATAATAAGAAAGCAATCAAAATACAATACATAGCAATGAATAAAAATAATTATAATTTTTTATGTCTATGTTTAAGTTAAACTATGTGACCACCACACCCACACATTAGCACATTATTTGCATTAATACCACCTGTTATGTATACCATGTTTGACGCAAATAAATATTTGAATCTTTGAAGTCTCAGACAAAAGCCAGAACGGGAATATAGTTTAAATATGTCAGCTGCAACACAAGCCATTCTCAAGAAAATGTTACACCCCATAAATTCGAAATTCTCGTTTAGGCGAATCGTTTGAAATATAATTGTCAGCCCTAAGTAATGTAGGAAAGAGCTCGACAAGTACTGCTAATTCTGTCAATAAATCCACAACTACACTGTAACATTCCAGGTGGACGACACCGGTACGAAAGCCCAATTGGACCGGCACACCCAGCTGGTCAACGACCTACCCCCCGAAGCCCCTTCGGAGCCCTCAGGGGAGGAGGGTGAGGCGCCCGCCACCGTGCCCATCAACGAAAACCTGTTCCTGGATGAAGAACTGGACGAAGAGCTGGAGAATCTGGACTTGGATGACTAGTGTCAGTGCAGTGATAGTGCGGTGTTTGTTTATTGATGTTTTGTGTGGGGATTCCACATCTTTACACTAGATGGGCATTGCACAAGAATCCTCTGTGTTAGGCTAGCTAAATACATATATTTAGGTCTGCTTGCGTAAGGATATTTAAGTAGCCAAAATGTAATTAGTGACTTAATTTGTTATTGGCAACATGTGTCTGGTTGTCTGGTTTGCCACCTTTCTGCCAGTGTCTGGGTTCATGGAAATTTCATAGTCATGGAATGGAGCTAGTTTCCAAACCATACATTTACGTCAAATCTAAAAATTATTAGCAATGTTTTCCTAATGTCAGAAATAATTCAAACAGACTTGAATAGAGGGCGCTACTTGACATGGGACGCCAAATAAAAGTGTCATAGACTGTTCTTATTTAGATATGACATTCTATAGACAGCCTAGCTCCTCTCTGTTAAAAATCCAAACCATATTTACCTAGTTCTAAAGAAGAAAAAAACTTATTTAAATATGACCTCCTTACCGAATTTCGACCATGGCGGCCAGTATCAACGGAGACTAGCCACACACAGGTGCACTCTCAGAATCAGATGAGAAGGCAGACCGACACGACCGAAGAGAGGTCAGGCGCAGGACCAACAGCCTAATTTAAATATCATTAGTAGCTACATAGATTTTATCGATCCATATGCAAGTCTTTTTATATTGTAAAGCTTGGTAAAAAGCACGTAAAAAGGCATTCTATTATCCATTCGCGTCGAGAACTTTTGGTAATACTTTTCCATAACGATAATACAAGATAAAATTAAAGAGTGGCGCTAGTGACACATCACTATTCGCCTAAATAAAGTCGAGAAACTTATTTAATAAGAAAAACAGTCTAGAGCACCTCGTGTAACTACAAGTATGTATCTTGAACTATGAAGGCTTGTGAATCAAGGTAGCTATTCTGCTAAACAAATAGATATTGTTACAGAATGAGATATTTATTATTCAAACATATATGAAAGAAACTATAGATGAAGACGACAAAACAAGTCAAGTGTCAAGGTTGAATTCTATCAATAGCCTCAGTTATAAAATAAACCGAATTTGTAATATACCAATGTATGTATTTACTGGTAAAACCCTGTCGAGTTGGTCATTGTTAAGTTTGTTTTTTTTTATGATCCATGAACTAGTACGTGTACTTGGCAAAAGTTTCCTCAAAACTCCAAAGAGAAATAAAATTGCCATAAAAAACCGACCAAAATAAAGAGTGGATCGTTTTACACGCGAGGAAAACGATCCACTATTTACTTTGGTCGTTTTTTTTTAATTGCAATTTTATTCCTCTTTGTAGTTTTGAGGTAACTTTTGCCACTTGAACTTGACTTAGGATTCTCAAATATTTGTGTGCGCGAGGTTTATATTGGCCCCAACTAAAATATGGAACTACAAAATATCAAAATATAAAATTAGTAGTTAGCATGTGTCCTGTAAAATATAAATATTGAAATATGTTGTCATAGCGTCTTCAGTCTTAACTATTTGGAAACATGGTTGTTATTTGTAAGTAGATCATTTTAGAAATTATTGTATTGATGTGTGTGATCAATATAAATCAAAAGAAAAAAACATCAAAATCTACTAGATTTACTATGCCAGAGAATTTCATGTGAATTAATATTAGCTGTATATATCACGAACGGTGGTGTAATAATATAATAATTTTAATATCATAAAGCATCTGCATATAAAGCATCATGTAAATAGATAACATAGAAGGTATTTAACCTTCTATGTAACTAAATTGAACAGTTGTTATTTAGCTTAAAAAGTTCGGAATAACTGTGACTGTTTATATTTCAAATAAAAATGTATTTTATAAATTATAATACTTTTTATTCAGTCAGATCATATTTTACAATTTAGGTTATTGTTAGAATTTATACATGTAATGTAACTAGCTGCTGCCCACGCCCTCGCCCACGTTTTATCGAGTAGTCTGTTATTCCATGTCCCAAACTATATCCATATATAGTATTATATTATCTGTACCCATACTATATTTCAGCCCAATCAGTTGAGTAGTTTTTGCGTGAAAGAGTAACATACATACTCGTACATACATACTCACAAACTTTCACATTTATAAATTTTATAATATTAGTAGAATGGAAACAGTTATTGTATAACTCGTATCTAATCAAGTATTTACAGTAGACATGTCTGAAAATATGAATATTTATGATAATAAATCAAAATAATCTTAACATTTTGATAACAGCCTGATGAAGAGATGAACAAACTAATTATTATCAAGATAATATCAGTAGGTAAGGTGATAAAATTACATAAAATTGAGTTCCAGTTTAGCTAGCTGTAGATTGTTTGCAACCAACAATCTGCAGTAAGCTCAATTGTTTCAATTGTAAATAGTAGTTCTAATTTGTCTCTTATTCATTATGAATGTGAGCGGTTTAACTACGAACCTAGTTTGTGTTGGAAGAACACCACGAAGAACAACACAAACTAGGTTCGTAGTAAACCCGCTCACATTCATAATAATAATGAATTTATCAAACTACGAAAGTTTTTATTGTAAAATTGTCTCTTATTATTTGATTGTAATTTTCTTTTTTCATAAAACGGAATATTTAGATAGACATTATTTGATTTGAGTTTGCCTCACAGACATGATACTAGCTGCGCCTAAAGGTTTGCCTATATTTTGGCATATTAAACATACGTGCGATTTCAAATGGTTTATCAAGAATACAAGTCTTTAGAAGACTTTGTCAATAGTAAGCCAAGTCGCCGGGTTGGTTATGGTTATTTTGTCGATGATTTCTTGCGAGAACCCTTTCTTCATTCTGGGCAGAACATTGTTGATTATGTGAGAGTAGCCGTGGCCGCCGAAATCGATCTGAAATATTAATTATATTAGTTTAAAATTTATGGACCATTTGAGCTACCTGAAGATTGTTTGCAACAGTCTGCAGCTATAGGATACACTTCCACTGCTGGACATTTAACCCATTCGATGCCACTAATAGCAGTCCTGAGCAGCCTCCATCCATCGACTCCCTGCGACCGCTACGATGTCGTCGGTCCATCGAGTGGATGGTCTCCCAAAACTTCGTTTCGCGTTACACCGTGCCCGCCACTAGAACCCTTACTTCCCAGCGGTTATCATTTCTGCGAGCTATACATATAACCTGTCCACTGCCACTTACTAATTCTGAGAGCTACATATGTCGCTGACTTTGGTTCTTCTACAGATTTTCCTGTTCTGGATTAGGGACCCCGGTTCTACTTACCCTTTTATTACCAAACTCTACTTCTAATTGCTTACCAATCTATGCTTTGTGTGTATATCATGAGACATTAGCACTTTATCCTCCCTTCCCTCATCCACCAACAGCCTAATCTTCTCTATCCGTTGGCTGTCTGACGGCATGTCCGTCGGTTCGTGCAGTTGGTAGTACGACACTTCTATGCCAAATAGGTCGAATTGGCAATAGCTGCCTAGGGCTGCGAATTCTAGAAGCTTCTCGTTTTGTAGGAGGGTTCCTAAAAGAAAAAATAACGCATTCACTGTAGACGTCCATGTGAATCACGGGCCATGAAAGTGTTAATATAATAGCCCGTCTACACGCTCAAACATTTGTGCAAACATGCATGCACAAATCAGTTTGCGCAAGCAAGATGGACCGTGTGGCCGGGCTCATCTTGCTTGCGCAAACTGATTTGTGCATGCATGTTTGCACAAATGTTTGAGCGTGTAGACGGGCTATAAGGGATTATTTTATGGGCTATGCAGCGCAGTGGTAACACTTCTATGCCAAATAGGTCGAATTGGCAATAGCTGCCTAGGGCTGCGAATTCTAGAAGCTTCTCGTTTTGTAGGAGGGTTCCTAAAAGAAAAAATAACGCATTCACTGTAGACGTCCATGTGAATCACGGGCCATGAAAGTGTTAATATAATAGCCCGTCTACACGCTCAAACATTTGTGCAAACATGCATGCACAAATCAGTTTGCGCAAGCAAGATGGACCGTGTGGCCGGGCTCATCTTGCTTGCGCAAACTGATTTGTGCATGCATGTTTGCACAAATGTTTGAGCGTGTAGACGGGCTATAAGGGATTATTTTATGGGCTATGCAGCGCAGTGGTAAGTTGGCCTGAGATGCAGAAGGTAGCAGGTTTCACTGCCGCTGGAAATGTTTTTGTATGAATTGCAAATATTTGTTTAGAGTTTCAGACTTTATATTCTTTGGGCTACAATCTGAAGGTATGTGCCTATGGCCACAACATTGAACTTGAATCGAAACAAACTTCCGAGTTTTCCTATCTGCAAAACAAAAGAAACATATTTCTAAAAGCGCTCGCATTCGCATTGATTGGTCGAATGAACGCGTCTTTATGTCTTCAGAGGACCGACGTTTTCGCTTTCAGTGTGCGTTGACTTGACCGATCTACCTATCAGTTACGTAGAGTTATTTAACTCACGGTCTAAATGCGACATGACCGCCTTGTCCGCGCGTCCACCACTCTCTAGATACAGCCTCATGATCTCAAACGGAGCTCGCACGTCGCGGTGAGGATGGAAGCTGACCCCGCAGCCCAAAGCCTCTTGGACCTCGCCAGCGGCTTTTATAGCTCGGCGCTCGAAGTCTGAAACAAATGGATGGTATTTTTATTCGAACTGTAAATTCCTCCTCTTACCGCGGAACGAACCCGCAACCGTAGACGAGGTTGCGGGTTCGTTCCGCGATAGATTAAAGGGTTGAATATGTACCAAAGAGGGTTGAATATGTAAGTTTCTACAATAAATCTATTTCAATTCATTTACCTTTTATAAAACGGAATTTTAGCTCCATTTTGTTCAGAACCAACCACTGACCTACCAAGCGAAGAGAAGAAAGTGAGTAGACGCCCTGTGTGTGCTCTGTGCCCGGCACAAAGATGTGGCGGGGATAAAGATTGATCCTGTTTTCAATAGTGAGCTCCAGAATGTCTAGAGACATTTTCAACAACATTGTAAGACTAACGCTCTGGTTTGATAATATGTATAAGCAGCATTCTGCCACTCACCTGCCAAAGGCCAGACGCTTGCAATCTCTCCCATAAACCCAGCCTTCACCTCCCCAAAGTCTATGCATCCTTCCATCAGCTCCCTCCTCATATGACTGTAGATGTCCTCCACAGTCCCCGAGAGAGACTTCTGCATATCCGCGATGTAATGCCCGGTGCCTGCTACGATGTGGACGCCGGAGTTTTTGGAGACTTGCTGGCAGAATGGCAGGTCGCGTTGGAGACCCTCCGTTGAGTTCTCGACGATTGTGCCTGTTATTATTATAAAGAATGATGTTTGAGCTGTAAGTAATTGTTTAACACTTGCATTGCCAACGACGCACATGTAGTTCGAGACGGGCAGTGAATGCGTTAATAGGTCCGTCTTATTGTTAGTGTTTTTGCAAGGTATAGGTACTTTATAATTGTGACCTGGTCTAGGCCTTGAGGCCTTACCCAGCAGAACAGTCCTCTGAGTGATGAAAAAAAAATGAATGGAAGGTCCATCAGTCTACGAAAGCAAATTGTGGTAGGTAACTTGTCGTCAGCGTTATTGGAGTGGGTTTGGTGACGACGGACGGCATTTTAAAATATTCAAGGCGGTAGTTTCTTTTCTATATTGCCGCTGATTTTTGAAAAGCTTGCGCGAATGTTATGTAACCTGACGAAGACCGGTCACAAATCCAGGCCTCCAATAAAAGATACGGGGATTGCGCCAGCTTTAAATTTATCGTTAAAAGGTACCTAGGTTCCTTTTATTAGATAGTTTTATCAAACTTAAGTTACCATCACCCGCAACTCGCTCGACTCCACGCACTGGTGGTAGAGGTACAAAACTTATGCCAGTCCATAGATCGCACATAGCTACGAGTAACACAAACCTCCTCCAAACTTCCCAAATGCCTGTACATCGTTGATCACGGCCGCGCGCGCCCGCTCGTCCCTCAGATCCAGGTTACTCTTCCAGCTGTACGGGTACTGCCGCAAGTACCCCACATTCCCCAGCCCCAGGTCTCCGCTGAACTGGTCTGAGAGCTGAGGAGGTGGGAGGCGGTAGAAGTGGGAGAAGTCCATGGCTAGGTGCTCGTGGGTGAGTGTTCTGCCCAGTTTGGTGGGGGAGACATCGCCTAGAACTGAGAATGGCCGGTGAATGAGTTGTCTCCCGCGTCCTACGTAGGCAAGGTATATATCTACTGAATTAATGTATCTACCTAAGCCTAAACCGAATATTAATTACCTATGTAGATAAGTAGCTACATACATACTATAGGTATGTGTTAGGGAATTCAATCCCGTGGGATCCCAATCATGTGGGATCGAGGTCATCAGTCCTGCTGATACGTGGGATTTGCGGGATGTGTACCTACAATCCCTTCGATAACAATAACAGAAAACAACACTTCTGTGCCTTGCTCCGATGATACCGATATATATTTAAATATTTTCCGCCAATTTCCTTGGCTATTCCTACCCCCTTGTATCTATGCAAAAAATATCCAGGTTTTTGAATCGGAGTAGGTATAGACTATACCTACTCCGATTCAAAAACCTGGAACCTATAGTATAGGTACCTACATATCCCCTAACGCGTCCGAACCTTGAATTTGATTGCTCAATTACCAACCTCGACAACTTAATTTAAATTTCGTTATTCTGTGATTTAGTAGACCCTTAAATGATGCACTTAAAACCGTGTATCACAGCCACGTTTCATTTAAATAACGATACGGCATTATGTTTTGGGGAAACTGCATGGACTGAGAAAAGATCTTTAAGTCACAAAAAAAGATGCCTAAGGGCTATGTATGGCCTGAAGACAATCGACAGTTGTAAACCCTGCTTTACAGCATTAAATGTACTTACCGTTCCAGCACTCTACATTTTTGAGATAGCTGTTTTTGTTAAAAACAATATTAATCTATTTAAAAAGCCAAGCCACTCACGCAGTAGACGCGACCAACAACGTCTGTGTTCAACCGCGCAAAAACAGCTTTACTTAGTAAAAGTTTTTATGGAATGGCGCCCAAAATTTCGATAAATTGCCGAACAATCTTAAATAGCTACCGCTGGAACTGTTTAAAAATAAGCTGAAGAGTTTAGGTACACACTGATATCAAAATGTTATTATATTAAAAATGGATGGAAAAATGTATTGATTGTTAATAGGTACCAAGTTTATTTTATTCACTTTTCTGTAATTCTATTAATAATATATGTACGTATTTGATTTGTAATTAATTAGAAAACCACTGACCTATATTTGCATGCCCTAGATTAAGGTAGAACATGTTGTGCTTCTATAATACTCTACAACTCTATGACTCATGTTCGCAAATAAAAGATTATTATAATTATGATTAAATTAACAACACTCCCTAAAAAAAAATCAAGTGTGTCCATGCCGGCTGGTAATAATGTAACATTCAATCAGTATTCAATTTAAACTTTGTAAACCACATCATGCGTACGCGCAGTCACTCCAATAACCGCAGTCTCAAGGCTACTACCACAGATTAGCTAATGTTACTTCGTCACTAATAACAAAAATAAATTGAAAGGAAACTTACCTGTTTGCACTCGCGGAGCCATTATGTAGCACTAATTGAACAATATTAGGTATCTGAAACTATTTACACTGTTATCTCGGAATAATGTGCTGGTTTAGGTACATAAAGATACGTAAAATAATGAGTTTTAGCGGCGCCGGCGTCTTTTACGCGTGCTACAGAGCGACTGATTGAGTGAGATATATATACATCGTTGAATTGTATGGATTCTTATCATAATATGTAGATATTACGCAATAAGAGTGATTCCTCTCCCAAGGATCAGACATTTTGAAATTCCATCCTATAGCTATTATAACAAAATAGGTTCCTTTGCTTTGACTAGGAAAACTAGTTGTAAGCGTAGGCGTAACATTCATTTTCGTGCAGATCATTAACATGCAATGCATGGTAGGTAATGGCAACTATACCATGGCAACGGACATTGTTTATTTGTTATTTTATGACTTATGTACATCTTCACGGGGTGAACTGCAGTGAACTGCTAACTTATTACTGCTGGCAAAAAACTCACGTAAATGTCGGGTTTTCAATGAACAGTGTTTGCCTTAGGTATTACAATTAATTAGTAAAAATGCCGCTCTTAGTGAAGGATTTTACGTGGACTCAAACGGATAACACGGTGCACATCAGGATCCCCATGAAAGCAGTCAGGCGCGAAAAGGTAGACTTGTTCACCACCGACTGCTACGTAAAGGCACACTTCATTCCTTTCCTCTTCGAAGCTTTCCTCCTGCATGAAGTGGATAACGCAAAAAGCCAGTGCATTGTTACAGACGACCTACTAACTCTTAACCTATCCAAAAGAGAAAACATAGAATGGGCAGCTTTAGAAAAAGAACTGAGCAAACCGGAGAAAATGAAACTTAGGAAAGAGATTCAAGATAAGTCCATAGAAGAATCGCAACAGGCAAAGGAAGAAAGGAGAATTAAGAAGACAGAATTAGATAGGTTCACGGTACAGCGAGCGATGGAAATAGACACGCAACATCATACCCTGATGGATTCCCGGAAAGCTCAAGAAACTAAAAACGCAATGAACGCTTTAGAAGATTGGAGATTAAATCTGAATGAGAACAACGGTAATAATGGAGCTATAAAATCATATCAAGGGAAAGAAAAGTCAGGAGTAGAGATTGTTGAACTAAAAGACGACGACCCCAGGATTGCTCAGCTAGAGGACGAAGAATATCTTCGTGAACTGAAAAAGGAAAAGTCTTTTTGTAAACAAGAAAACGAGGACTCAGATAGTGACCCGGAAAATAAAAAGCCTGCAGAAAGAGCTCCAAAGAAAATACCAACAACTGAGAAAGAAATTTACAAGGCAATGCTAGCAACGGAACCTGATAAAAACAAGAAAAAAACAATTAAAATTCCCATTAGATCAGAGTATGTTGAGAAGAAGAAAGAGGAAGTAAAGAAGAGAGTGCTCCCGAGGTTAAGGAACGCTGGACAGTTGGAGGTGTCTCATACTCCGAGGACGTTCCCGACGCCCAGCAGGGAGTCTCACGCTGCTGAGGAACAGGCTTGGCTGAAGAATATTACTCTGGCCAGGAGAGCAACAGGTAGGTTTTATTAGTAAGGATTTCGCAAGAGGTTATTCGATAAAAAATATGCTAAAGTATTAGTAGGGTACCTAGAGGAATCGAAACGGGCTAAAGAAGATAAGAGAATTAAGAGCGATGGTACCCTACCAATACATTAGCATATTTTTATCGAATAGGTAACATTATCTTATTCCACTTTTTAAGCTAGAGATCACGAGGTGTGGAAGGTGAATAGGGGAGGCTTTGCCCAGCAGTGGAACAATATAATACTGATTAGGTACCTACTTAATTTGTTAAATTACAGTCGGACCTAGAAATGCATCTATGGCGATACAACAAATTCAGTTGTGTTAGCGTTTTTCGCGCACAACTTTTGTCTTTAAAATTTACCTACATACCAACACAAACCAAATTCACTCACCAATTAAATAAAAGCCTTATTCCAGGCTTCATGTCCGAGGATCTGCGCCCAGAAGAGCAGGACCCTCAGTGGTGCAAGGAGAAAGGAGACGAATTCTTTCGCGCTGGGAACTACCTCGGGGCCGTCAGTGCTTATTCTCACGGCATCACTCTGTCTGATAAACTACCGAGTTTGTACAATAACCGTTCCGCCACGCATTTTGCGTTGGGGAATTTCAATAAATGCGTGAGTGCTTTTTGATCACCTACCTACTCATTTTAACAAGCCTGCCTAGCGGTGTTGTGTTTAACAAGAGAATCTTTCTACTGAAAAAAAAAACAAATTCAAGTGGCATACTAGACCCCATTGAAAGCTTAGCTCTCCTCTAAATCCACGCCAAATGGCGTAACACAATGCACGATATATAAATACCTAATGTAATATTGTTTATTTCATACCATTCGCTACGAACCCTGTTTTCGCTTCTGGCAGCAATAATTTACCTCCTAATAAGTACCTACATCAAAATTATAATTTCCAGATGGAAGACTGCTCCGCAGCCCTAGAACTACTGCAGCCGGCCTGCGAAGGAAACCGCCGCAGCCGCGCCAAATGCATCGCCCGTCGAGGGGCAGCCTTAGCTCGTTGCGGCTTTCTCAACAAGGGAATTGAAGAGATGAAGGCAGCATTAAAGCTGCTACCGGATGACGAGAATATTAAGAAGGATATTTATGATATGGAACGCGCTTGGGAGCAGAATCCCGATTCTGAATGAGAGATCGAACTGCCTTGATTATAACCTACTAAGTGCCAACTCAGCTTCGTTTTCGAGTAATCACCAGTCAAAGTTGGGCGGCCGCTTATGTACTGGAAAGTTTCTCGCGTTACCGCTACGACGACACGGCGAGTAGCCTAGCGGCAAGCGAGAGTTGGCGCCTACAATTTTGTGGGGTTTGGTTGGTCACACCATAAGCACGCGAAGTGGGAGCCCGTAACTCGATGCACCTCTCGGACCGTCGTCTCCTCGTTAGAGTATCTACTTGTAGCTTTGGGACTTGGTATGATGGATAATGTTTAATTCATACTTACATCAATTTATTTATTTAATATTTATCAGTTACAGTACATTTGTGTTGAGAACAATGCCTATATGTAAGTTATAGAATAAAATGCTTAAGAATTCCATAATTCTTTGAATAAAACGAGAATTTACCTCATATCATAACTGAACATTATATTAAATAGGGATAATTTACATTTCTCTTTCTTGTATCTCCTTTACCGCCTTTGGTAGTCCAAGGTTCTTGAGTAGCGCATGTGGCGACGGGTCCCTTCCCCGAAACCTTCTGAACACTTCACTGGGGTGACAGCTACCGCCCACTGCTAAGAATGTGTCACGGTACCTCTTACCAACCGATAGAACATCTACACCATCTTTCCTCGCCTCCTCAAAAGCGCTATAAATATCTGCTGCAATCATCTTTGACCATAAATGGCAGAAGTATGCCGCCCCCCATTCCTCGGACATAATCTGAGTGAATGACAGTGGATGCGAGTCATACTTATTGAAAGGCAGCACATGGTACTTCGGCCAGAGCTCTCGTACTATATCTCTCCAGAACTCTTTCCTTGAATGCAAATCTAAGTCCAGTTTCGCTAGGTAGAGCTCCTTGCATAAGTCATAGCCTGACATGTGGCTCCTGATGTTCTGCAGGTTCTTCACAATATCTTCAGGCAATGGTTCATCTGTGCTGAAGTGTCCGCTGATAGCTCGGATTGTTTGGGGGTCGTAAAGCCAGTGAGTCATGACTTGTCCACAAACTTCTGCCGCATCCCATTCCACATTGGAGAGACCAGCTACTTCAGCATAGTTGGCTTTTGTCAGCAAATGGCGCAGAGAATGACCGAATCTTTGGAACAAGAAGCCAACTTCTTTAAACGATAATAGAGATGGTTTCCCTTCGACGGGAGCTGGGAAGTTGAAGATCAAAGCTGACAATGGATTGGTTGAAGTAGTTGCGCATCTGTTGCGCATTGCAATATGCCAGCCGGCGTCATCGTACACTCTGATTTTCTGTTCATGTCTCGCATAAGGATCGAAGTAGAACCCAGCGATGGGAGAGTTACTAGAATCGTCAAAAACGTCGTAAAACTTAACATCTTTGTGCCACGTGTGGACTCCAGCTTTTTCGACAATTTCTATTTTGAACAATTGACTGCACAGGTTGAAGAGACTAGTCATTACTTTAGGTAGAGGGAAGTACTCCCTAATTTTGTTTTCATCGAAACCATACAAAGACCATTTTTGTTTCCTCTGCCAGTAGGGTATGTCCCAGTGATCTAAAGCGGAGCTGAAGCCTCGCTCCTGGGCGAATCTTTGCAGCAGTTCTATTTCAGCATCTTGCATAGATCTAGCACTAATGAGCAAGCTGTCAAAGACAGTGTTGACATTTTCAAGAGAACCTGCCATCTTGGTTTCCATACTCATATCCACATAGGTTTCATATCCTAGGATGTTGGCTTGCTCATGGCGGTAGTCGCGAATGTTCGCCATGTTTGACCCAGTTTCTAATTCCTTGTTTACATAGTTAGAGCAGCGCTGGGTGTAGGCCTGCCAGGCATTCCAGCGCAGCTCTCTGTCAGGACAGTACTGCATAAATGGTTCATAGATGTGAGGCTGCAAGGTCACCTTCCATGGGCCGCGGTTGGGTTCATTAGGTGCAGCCATGGCTTTGACAAGAGATTCAGGGCACTCCTTCAAAACACTGCCATCTTCAATAGTGCTTGTGAACACTTTGTTGGCAACATTCACTTTTTCCCTAAAAGTCTGCCTATCTTTTTGCATGGAATTGAGGACATTGGCTAGCCTGTCCTTTTTGATGCCTTTCACATCGATGCCATTCAGCCTACCTTCCAAAATGTATTTATCTAGCAACCTCTGTTCTTCATCTGAGAGTTTCTTGAGGCGATTCTTTTCATTGACAGCTGCATGAAAGATTTCAGGGCTGTTGAATTTGGTTGATCTCGCTTTGTGGGCTCGCTCATGGATTTGGATGTATGACTTAGTAGGCATCAGTGTGCTGTTACCTAAATATAGAGCTTTGGCTACTCCCCATGTGAGTTCAAGCTGTGTGTCAAGTTTCTCCAGTGGTTGAAATATTTCGACAAATGCATTCTTACTGTTTGGGCAACACTGTTCTATCTGTCCCACTCCATTCTCGTACTCCATGCTTTGTTTGCTAATTGTTGCAATACATTTCTCGATGGAAATGTCACTGAATTCTGGTAGTCCATTGTCTGCGAGGAGGCTGTTTTGGTCTGCATCTTCACCAATTTCTGGAATTCTGGAAACAATGAATGAAATAGGATCAGGGTCATGTAGCATGCACATATGATGCCCAGAGCACTTGAGGTTTTCGTTTTAAGGTAAACTGTATTTCGTTCACCAATATTTATTTTAACCATCATTGAGGGATTTTTTTGCACACTACAAAGAATTATAGGGGTAAGTAATAATGATAATAAATTTTAGGTTGGTTTTCATTCATAAGTTTGTAGTTCTCAATGATAAATTACCGGCTTAGAATGAGGTTACGACATTTTACTATTGATAGTAGGAAATGCTAATGAAAAAACTCAGACACCTAAACTTTTATCACATGAAAATAGGAAATGGTAGTACTTACAGTACGACATATCCAGAGTTCCGTGTACTTTGATAGATCTGTTTTTTTACATGTCGGCTTATAACTTTCGTTCGTAAAAACGATAATGCCATTTTCCTCCTGTAGTATTTCAGTAAAATAATTTAATTTAATTCACATTCCTGAAAATACAGGCAGGCAGATCACGCAAAATATATTGATTGATTAATTTGACAGTTGACAGAAGTGATAAATGACAGTACGGACAGTGGTGTGACATGCATGACAGTTATCACGAAAATACATGGACGAACAAAATCACCGTACAACGACTTTAACGACGCACGTAGACTTCTATGAGGGAGTGAACTCATAATAACGATATTATTATCACATTTATCACACATCTTACATTATGTCGCCTCGCATAAGCGCGGAATCTACAAGTTACCCACTGTTGTCTCGAGGCGAGACGGTACGTTACGATCCCGATTAGTATGTGTTGTAATAAGGAGTTTTATACAAAGAGTAGGCGATTCTCCGGAAACGATTTTTTAACGGTGTATTTTATTCAACCAGACCCAGTTTTAAAGTTACCTAACAAAAATAAATAAAAAATGAGACTTTATATATTATATCAGTTGGAATCGTTCCCAAGACGATGGCTGCATTGCCCTGCTGTATGGCAATGCTAATGCACTGCGCCAGATACTCATCAGCTCCCGGATCACGTGTCGCTTCGACCAGGCGCTCAGATAATTTTTTGAAAACCCGTAGTGCCTCTCGGTACCCCACGGACCTAGGGACTCGACTCCAAGGGGAGCAAATGCGTTGGCTCTGTCGAGACCTGCATATTTGCGCCTCTTGACTCGGCCAAATCTCCCGCCGAACCAGCCCTCACGGATGTTCTCGAAAGATGGGAAGGAAAAGTGTGTCGGCACAAGTAGCGTCCCACACAATAAGCATACCCAGCTCACAAGGGACTGATGTCATGCCGTCGGGCCTCTTACCATCATCACGCAACAGACCATTCGGTTCGAGAATAGCTGGTTACGTTAGCGGTGACATAGGCCCGCCGGATGATGTCGTTAAGGCTGGCATGGCGAGATAACCGACCGGCAGCCCTAGTACACGATAATCCGTGATGACCAAGCTGTTCGACAACAGTACCGCACTGGCATTGATGAGGCGCGCAACACCATGCACCCAACCGAAGACATGTTGTTTTACGGAAAAATAAAAATAGAAATGTTTCTCCAATTTAAAAAAAAAATATGTTTTTCTAATCTTGTGTGAAAAAAAAACATCGAATATCAAATTCGATGTTTTTTTTTAATTTTTCTAGCATGGTAGATTATCTAGCTTCCAAGTGAATAAAATACACCGTTTACCTACTTGGAAAGAAACGAAGAAAAACAAAATGATGTAGTTTTCATTTGATTTTTTGTGAATCGTCTTGCTTTTTATGTAAAATAAAACAAACCTTTATTTCTGGAAGTTTTTGAATTAACTTATGTCCTTAATTTAATTTTTACTTTTGTCCAGTTTGTCCTTCGACATTGGCCTCCTCTAAGGTCTTCCAATGTTTTCTGTCCTTTGCAGTGCGGGTCCATTCTGGCCGGGCTACCCTAACTCATCTTCCCATCGTTTGTTTTGCCTGCCTTTACTTCTTTTACTTCCTCGGGGATACCATTCGGTTATTATTTTTGTCCATTTCTTCTCTTACCATGATTCGTGTTCATCGCCATTTCAGTTGTTTGTATACTGATTGTATGTTTTTGATATAGGTAGCTAACATATAATACTTTGTCTCATTTTATGGGTAGGTGTCATATGTCACGTATCCGCACATCTCGTTAGATCAAGGTTCGAAAATACCTACACATTAATTTCTACAGTGTAGGTAAATGAAAGTGTTGATAAACAGCAAAATAGACGTATCAAATAATATTTATTTGGTACCTTTATTAGGTAGCTTTAGCATTAAATCTAGCTCTTAGCAATAATTAACTCCACCTGCTCACAATCCCTATCCACAGAAACCGAAACGTTATCAACTAACGAGACATTGACCTTTTGACATGTACAAAACGAGGTGCAATTCGAACTGCAGACAGTTTTCCCTACAACTTTTTTCACTAGAGTATCTTTCACGGGCGGGTTACAGCAAAAGTCGGTATCTAGGCCCATCTTCTCTCCATCTTCTAAGGTCTGTGGTAGATGCTGGTTCAACGTTTCTGGGAGGAGTAAACTGGCTATTCCACCGGCGACGAGCAGCGCGCCCATGATGATTAGAGGGAGAACCATTATGTCGGAGCCCTGGGGGTGAGAGTTTCGTGAAATTATATTAGTGCTATGGACGTCGTCTAAAACATACTTACACTAGGCCCTTGTTGATAAATGGTTCCTAACAAATTTTTCAATGCGGGATTACACACTCGTCGCGCAGTCACGAGACTCTTACGTAGATATTGTATCCTCTTTGCAAGAGAAAGGCCGAGCATGAGTGTGTAAAAGCGCGCGCGCGGAGGCTCTCATTTGGTCGACGAGACTAACGAAATTAGAGATGAGTCCGGTATTCAATAACTAACTCAGTACCTGTTAGCATGGTCCTAAAATATCGAACGCTATTGTAAAATCCGCATACCGCTAGGGAATAACTGTGCAAAGCGAGCATCGCGCCTAACCGACCCTGAGCCATAACTAACCAACGCTTCGATACCTATACTTACCTAACTATCATCTACGCATAGGTACTAGCGGACCGTTCACCTGTAAAGTTATGAAGCTGCAACAAGTATTTGGTATTTCTAACCAAATCGGTTAGAAATATATTGGGTAGAAACCAGGACAGGTATAGATTATTGTAACGTTATTAGGTACCAGTTGGTACTAGCGGTATTGAAACAAAATACCCAAGTAATAACCGGTAACCAAAATATCCAATAACTCCCATCCTTAAACGAAATGGTTTTATTGTCTTTGGAGGAGATGATCGCGACGAGTGTGGTACTCGTAATCCCGCCATTATATTCATATCTGAGTAATTTAAAAAAGATTCGAAATTATAAATAAGTCTTCTTATTACATTTCTTAGATATTTGTGCATGCATGATTGCTCAAACATTTGTGTATGCATAATTGCACAAACACAGTTTGCACAAGCAAGATGGAGCGTGTAGCCAGGCTATTAGTAATTGAACAGGTTTGGATAAACTTAAATGTTTTCCCTAGGTGGAGATAAGATCCGCTTGAGTCCAAAGGAAGTCCCAGAGTTTTTCGACTCCTAAGTCACTTGACCTCATGGCGCAATTGGTTAGCGCAGTTCTTACTGAGGAAGGGTTGCGGGTTCAAATACCATCCGAGTCGATTTTTTTGGGATCTTAATAAAACTTAGAAATTACCCCCAGTGTGGCTTACGGACTAAATACCTTGGTAAATAAAACGTCATGATATCGGTCATCATTATGGGTACCTTTAATAACAAGAAACATTATGGTATTTTTCAGGGGAGGCCTATGTCCAGTGGCAGTGGACTAGTAATAGCTGTTGATGTGATGTGATTCCTAAAGACTTCGGTGAACAGGTATCTAATTGCCACGAAGACGCGCTTATCACTAAGTTTTTAGGGATTATTTCCTTGATGGTTAAAGTTGCTTCATCATCATCATATCAGCCCATACACGTCCACTGCTGGACATAGGCCTCCCCCATACGACGCCACAAATAGCGGTTAGTTAGTTAGTATAAACTTGCTTACCAAATAGTTAACCAGCGGTATAAATATAGGTCCTAGCATGCCGATCACAGAACTGAAACTCATTCCCAGTCCGCGCACCACCGTGGGGTATAGCTCGGACGCCATGAGAGGCAGCACCACGAATGATGAGGAGATTCCCATCTTGCCCACGCAGTAGAGTGCTAGGGTTATGTAGGTCTCTGGAATGGGAGATTTGATGTTAATTTTACGCCGGATTTTGACATAGTAGCCATTAAGATGTTGCCTGGAAGAGATCGCTCAAAGCGATAAGGCCGCCCTTTGTACTTCATTGCTGTCAACTTTTCCTTCTGTATGTATTCTGTGTATGTGTGGTACAATAAAGAGTTTTCTATCTATCTAAGATGGTATTTTTAAAAATTTTAGGGTTATGTACCTCAAAAGGAAAAGGAACCCTTATAGGCAGTTTGTTGTCCGTCTGTCAACCCCCTTTTCTCAGGTACGCGTCGAGATATCAAACTTCTAAGTAAAATTATTTCTTATTAATTTAATGTCTTGTATCTTGCGAAACAATTAAAATTTAGCGTATTTTAAATAAGAAAATAGGAACATTAAAATTATTTCAATTTAACATCTGAAATCCGCCTGTTAATTGACAAACTCAGTGGCGTAACGGGCGAAGGTCCACCTGCATCACAAGAGGTAGCGGGTTCGACTCGAATGATTGTACGATCTAGGCCTAGCACGGAGATTGTTGAATGACATCACATCGTTATAGGTACATTGCGTATTTTATACAAGTTGAAGAAATGAATTTCAAATAATTTACGCATTCGATGACAAAGCGACGTAATTTTTCTCTTGCCCTACTGCAGATATATTTTCCGGGTGATTTCTATGTATAATAAAAATCTAATGTAATTTTAACTCACCATGCTGAACCAAGAACGTTGTCAAGCAAGCAATTCCCCCAACCACCATGCTCATACAAAGCGTCCATCTTCTACCCAGCCGCTCCATCGACGGCCACAGAAACAAATAGGTCGGCAACTCCACAATCCCAGCCAAAAAGAAGTTGAGGAACTCATCACCACCCAAAACAGGGGCGTAGTACGACAAGCCGACGTAGACACTGGTGTTGGTGAACCAGATGAACGTGATGATTATGGTTTTCTTCCGCAAGTTAGGGGTTTTGAAGAGGTCTAAGATGCCGTATTTGCGGTTCTTTGCTTTGGTGATGTCTTGATTTTGCTTGTCTGTTTGATACTTGCGGTGGAGGCTGACCATGTAGTTTGCTGGTAGAGATTTGCCGTTGATTCTGTGGAAGGAAATTATAATCTTTTTGTGTATATTGTGGATACATAGTCGCCGTTTTAAACCTATCCTACTAATATTATATATCTCAAAGTTTGTAAGGATAATGGATATTTGTTACTCTTTCACGCAAAAACTACTGAACCGATTATGTTGAAATTTGGTATGGTACAGTTTGAGACCTAGAAAAACATATAGGTCGATAAAAGGTGCGGGCGAAGGCGCGAACTAATAAAAATAGGCAGAAGAAATTGGTAAATGTGAAGTTTTCGTTAAATTTCTAAGAACTCCAAAAGTATACCTACCTATCTTCTGCACATCATCATCATCAGTCCGTCCACTGCTGAACATAGGCCAAATATCTTCTGCACAGATGAAGATAAATATAACTTTGGGATGCATAACTTATACTTGACGGCTGATCTTATCTGAGACTAGCGCGTGCGTCGCGGCATATCTCAATAATAAGTTCATTGTAGAGTTTCATGAGGGTGTGGCACCTTGGTACACTTTTGCTTATAGTTTACAAATCACCCAATCTCTGTCTATAGGTAATCCATCTACTCTAACTTTAAATTCAAAAGTCTGTCTGTCTGTTATCTATTCACGCCTTAACGGACTTTCTCCAGGAAAACAGCGCCGCCAGTAAACGCTAGTACGAGCTCCTAGATAATATAATAGGTATATAATATTAAACATAGACCTAGTTTTTTTTTCTATATTAAACGTGTCATATAAAAATATTGAGTTATATGGCTCTGTTGTACAAAAATATTTTGGTACTTAGAACGTTTCACATTTCCACTCTTCATACGTATCAGCGAAATGACTCACCTGGCCATATTCTTCAGTATAACCTCAGCCTCATCAAACTGCCCCCTGGCTAACAACCACCGCGGGCTCTCCGGCATCGGCCATAGGTACAAGAAGAAGCAGACAAACGGCAGCGTCGTCGCCAAAGCGAGATGGCGCCAGTCTCGCAGGAGGTAAGCGGCTCCGGCGAGGAGGATGAGCCCGAGAGAGTAGGCGATGTTGGAGAGGATCGTACAGAGGGTGCGGCAGCCGGGACCTACCAGCTCGATAGCTGTAACAGTCCATCAAGTTTCTTTAAAGGACGAGAAGTATCTCTAGAAGTTTTGCAGGACTTTAAGAGCTAGTTCGCACGAGAGCTTTTTTAACGCAGCGCCGCCGGCGGTTTTTTATCGCTCGTGTGAATAGGTAATAATAAATTTCATATGGTCTATTCGACTTAACGCCCAACGCCCAGCGTTGAAAATAGAACAGTGCTCGATAAAAAAGCGACGCTTTTTAAAAGCGCTGCCGTGTAAACATTATATTTGGGAATGCATTTGTTCTATTTGAACGCTTTTATAACGGACGTTAAAAAGCTCTCGTGCGAACTAGCTCCATAGGCAGAGGATCGTGCAAAACGTGCGGCAGCCAGGACCAAGGAGTCATCCGAGATCTACTAGCTCTATAGCTAGGAGATAAAGTTTAAATTAGAGTGACAGTAACAGTCGGTTGGAAGATAGTCTCGTATAGTAAATAGGCTGCTCTGGCTAGGAGAATGGAGCCAAGAGAATATGCGATGTTGGAGAGGATGGTGCACAACTCTATGGCTCTGAATCTTTACGGAGAACTCGAAAGGCTTGTCAAACTTTTCTTCCTTAGACTTGGATTTGTTTTTAGCATGTCTTATTCATCATCATCGGCCAGTATACGTCCACTGCTGAACATAGGCCTCCCCCAAACGACGCCACGAATAGCGGTCCTGAGCCGCCTCCATCCAACGACTCAGCATGTCTTATTGTATTAATACAACTAAAACCCCTTAATTTATTTATTAGGTCTGAAGGTTCTAGTTTATGTGCAAACAAAATGGGTTTTAACAGGGTGGTTCTTGGCTGGTTAAAAAAACTAGTTTTAACAAGGTGGTTCTTTGCTGGTTAAAAAAATTGGTTTTAAAAGGGTGGTTCTTTGTTGGTTTAAAAAAAGGGTTTAGAGAGGTGGTTCTTTGTTGGTTAAAAATACGGGGTTTAACAGGGTGGTTCTTTGCTGGTTAAAACACGGGTTTTAAAAGAGTGGATCTATGGTGGTTAAAAGAACGGGTTTTATCAAGATGCTTCTTTGCTGGTACGAAAAATTCTTACCTAAAACATAAGGCGTAGTCATAATGGCCGGGACCGTGAAACCAACTCCAACTCTATACATTGCCCAGATCACATAATTGTGTGCGAACGCAGTAGCAACCCCAAATATACACTCAATAAGCAGGTAGATGAAGAAAGAAGGCTTCCTTCCGAGGGTGTCTTGGAGATAGCCGAAGATGTAGTTTCCGACGATTCCGCCAACCGCCAAGAGGACTAGGCCAAGGGTCGGGAGAAAGTCGTTGTTACAGACAAGGTCCCACTGGAGAGAAAAGAATAGAATATTACTTTTCTCAAACATGCATGGAAATATTGTCGTTATTGTCGAAAAAAGAACATGCGAAGTATCGAATTTACGGTTTAAAAAATCTAATCCATTGCAGGGGCGTTTTTTGAATTCGGAACATTACAACGCTCCAGCAATGTTGTATGAAAAGGCGGGCTGGGGTTAATAAATGCTCTTTGGTTGGATCTCTTTTATCATTATTGGCAAAGTACGTAAGTCTCTTTGCTTAGTACAAATTGCGATTACGTGCCTTTTCCTTTCGGCACAGTTGATAAATAAAAAATTGGCGGCAAGCTGAAAATTCGTCTTGATTTGTTATTTACATATACCTTCATAATAAAAGAAACATAAATGTACCGGTACCGGGGAAATCAATAACACTTTCTTTTAGTAATTGCCCCAATATGACTAATGTAACTTTTAATATTAATTAAATCGATTAGTTTTCAGAATCAGAATCAGAATCAATAACTTTATTTCTTTAGGCTTACAAAATAAGCACTTAGACAAGTCAAATTGTATACTATAAACATAGTTATTATTATCAAATAAGAAATAAGGTGTTATTGATATTCTCTTCACTTCAATTTTTTGTCCACTAGTGAAAGAAGTGAAAAAGAAACCACTAGCACATTATAATATCACTTATGTGTCTAATACATGTTTATTTCGCCTATCTAAATCTAAATTTAATGCGATTTAGATACATGTCAATATTTCTATAAAGCTAAACAGAACATTGAATTTCTTACATACTACTAACAGTGCGGAACGGAGCGACATCTGGCCATACCATACCAATTTTTTTTTTTTTTTTTGTCATACCAAACCGCTTTTGACATATAAAAAAATATTTATTCAGACAAATAATAGAAATAGTATTTACAATTGAAGCAATTTAGCTAACTGCCGACTATTGCGAACAATCTACAGGTAGCTCAACTGATCCATATCAATACCAGTTGGAAGCGTCCCCAAGATGCTGATGGCTGCGTTGAAAAAAATTTAAAATTGTTTATTCAAACATATTATACAATATGTTTGTAACATGCTAGACAGTTGTTAGGACATCCTTTTAAGTATGTAAAAACACTTGTGCCAGGATGTCTTCCATCCAATACATGGATTTAACAAACAGACTAACAATTAATTAATTATTTACGATTAAGTGTCAAATAACATTTAAATAAATTAAATTACTATCATCATCATCATCATCATCATCAGCCTATACACGTCCATTACTGGACATAGGCCTCCCCCGTACGACGCCACAAATAGCGGTCCTGAGCCGCCTCCATCCATCGACTCCCTGCGACCGCTACGATGTCGTCGGTCCATCGAGTGGATGGTCTCCCATGTAGGGGGGATTTGCCATAATCACCACGCTTGGCAGGCGGATTGGTGATCGCAGTGTTGGTGTTTAAAAATACTCAGAAGGAAGCTGCTGCCCTTCCTCTGGTAAGTTCCCTTAGTCGGCTCTTACAACATCCACGGGTTGAGTTGGAGGGGTCGATATTCGTACGCCGCGGCCCCACGAAACTATCATCATCATCATATCAGCCCATACACGTCCACTGCTGGACATAGGCCTCCCCCATACGACGCCACAAATAGCTGTCCTGAGTCGCCTCCATCCATCGACTTTAAATTGATAATGATTATTTAAATGCCAATACAAATAAAACAAATTAAAAAAGAAAACTCTAACTTAAAGGTTCCTCTAAGAGATAGCACTGATACCTATTTGAATTTATGTGGATGTATGTTTGTTCGCGTTTTTATGGGTGTTGTGTGTGTCTAATGGCTGCTCCTGAGGACACCGGTGGTGCCCCGCTGTAATTGGTTAAATTAAATGGATAATATAACAAGTATGTTTTATTGCCCTGCATTCTTTTGAGAAAAGCACTATTATTATGCTTCGACGGAAAAGGCAATTGCCTGTCTCGTATTAGTGAAAAAACTCATACTCGACCTGCAATTGCCTAGTTCCCGGCCTTTGCAATAATGAAGAATAATGATAAATAGAAATTAAACATGTTTACATGTCACGTCACGGTTTAATAGCGCTCGGCGAAAGTGGAGGGGGTTCTGCGCAGGTGTAAAAGTAAAACGGTGTAAAAAAAATAAAAGAAGTATTTAAATAAAAACGGAAACTGCAATAATTATATAAACAGAGTACCTAACACAAAAATAACAGGAATATTTACAATCCGTCTTGTACCTACTTAAATCTAGTCCCTAGATTTGATGTTTTTCATGTAGGTATTTCAACGTTTGCTAGTCTCTCACCTCAGTAACAACAGTGCTCGTATAAATCTCACGATCATAAGTCCAGCCGTGCTTGCAAGGGACGACCTCAGCGCCCTCTATGATCACACTCTGGTAGTTCTTGGCAACCTCGCTGTAGTTCAGATTGTACATCGTGCATTGAGAGTATTGGAGAACACCGTTCTTGAGCTCCATTGGTATGCTGTGGGGGTAAAAATAAGTATGAAAGAGGGCGGTGGAATTGTGAAGAAGACATTAAATAGGGATGGTACAGATATGAGATGGTTAGCTCTGTTTTCCTATGTTATGATACTGCTTACTTAAAATGTCTGACGAATGTCAGTTAAGTTAGAGGCCAGACATCTTGCAAGCAAAATTTTTTTTTTCTATGTGTTATGCCTAAAATTGGATTTCGCAAAGCACAAGATTTTAGAAAAAAACTATGGGGAATTACTAGAGTAGGTAAGGTACTTTGTTACAAAGGGCGTCGCGATGGGCGGATCAGCTCACCTCAAATTCTTCACCACACCTTGATCCATCAGATCAAGCTCAGGCACTCTGCACCAGTGATTCACACTAGCTCCCATAAACAGCTGCGCGTACGCATGAAACCCGCATGGAATCACCGCGGGAAGCAACATGAAGTAGATCACTAGCTTCTGGTAACGGCCGAACGGCCCAACGTCTTCCAAAATGGCGTCGAAATCCATTGCGGCCATCTTGGATATGCGGGTAGTTTGATGTCTGTTACTTCATTGGATACCTATGTTCATTTATTGATTAGTTTTGTAGGTTTTCATATTATAACCTACACTTAGAAATACTTATTTTCCTAATTAATGTTCTGGGTTAAGAACGTTCAACTTCAAATCTTCAAACAGAATACTTTTTCTTGCTGACCCTATGAAATAATGTCAGCCGTGGCCCACATTATTTCACAAAATCAATATAGTAGACATTATTTTATGGGACATTGAAAATATTTTTGAATGAAATAGTGGAAACAAGCCTTTTGTCCTGTTTTGGATCAATACGGAGAAAAATCCTAATATTTTTTGTTTTATCCACCGTTTAAGCAAGTCTCACCCAAACTTCCCAGAATTCGCAGACTAGCCATAACATACAACTATAAAAATAACTATTTATAAAAATATACTTACTCGAATCACCTCGTCCAGAGCTAGTTGTCAAGGTAGGTAAATCCTAACTCCAGTGTTCCCGTGGCATCGAAGCAGACGTCCTTTGTAGACTGACAGCTATGCCAACAACTCTTGAACCTATTGCGTGGACCCTAAACTCTACCGGTGTGCACAGGGTGATGCTAAAAACTACTTCTAAGCTAGACCTTATAAATTCAGAGCTTCTGCTTCTCCAAAGTGCTATAAATTGAGTTTACTATCAAATATTTATCCAGGGTGTTCTGGTCGTTTTCTATGTATAATAAAAAAATATCTATTTATGTAATATATTAAAATTATGTATATCAATTATCTAGTTACCAGTTGAGCTATCTGTAGATTGTTTGCAACAGTCTGCAGTTAGCTCAATTGTTTCAATTGTAAATACTAGTTTAATTTCTTTATATTATTTGATTGTTATTTTCTTTGCCTATTATCTAGTTTTAAAAAATTTAGTTAAAACAAAATTACACATTAGCCAAATCTATGGCTAGATTGTAATGTAATTCTAGTGTGTATAAATATGTATGCTAGAAAATAATAAAAAAAATATAAGTTATCTAGTACCCATAACACAAGCTCTGCTTAGCTTGGGGCTGGATAATGCTGTGTGAATTGTCCAGCATTATTTATTTATATATTACTTAGGTACTAATCCAAAAGAGCTGGGATTCGAAACAAAAATTCGACCACCTTCGCCACCTTGTAGTGCAGATAGCAGTTATTTTTTCAATCTATTTTCCGGAAGGAATAAAATCAACAGAAATATACCAGATTGTTCCCATTCAAAACATTGTCAATCAATAAGTACCTACTTATTTCTTGAGCATCCATATTATCTGGTTCCTAGAACACAAGATCCGCTTACTCTTAGCCTGATACCCTATTACGCTATCCAATCGCTTCACTATGACAATGGTATCATCACATAATCTTTAGATGAAAGAATCTACAAACCGTGCGTACGGTGCTATTTACACGGAGAGATTGATACAATGGTTTCGTGGATCCCTCCATCTGTAGTCTAGCTGCCGACTGTACACTCTCGCTCTAAGAAACACGACGATGAGAAACTAGATCGTGCTCGACGTTATAAAGGTCGCTATCAATAAACTCGATGTCGGAGAACTCATACCCAAAAGTTGAAGCGTAGTCGACGTGCCGGTAATCAGGCGGCGCTCTGCGTTGAAGGACTCGACGTGGCACGAGTCGGAATGATAGGAACCATCTGAGATAGGATATCAGAACGTGTCTTTCTGTGTCGAAAATATTGTCAAAATTAAGCGATAAGCAGAATTGGGCCCCAAGATGATGCTGTGTGTTATATTTTGCCCACTAGAAGGAACAGTAGGTGAAAGGCCTTTAAAAAAACTATATTAACTTAAACTGCAGGTATTAAATCAGTGTCATAATAAATGTACAAATAAAGTTCGCCCTTTACACCCGTGGGATGCGCGTGGGCAATTATTCCATTCCTGTCCAGTCGATTCGATTAGTATAATTGGAGCAGGGAAAGGCAGGGGCAAATCCGACCAAGGTCGGGTGCCAAAGATATTGTGTATCGAACTAAAATAAAGAGATTTATTTTTAACTTTCTAACTCTAGTTTAGATTAAGTGGATAGGGAATTTCACATTTTTCTAGGGGGATAAAAAGGTATTTTTCCCGTAAATCTCCCATGGGAATTTAATGTTTTACCAGGACAAAAAGTAGCCTATGTTACTCTCCATCCCTTTCAACGAATTCAATGTCAAATATCAAGTCGACTGGCTGCTTAGTTAGGGGACAAACAAACAAACACACTTTCGCATTTATAATATTAGTTAGGATTTCCTATGTATTATTTGTACGTTGAAGATAGGAAATAGCTTGTGAAGAGGTTCTTTGATTTGATGGATATAAAATAAGTCATCATCATCAGCCTATACACGTCCACTGCTTGTCATAGGCCTCCCCCGTACGACGCCACAAATAGCGGTCCTGAGCCGCCTCCATCCATCGACTCCCTGCGACCGCTACGATGTCGTCGGCCATCCGAGTGGATGGTCTCCCATGTAGGGGGGGATTTGCCCCCCCTACAACCGATAAAATAAGTAGGAAATTAATACTTGAGACAATTTTGTCCTAATTTATAATGTCAGTGGTTATTCTATATTGGATGTTGTTGTTATTTAGATGAACGGTTTTGAGTCGAGTTCGATTAACATTATTGGTAGGTATAATTAAATTTCAAAATAGTTGAAACTTTTTTATTTAAAAAAATATAATTGTTCTTCGTTCAGTTAATTTAAAGTCATTTTTATACACTTACGCTTGATTACTTCAGGCAGTTGAGATAGATAGATAGAAAATTCTTTATTGCACACTTATTGATAAGAATCAGAAATACAAAAAGACAATTTTAAAACTAAGTTACAAATGGCGGTCTTATCGCTCGAGAGCGATCTCTACCAGACAACAAAATTGTTAAGGTGGGTAAGATATTATGTAAATCAAGAATAGAAGTCCTAAACTTCATAGGTATGCTTGTTTTATGACTTTTGAAGCGTTGTATAATTTAGAGCTAGACATCCATTTTTAACCGACTTCAAAAAGAGGAGGTTATTAATTAGTCTTTATGTTTTTTATGGCGGAAATTTCGCGTATCATATACGCGAACTTTCCGCCAATTATGGACCTATTTTGAAAATTCTTACACTATTGTTTAGAAAATGATCCCGAAGGGGGTCCCATAAAATTTTGATCCCCAGGGGATTAGTATTTATGCCACAACATTTAAAAATAGTGTAAAAGTAAGGGAATTGAAGTCAGTTCATCGTTTTTTAAAAACACCCCATAATATTTAGTAAAAAGCTCATCATTTTGAAAGATTGTTGTACACTCATAGAAATATCAAACGGTTCCCAAATTGCGTTATGTTAATAGTTACTGGAAATAAGAATACACTGGCTGTGCCCATAACTAGGCTGCATAAGATTAATATATGATATTTTAAAGGGCAATGTATGCGCTATATGTATACGCTTCTAAAACAATACTCCAAAGTAAGTTGCAAAAATTAACAATAAATAAATTCAAACAAATTGTCAAACATATCCTTTGTACTCGTAAAAAGGCTTACTACAAAATATCAGATTATTTAGAGGATAAAAAAGCTTGAGACGAGTTTTGCTCCATATCGAAAACTAACAACCGAACAAGGTAAAGGTTTCTTGTTCGCTTCTTTACTTTACCTTAAAAAGATTGAAGTGAACAAAAGCTCGAAGGGATCACTTTATTTCTAGTGTTACTAATGTAATTACATTTTTAGTGTCGTGTCCAAGAGTCCTGTAAGGTCTAAAGGAAATAAAGCACTTTGGGTTTTGAGTTTATTTGATTGCCAGATTAAATAGAATAAATAATTTTCGTCATTAACTACACAACTTGTTCCAAACATCATAAAACCAATCCAGTTCAACTTCCACAATAGTTTTGGCTTACATTTACGACTATATTCCCTACTTTTTAAGACAGATTTTCTTAAACCACTCCGGGTCATTAATCCCCACACTCTCGGGCCGCCCGTCTGTATGTCTATAATGGAACTCGGAAACCCCTCGTCCGTTAACATCGTTTACTACGAACTTACAGAATCGCTCCACCATCCTGGCCTCCCATTTGTCCGAAACATAGTGAACAGACTCGTATTCTACTAGTACCTGATGACAAGAGAAAGTAAGTTGAATAAAAATAATAAATAATGCTGGACAATCAACACAGCATCGTCTAGCCCCAAGATAAGTAGAGCTTGTGTGATGGCATGACTGATATACTTAAACATATATATATATATTATACCTATACATATAAAATACCCATAACACCGGAGATAAATATTTACAGATCGTAGAAACGTTTGAACAAACATATTGTCCCAAGGTGGGAATCGAACCCAGAACCTCCTGCGTCGCAGGCGGACCTTCGCTCGCCGCCGCATCGGTCGTCAATAATAATAAATATCCGACAAATAGTTTTGAAAAGATTATAATTTGATTGGTTCGAAAAATTCGAGTCGTTATTTTAACATTATTTTTAAATTTTGTGGGATAAATACTAATCCCTCGGGAGTAAAATTTGTATAGGAGTAAAATATATATTCTTTCACTGTAGGTATAGACAATGATGCCGAGGTGTGCATCATTGTCTATACCTACAGTGAAAGAATTTTCAAACTCCGTCCATAATAGACGGAGACATAAAATACGTAGACATCGACGAGCATAGGTAACTAAAATAAGTAACAAAATTGCATCGAAGAAAGCTAACTGCAGACTGTTGCAAACAATCTACAGATAGCTCAACTGGTCCATATCAATACCAGTCGGAAGCGTCCCCAAGACGCTGGCTGCATTGCCTCGCTGTATGGCAATGCTAATGCGCTGCATCAGATACTTACCAGCTCTCGGGTCACGCGTTCGACCAGGCGTACAGATATTTTTTAAAAACCCGGAGTAAAACGAAACATAAATACAGCCGAACATAGAACCTCATGCTTTTTTTTTTAAGTCGGTTTAAAATTTTGACTAAGACTTTAGTATAAAACTGGATCGGTCGGTCTCCGGTCCATATTAGCTCGCAGTACCGATAACCGCTGGCGAATAAAGAGTCTCGAGTGGTGACCGCGATTTAATGTTAGACAAATCGAAGACATCGCACCTGGACCGACGATATCGTAGCGGTCGCGGGGTCGGTGGAGGCGGCTCAGGACCGCAATTGTGGCGTCGTCAGGGGAGGCCTATGTCCAACTGTGGACGTGTATGAGCTGATGATGATGTAAGTTTTCTGTATTACCTGCACCGCATAAGTTTCATCCCCCGCTTGGAAAGTAAACGCGTAGTCCCTAGGTGCACTCCCGTTCTCTCCGTGTTGGTACAACTTGAGGTCTACTGACTTTATCGGTAGAAGGGAGCCGTTGGGAAGTGCTAACACTCCGGCTTCGAAACTGAAAATATATCAAATAAAAATTAATGTTAAAAAGAGTCAAACCCCCGACAAACAAATGTTTGTCGGGGGTTTGACCTATATTTAAATAAATATAACAAAGAATAAATTTTTAACGGCTGCATCGATTGTCGAATAGCTAAGAAAACTCTTGATCAAGTATGCGGGCAAAGATACGCCTGGGGCGCAGGACGTTGCGGGTTCCATTCCCGCCTTGGGACAAAGGTTTTTTCAATGCGCAAATTATTTATTATATCCAGAACACCCAGAATAAATAATTATAAATAACAATATCTGTCTATGCAATATCAGTTATAATTTATAATCAATTATCTAGTACCCGTTACACTAGTAGGAAGGTCTGCTTAGCTTGTGCTAGATGATGCTGTGTGGATTGTCCAGCATTATTTATTTATTGACTACTAGACAGAAGGAGACAGAAGGAGACAGAAGAAGGCTCTAGGCCGGCTTCTGTCTCCACTCTACTGAAGCAGAATACTCACACAGAAGCAGTGGTAGGCTGGCAGATAACTCCAACGCTGATGCTGCTGCCGTTCTCCAGGAAAATGTGGTGGAAAGCATATCTGTGCATGAGGCTCCAGTCGCGTTTAGTTCCTGGAAATAGGGATGACGATACTAACTAAAAATCACAAAAATTATGTATTTACTGAATTATACCTGAGCCATAGATTACAAATCACTTATTATATATAATGTTTTGATCGAGATTGATTATTATTTTGATAAATAAAACTACAGAATACAGCAATCCGCCATGACACGTTGAACACCAATCAGAGAATACACAACTGTGACGTCATGCCGTCACAATATGTAAAGGCACAGAATAGCTGGTAAAGCTTCTCTTGAAAATATTATAATCGTTCTGTATCATCAGATGTTCATGTATCTATGACGTCATAGACAGCCGCCACGAGTATTGTAGCGTTTTTGAGCGAAATTGAAAATGCATTTTCAAAAGCTGTATTTTTTCTTCGCGGACCATTTTTTTTTAAGAAATATGTTTTTTTTTCTATTCAGTCGATGTCTAAAAATATCACGGTGTAGTTTTCAAAATCAGTCGTCATGCCTATTCAGAAACTTTAATAAGGTGGAACGATTTACATTGCGTAACCGTTGAAAAAAATCTAGGTCTATGTGCGCGACAGTATAATTTATCCAGTGCAGAGTAAACTAGCCAAAAGAAATTTGCGAAATTATAAGCCACTAGCGGGTCGCCCCGGCTTCGCACGGGTATTTAACAATAATTTCAAGGTCCCTAATTTGTTGAAAATATAATATAGCCTATGTCACCCGGGGATAGTGTAGCTTCCGAACAGTGAATGAAATTTTTCAAATCGGTTCAATAGTTTCGGAGACTATTCAATGCAAACTTTTTTCTTTGTAATATTAGTATAGATTATCTTCGAAGCCAATGTAACATTCCATTGAGAAATAGCTTCGGCTTCGCATTCTCCGCGTTCTTTTGTGGGTTATAAAGTCGCCAATCGCAGCCTCAAGATGAAAGTCTTCAATGTGTGTTGCCAGTGATGACCTACGGATCCGAGACGCTGTCGCCAACTATAGGCCTCCTTCATAAGCTCAGAGTCGCTCAGCTATGGAGAGAGTTATCCTTGGTGCTTCTCTACATGACAGAATCCGGAATACGGAAATCAGTAGAAGAACCAAAGTCACCGAAATAACTCTCAGAATTAGATAAACATAAAAGTAACAATACATATGTACATCCATACGAACAAACTTTCGCATTTATGATATCATATTGTTATTTATTTATTTTATTGACATAATTAGAACGGCCTTAGGCCAATTATACTAATTACAATAGGTTTTAATATTAAATATACTTAGATTAAGTACATATGCTATAAATAGTTACATACCTATGTCAAATAATCAATAATCAATATATATATAATAATTCTTATATATATATATATATATATTATATAAGAATTATTCTAGTTTAAGATTCATGTTATTAGGGGTTTAAACAATATAAAGTTATGATATACTTACCAAAACTGTGGTCTCTGAAAGAATGCAGAGTGTACTCAAAGGTTTCATTCTCGATCATAAACTTGCATTTCAAGTTGCCAAACTGTTCGTAATGAGATTGATGAGCTCTGGAAAAATTATAATATACAAATAATTCTTCGTGTTCTGGGTATTTTCTATCATCATCATCATATCAGCCCGTAGACGTCCACTGTTGGACATAGGCCTCCCCCATACGACGGCACAAATAGCGGTCCTGAGCCGTCTCCATCCGTCGACTCCCTGCGACCGCTACGATGTCGTCGGTACATCGAGAGGATGGTCTCCCATGTAGGGGGGGTTTTGCCATAATCACCACGCTTGGCAGGCGGATTGGCAATCGCAGTGTTGGTGTTGAAAAATACTCAGAAGGAAGCTGCTGCCCTTCCTCTGGTAGGTTCCCTTAGTCGGTTCTTACGACATCCACGGGTTGAGTTGGAGGGGTCGATATTCGTACGCCGTGGCCATACGGCCATTTATTTTTGCCCACGTTATTTTCTATGTTTAGTAAAAAATATTTAGCTTTGTTATAAATATTATATTAAATATATCAGTCATCTAGTACACAAGCTCTTCTTAGCTTGGGGCTAGACGATGCTCTGTGGACTGTCCAAATATGCCACTTGTTATTTTTATTTTCAATAGACCGAAAAACGGCTGCAATTTGCGGGTAGAACATAGAGGTGTTTCAACTCACGTCTTCAGCCCCTCAAAGTAAGCCCTGCTCCATTTCTCCCTGGCAATCGACCTGATGATGGCTCCAGGGTGCAGCTCCGTGTCGTAGTCAAAGTGCTTGGTGCTGGCTTTCCATTCGCCGTGGAAATCTACGTCCACAAGCTTGGCAGGGTCGTTTTGGTACCTGGGGTATTGTTATAGATTGATTAGGGTTCAATATTGTTGAATGCAGAACAGATCCTCCACAGATCTGCGATTCTTTTCGAATTTGAAGACTTCCGTGGCGCTGCGAAGGTCCGCCTGCGACGCATGAGGATGCGGGTTCGATCATAAATCGGCCTAGGCATTTATCTTAATTATGCCTTTTTCTACAAACGGGCTGATTTTACGATCCGGTGGCGACATATACCTACACCAATGAAGAATCCGAGTAGAATAGAATGAAGTATAAAATAATTAGTTGTGCAAACAGATCCACAGACTTATGTACAACAATTTATATATCATAAAAATATTTATAATATAAACAATATACCTAACTCTGCAGAAGGTTATGCAACAGATGAAAGGCGTAACAATAATTGTTGGAAGTGTCGTATCATGTCTGTGGAAGTGTCGGAAAAAGTCAAGCCACCTGGGAGCTGTCATCGAAAACGCTGCCTAATCCCTTTGACATATACATAGGTAACACAATAATGCATGGTGGGATATTCTCCTCAGACCACGCGGGCGTAGCCGCGGGTCAGTTAGTCTAAAATAAAGGAAATAATGTTGTGATTCTATTCCTTCCACTGACCACATCTGTCCTTTATAAGACACAGCCCATCGCTTCATGGGCTCTATGGGCGTGATCTTCAGACCCTCTGCTCCAAACTGGTTCGCTTCAGCTCCGAATAGAAGTGTGTCGGGGATTTTCTTACTGCAGAGCAGACCTTTTCCGGGTAACTGGGGAAAAAAATGAGGATTAGGTACTATTACTAGTTCCTCTTGATGTCGTGTCAGGCAGGCGATGAGACTAAGCCGCAGTTTTATCTTTTTTATTTTTGTTTCTTAAAAGAAATCACTGGAATTTTTTGGTCTGTTATTTTTTTTTAAGAATTGGAAGTACTCTAGTTTCTTTCATAGATATTTTTCATTGGATCTTTTGAAAGGGGGAAAAATATTATAGGTATGTACAATCAGAGGAAAAATTATTATCAAATTTTTTTGCGCATAGAGCACGTAGATCCCTTTCAAGCTGAACTTTATCAAACGGTGAATATGACCTTAGATTTTTTGGAATAACTTCATACGATTAGATAAATTATGCGAGTGAAATCGCAGGCGTTTGGTAGTTGTCTGACTCCTACAAATTGGTATAACAACAGACCTACGGTTTAATCTTATCGAATGAACACACCTGACGAATTTTTGCTACATGCGGGTGTGATAACGTTCATATCTACTGATTTCAGACTTTACATAACTATAAACGTACATTTTCAAAATCAGCATTGCGGCGCAAATCGTATATCATTTCTATTAAGGCACAAAGTGATGCGACACTAGCGCCACTCTTTATTTTTTCTTCTATCATCGTTATGGAAAATAATTACCAAAAGTTCTCACCGCCAATTGATAATACCCAGTATAAACTATTTTTCAACATCTTTGTAATAGTTTTGTTTCATTTAGTATTAGCAGAAAATTGTTTATTGCGTTTGATGGCCATCAAACAATTTTCTGCTAAATGCTCTTGCACGCATTGTCTGCTGCAGGTATTAAAAAATAGTTTAAACTGGGTATTATTAATTGGCGCCTGGCGGTGAGAACTTTGGTAATTCTTTTCCATATCGATAATATAAAAAAATAGAGAGTGGCGCTAGTGTCGTATGACTACGCACCTTAACTCATGAAAAAACTAATTTCGGTTCATTGGTAGTTATGAAGCATTTGGTTTCCCAAATGCTTCATAATGCTCCCAAATGCTCCCCAATGCTGCTATAAGCGATTTTGCGCTAAAAGTCATCATTTCCTTAAATACTATCAAAATACAATTAGAAACATTAAAATTATTTTCAGAGTGTACAGAGCCCTAAGTTGGATTGACTCATTATCGAGAAGTCATCGTGACCTCTTATTTTTAACCGACTTCATAAAAGGAGGAGTTTCTCAAGTCGACTGTATGTTTTTTTTTTGTCTGTATGTTACGCGATATTTCCGCCAATTATGGACTGAATTTGAAAATTCTTCACTATTCACTATTGTATAAAAAATGATCCCGAGGTGGTCCCATAAATTTTATCCACAGGGGATTAGTATTTATCCCGCAAAACTTTAAAACAGTGTAAAAATTAATCTGAAGTTGGTTTATCGTTTTTTAAAAGACGCCAAATTATTGTATAAGTTTTGCGTAGTTCCATTCCACACGAACACGCGCTTCAACAAGTTCCACAGAAAAATGAGACGCCACGATCACGTCTCGAAACTATCGTCAAACCGAGCTCAGGGCTTTGGCGCTCTATTCTGCTAAGCTAATGGATTCACTAAGACGATGGTATCGGTAACAGAATTACATATTTTGGCATTCTACCTTAGATGAGATAAACTGCAGATGGAGGGACACACGTCAGCAATGTCACGCTAAAAACCATTCTAGCAATGTCTCCGTGCAAATCCCACCGCACGCACTATCTGGAGTGTCTTTCATATAAGGATTGTACGCAGGGTTGGAAAAAAAACAGTTTTTTTTAAATTTTATAAAACAAACAGTTCAAATTGTTTTAAACAAGTGTTTGTTTTGTTTTTTTTTGTTTTTTTTTTGTCCTTTTTAGTTTAGGGCATTATTTTAAATTAATTCGACCTATAATGTTTCATTTCCAGACTAGATCTTTTGACTTTTCAAATTTTCTATAGTAAAATAAATATTGACAAAAAACGATCAATGGATAAACATTTATTTTATGTTGCGTATCTCTAATCACTACTAAACGATTTACATTCACCCTGAATGTTTCCTAGCAGGACTATACCGGCGGGGAAATACCTATAAACTATAAATTCTATTCTATGAATAGGGGCACCCCCAATATTTATTAATTAGCGATGGGCCGAATGTGGTTTGAACCGAATACGAATTTCGGCCGAACATTCGGTAAAAATCAAAAATGCCGAAGTTCGGTTTTTATTCTGCACTTATATGGTAACAACTAACAAACAACAATAAAATATACCTATAAGTAATTAATATATTGAATTTTCAAAAAGTTTATTTGATTCAAATCATAAGACTTCCTAATTTAATAAGAACTTATTGAATTTGATTTTTTAATTCTAAAACTTAAGATTGAAATGTCGAAAAAGGAAACTGATAATGACAGTTAGTTACTTGATTAATAAATAAATTACCATGATTTTAAATTATGTAAAAGGCTTATTTATTTAATCAGGTATGAGTGAGTATGACAGATTTGATTTTTTTTATGTTTTATTAATCTTAAAATCAAAATTGTGCAACTATTTCACTCTTTTCTTATACCGAATGTTCGGCATTTCAACCGAATTTCGGAAGAATGCCGAAGTTAGGCCCATCCCTAATATTTATATTTAAATGAGGGGAATAAAATAACCACTATTCCATTCGACAGCCATCCATTAGGGACTTTCCTAACGGGACTTTACCGGCGGGGAATTACTTAATATGAATTCTATAAATACGAGTGCCTTTCTTTCTCACATTTCATTTCATTATTAATTCTGCGACTGATAACACCTCATAAAAATGTCAACTCCAGGACGCAAAAAGCATGCAATTTGGGAACAATTCACATCGATCCCCCAAGAAAATACCACACTGAAGACCAATAGGGTGCGTTGCAGAAAATGTAAGAAAGAACTAGTTGGACTTGTGAAAAGAATGGAGGCACACTTCCAGCAATGTAGCACCACCACCGGTTCTAACACTGACGCAAATCTTGACGCGGACAGGGACGTGGAGGAGGAGTTGTTGAGTGATGCTGGTTCTTCCCGATCTTCAGATAATTCTTCTGCTACACCCACATCATCTGTTACTACTCTTCAATCTAAAAATGCCAGTACCAGCAGCAGCGCGAGCGTGAACATTTCAATGAAAAGATTTATTATTGCTACAAGTCAAGAAGATAAGAAGAAAATTGATTTACAATTATCTCGTTATATGTTTGCTACTAACACGCCTTTTAACCACGTAGAACACCCAGAGTTACTGAAATTAATGGAAATTTTACGCCCAGGATATAAACCTCCAAACCGCAAACAAATTGCTAGCAAGCTACTCGACGAAGTCTACAACTCGACTCAAGAAGCCGTAAAAAATGAATTGAAAAACAAAGTTGTTAATCTGGCAATTGATGGGTGGAGTAATGTCAGGCAGGACTCGATAGTTTGTGTCTGTGTTACCGATGTGTTGACAGACTCATCTCATTTAATTGATACAATAGACACAGGAGCCGAAAGCCATACAGCTGACTATTTGGTTAAAGTTACTACTGCGGCAATAAAACAATGTGAAACTTATAAATGTACGGTGCGAAGTGTAGTGACAGACAACGCAGCAAATATGAGCCGTATGAGACGAGATTTAGCCCAACAGGAAGAACTAGCTTCTCACGAGGATATACTTACATACGGCTGTTCATCACACATATTAAACCTTCTAGCAAAGGATTTGAATGCAGAAGATATTACTGATAAAGTTAAGTCGATAATGCGGTACTTCAAATACACTCAATTTGCATCTGCCAAATATAAAGAAGCTGGTGGAAAAGCAATTGTTATACCACAACAGGTACGGTGGAACACAATGGCTGACTGCTTAAAAGTGTTATTAGAAAATTGGCATATAATGTCAGATATATGCTTAAATCATTCAACTGCTATAGATCTGTCAATTTCATTGAAAGTAAATGACATGGCGCTGAAGCAACAAGTCCAGGCTCTCTACAAAAAACTGGAAAACATCGCAGTTACACTTGACATCTCCCAAAAGACATCCTGCTGTATTGGCGAAGTGACTGAAGCATGGATAGAGCTTAAAAATATGTTTGAGGGAGAGAATGTACGACTGCGTGAGACCGAGTATTCATTGGATGATTTAAGGAAGTTCAAAGCTCGTTATGAAATGGCAATGTCTCCAGCTCATTTTGCAGCAAACTTACTACATCCTAAGTACAGGGGTGAAAAACTCACGAGTGAAGATATTTCTGAGGCTTTATTATTTATAGAAGCTTATCACAAAGAGGCGATGCCCTATGTTGTTAAATACAGGGCAATGACAGATCCCTTTCATAACTTTCTATTTGAAGATCATGTAGTAAATCAGGTCGGACCTCTCGAATGGTGGCAGTCATTAAAAAAACAAATTAATGGTCAAACAATGAACTTAGTGGCTCAGCTTCACACTGCTGTAGCTTCAAGTGCTGGAATTGAAAGACTGTTTTCAACATTTGGATTTATTCATTCTGACGTACGAAATAAACTGGGTACCGAGAAAGCTGCAAAACTTGTTACAGTTTTTAAATACCTTAATAAGGAAAAGAAAAAATAATTGTTATCTTGATCTTGTCATATTGTCTTACTCTCCTGACTGACAAACAATTTTGATTTTATAATGTTTATTAAATATAGGTAATTTTGTTTGTTATAATTTTGTTTTTGATTGATTTTAAATTGAAATTTTTAATATTCTATACTATCTAATGCATGTTTCAAAAATACGTGTTATCTTATCCCATTACCCATATAAATCCTGGTACTTGGTAGGTACTTAGATCTTTGTTTGACTGAATAAATAACTTATCAAAAAAATATTACTTTCATTTTATATCATTCATTCGCAATGAAAAGTAGTTTTAAAGCTTGTTTTTTTCTCATCGTTTTATACAATGTTTAAAACTTGTTTTAATCTGTGTTTTTAAACGTGTGATAAAAAACACGGTTTAAAATCAAACTGTTTTAAACATTGTTTTAAACATGTGTTTTATAACCATTTGTTTTAATCATGCCAACCCTGATTGTACGTCACGATTCTGCGACAATACCGCAGAATTGAGCCCTAAATCTACTCCGATTCAAAAACCTGGATATTTTTTTGTATACAAATAGGTTACAAAACCCAAGGAATATTGGTGGAAAATATTCAATGACATTGGTATCATCAAAGAAAAGCACAAGCTCGAAACTTTTAGTTTTGAAAGCTGTCAAACATCATTTAATTGATCTCTTGTTCATTTTCGAATTCAAATTTAACCATTTTTGCTGCCCATTTGAGATTATGCTGTTTGTGTTTTAGTTTTTATTGATAACTTCAGAGATCAGTTTTTGTCAGAATCTAGTTACTTACCCCAATATAAAAGACTCCATTGCATATTCCCATGGGCCGTCGCTCGCAGCCTGCTATGATGTAGACGCCTTTGTCTTGCACATCGCTCTCTTTTGACGATATGAAGAAAACTGCATCGAACGCCTGTGATGAACCATAGATTACGGATTGAACATCCTATTTTACATCCACCCATAATAATAATTCCACTATATATTGAGAGTATGTTTATGGCAGGTGTCCATAGTCTCCCCCATAGCCCAATTACCCGGTCCATCCATTCACCAGAATAACATGCCTTTGCAATAGTCTCTAACTTGGCGGATATCATCATATTGTGCAACCAAGGATGATACCCGCTATGTGTAACTCTCGCCTTTACATTAATTCTCATAAAGGGCCTCTGTGGTGTTGGCTTCGGCTCCACACATGCATCCCAAAGGACCGGGTTACTAGGTGTATATGGCCCGTGATCATGGAAATCACACTTTTACCGCGTGGTGCAAAAGTAATGTCCTTATGTGAATGTGCTTTATTTTTGCAAATGGCGTCAAATGTCAGTTTGTTTGCTTCGACATCTATGTTGTAGACGTATAGAGAATTGGTTGTCAATAAACCACGGAGCAGCGACGCACCTGAAGAACCACCAATTTGCGAAGTGAGTTTTCCAGGCCGAGTGATTTCCCTTTTTGGAGATTTGATGATTTAACGGCGCCAGACTTTTGTCTTCGAGGTTTCTTGAAGTCTCGCGCTTACCACAACAAACCACGAAGCTTGCAAGTCGTGAATGCTACCATTGAAGCAGATATCGCCAGCCATGGAGCCAGATGACATGCAAGATGAAAACGCGAGATTTAAAAAAGTCCCAAAACTGGTTTTTCACGTGTGTATTGCTCCATGGTTTGTTGTGAACCAATTCCGTATCTGTCTACAACAGATGTCAAAGCACAGTAACATTTGATGCCCTTTACAAAAATTAAAGCACATTCACAATCATCATCATCAGCCCATACACGTCCACTGCTGGAATCATTCACAATATGACATTACTTTTGCGCCACCCTGTATTAAAAATGCGAAAGCTTGTATGTATAGAAGCATGTTTCTCACGCAAAAACTACTGAACTACAGACTGATTACCTACTTACGCTAAAACCACCCATCCTATCTTGACATATCGTCGTAAATTGCAATTGTATGACGAAGGCCATTGAAATGGCTTTCAAATGTCAATTATAGAATATTTCTATTAGGTTTTTTTTTTCGGAAACTTTTAAATACAAGCTTTTATATCATCTAGGACCAAAGTGCTTGGAAAGACAAATCCAACGAACCCAAACTCGACGGGGTTAAGTCGTTTCGTTTATGAGTTCCTATGGCCACCTTCAGTTTCCATCATCAGACCAGCTTGATGGTACCATGACATTGCATTGTCACCAAACTTACATAAGTATGCCAAATTTCAGCTCAATCGGTTGAGGATAACTGGTCTTAAAATTGAGTTCCACCCGAACAAACATACCTACATTGCAAGTTAAAAGCTTGTTATAGATACCTTCGCATGGTCGCTGAACGTCTGCGCCTGGTCCATCTCCGAGGGGTCAGCTATAGCCTTCACACCCTGCCCCGCCCTTCCATCCTTACCCGCTGTGGAGTTCTTATGAGATAACTGTAACATGCAATATTTATAAATAGTCTTCGACAGGGTTAGATAATAAATAAGTGTAAGTAAATAGTTAAACAAATAAATGTATCCTGTTATGTATGCCATAATCACCAATCCGCCTGGCAAGCGTGGTGATTATGGCAAATCCCCCCCTACATGGGAGACCATCCACTCGATGGACCGACGACATCGTAGCGGTCGCAGGGAGTCGATGAAAGGAGACGGCTCAGGACCGCTATTTGTGGCGTCGTACGGGGGACGCCTATGTCCAGCAGTGGACGGGTATGGGCTGATGATGAAGTGCAATAAGTAGGTTGTTGTTGGGTGTGAGAAAAAAATAAATTATTAGGTATTAAAACCATTCCTATCTTTCTAGTATTTGGAAAAAAAAAACATAAAACTACCGTAGTTTTGTGAAATTTTACCAGATCTCTATCAGATTTATTTAAGACCCAATTTCTTATTTTTTTATTTAACACGTTGATTTATTACATAGGAGTAAAAATGTGATATGAAAATGTATACAGAATGATAAAAACCATAAGGTGTGATGAACTATTCCATGGAGAATCAATATCATACAAATAAGAAATCAAATTAATTTAGAGAAAAATTATTGAAATCTTTTCTTAATCTATTTGGAATGGATTATAAATAATAATAAATAAATAATGCTGGACAATTCACAGAACATTATCTAGCCCCAAGCTAAGCAGAGCTTGTGTTATGGGTACTAGATAACTGATATATACATAATACAATATATTGCTTAAATAGATATTTTTGGACGTCGATCGGCTGATACGATAGAAAACGACCAGAACACCCTGAACAAATATCTGCAGATCGTACAAATATTTGTCCCGAGGCGGGAATCGAACCCGCAACCTCTTGCGTCGCAAGCGGACCCTCGCCCACTGCGCCACAACCAGCGCTGGGTGGACACACAAGTGTTCGTCCAGCACAATGCTGAGGGAAGGCCATGTTTGCCCTAACTCTGTTGCGCAATTAAAGTGTCTACTTAGGTTTAAATAGTCGTAAGTCATTGTATGTATTGTGTGGTAGTTTTAAGGCAAATAAATAAATTTCTTTCTTTTCTTTCTTTCCACATCGGTCGTCAAAAAATCTATAAGTTTGGGCATGAAATTCTGCGACTATTGAATTTGAAGGAAACATTTACCCAACAATGGAAACGTTAAAAAATAATTCAAAATAAACATCAAAACATACTTACCTTTCTAAAATAATATAATCCAGCGAAAAGAACATACTTCAAATAATACCACTTCCCAGGTTGCTGGTACACTCCAAAAATAGGCTTCCTTACTTTGTATGCATATTTGTATATTAACAATAACACTGCTAAGGCTGCTAAAAATATTGTGCAACACATTTTATTGTATCCAAGAACTCGGGAGTACTGAACTCAGTCTTGAACTTATAAATAAATAAGACTTAATACTATGATAATAAGGTCTAATGTGTTGTACTAATGTTTAAGTGATCAAACGTAACAGTCAGGCGGTCGTTATCTAATCGCAGATTAATTTAATTTTCGATTATGAATTGGACCGATTTAGGCAAAAATTACCCAACTCACAACTTCTGGCTCACATATCAAAGACAGAGTTGATATGTTAAAATATGCCTTATACTGATTACATAGGTTACAAAAACGCGAAATTGACGAGATTTTGGGTTGGATCATTTTTGCATAAATCGGTCCGATTGGTACGATAATCTTGAGTCTACAAAGTGACATATTTAATTAATTGTTTTAATCCGATTTGACCTTTTTGTTCGTTTTGGCAAAGTAGGTATAATAAAAGTTTTCAATATTTTATGGAGTACATTATTGTGTGTAAAAGGGTCTTAAAATTATGGAAGTCCAACATGAACCATGCAATGCAAGGGCATAGCAATCATCATCATCATCAGCTCATACAGGTCCACTGCTGGACATAGGCCTCCCCCGTACGACGCCACAAATAGCGGTCCTGAGCCGCCTCCATCCATCGACTCCCTGCGACCGCTACGATGTCGTCGGTCCATCGAGTGGATGGTCTCCCAAGGTGGGGGGGATTTGCCATAATCACCACGCTTGGCAGGCGGATTGGTGATCGCAGTGTTGGTGTTTAAAAATACTTAGAAGGAAGCTGCCGCCCTTCCTCTGGTAGGTTTCCTTAATCGGCTTTTACGACATCCACGGGTTGAGTTGGAGGGGTCGATATTCGTACGCCGCGACCCCACGGCTTAGCAATGGCTTAGGGCATAGCAATATAAAGTTTAAATTCATAAAAGCTTAAGAGTTGATACTATCTGAAATCAGTTATTTTCAACGATCATATCTTCCACAATTCTGAAGCATTTAGTTTGAGATTTTAATATGTTATAGTTCAGGATTGATGCTAGACCACTAGGGTTTCGAAAACACGATTACATGAAATTTTCTCGATAGAAAAAAAAAACCAAAGTTCACTCTAAACTGTACTTTAAACCGTCGCTATTCAATAGATACGTTAAAATAAGCCTTGATACTTTGTACAGTAAACAATCAGAGTATAAAGCAGACGGTATGTGTTTTAGATTTTCAAAACTACTATTATATTTACCGTAAAAAACAAAAACATTATTTTTGCGGTTAAGACGTTCTACTCTGTCCCGCTCATATGAACGCGAAATCCCAAGCCTATCCTTTTCACACAATGGTGAGGTATTTGGCAGAAAATCTATTTGAACAAAATAAAAACCGATAAAAAAATTCGAATCTCAAAATTTTAAACTGTTTTTAAAGTTTTGCGGAATAAATACTAATCCCTCGGGAAAAACCTTTTTATGGGACCACCGCCGGGATCATTATCTATACCTACGACAGCCAAAGAATTTTCAAAATCGGTCCTTATATTGAACTCCGGATTATATTGAAAATTATCACGAGGTGGTCCCATAAAAATCTTCAGGGGATTACTATTTATCCCGAAAAACTTAAAAACAGTGTAAAAGTAAGGGTATTTGAATCGGTTTATCGTTTTTAAAACGCCCAATTATTTCAAAGTCTGTTTAAAACGAAGTTTGGTTGGGTCGAAGACCTACACCATTCATAACTCAAGAACAACGGTTGGACTGATTTCAATGATAAAACTATTGAAACTATCATGGTTATTTACATCACTAAAATTGTAGCGACACGTAACCACAGATTAGGTATTGTTACTTCGTACGTAACAGACACTTCACATAGTCGTTTCCACTAATCAACTTTGAACCTTATATTGATAGAAATAATGTTCCTAACGCTCTGCGCACTGTCAGCGAGGCGGCTCGCTAAAACACCCGCGCCCAC
Organism: Eupithecia insigniata; assembly: GCA_947859395.1. Lineage (NCBI taxonomy): Eukaryota > Metazoa > Arthropoda > Insecta > Lepidoptera > Geometridae > Eupithecia > Eupithecia insigniata. The sequence continues at coordinate 2,220,099 of OX402002.1, forward strand.
CTACCTCTGGAATCCCCTCATATTCATTCATGTATTCATAAGATTTCAGGTTAAATTGATCTTAAATGTATTATTAATGTATACTAACTTAATACTAAAACCTGTCTTTCCAGACGTATGAATATTTAAAATCTAAATTATTATTGATTGCGTACAAATCACATAGAATATTAACAATAAAGAGAATCATGTCAAAAATAATAATTATAAATGTTATAGATAAAATTCATTACAATTTATGTATATTCAAAGAATAAATTTCTACTATAAAAACATTTTTCAGTCAGCCATTTGGTCAAAATACCATCCATGATTTGAGTTTAAGAGTTCTCCAATGTTTTTACACAGTTACATGCGCCATGATCACGGAATAACTGAAGTCACTGCGAGTTAGTTTTTATTGGCAGACACCGCCGATCTACCCTCATTCTTTGTCTTGTGCTACGAATGTGGTAACATTCGTAGCACAAGACACCGGTTTCTTATCGAATGCAACTCGATCACGACACACAATACTGACGGTATCTGAACCCGGCCTGGATGATACATCATAGATGTTAAACCGGTAAATATCCCGTTGTTATTTTAGCATAGATGAAGGACCTTGTAGGTAGGTACTAACATGTTGAGACGTTTAAGATTTGCAATAAACGAACGACGCAATAAACTCTGGTTAGCTTATTAAAATCTGACTTTGGTAGTGAAACACGTTGTACATCTCATTTTTCCATAGGTTTTGGTACAGCGCCTCTATCGTGCGGACAGGGAACTACGCAAATCCCATGCAAATATGAGACGTCACGATCACGCCTCGACACTATGGTCAAATGGACTCGGGGCTCTGATAAAGCTCAAAACACGTGAAAGCGTGATAATCACGTATTAATCATCTTTGAATCATTGATAAGCACTATTTATTCTGTAGCGACCTTTTAACATACTCAAAACGTAAATCATAATTTAAAAAAATACAATTATAATACTATTTAATTAAATAAAACAACAATAAATATCATTAGTTACATTTATTATTAAAGAAAAATAACAAAATACTTATATTATCTAATCTAGTCATATAAATACTACATTATAATGAATCTGTAGGTCAAATATAAATAGAAAGAGATAGATATAAAGAAATATACTTAAAAAATCTATTTCAAATAATGTTATCTTTAAATCCGATCCAGCTAAATATTTTTTATGTTTTTATAGGGAAAGTGTTATGAAATAGACAAACTTCAATTGCTTAAATCTGAGTTGCGTTTCAGTATTCGAGGGTAATACCCCGGCTACAAGCTCATTCATACATTTGTGCATGCATAATTGCACAAACTCGTTTGCGCAAGCAAGATGAGCCCGGCCACACCTCCATCTTGCTTGCGCAAACTGTGTTTGTACAATCATGCATGCACAATTTTTTGAGCGTTTAGGCGGGCTATAATTGTAAGAAAATGTTGGTACCTTCTCAATATTGAGTTATTTTAAGACTAGAAGACGACATTTAGATTAAAGACCTACAGATTTTTGACTATTAAAACTCTAAGTAGTAGTATACAACAACAAAACAGATAATCTTGAGAAATGGACAAGCATTCAGAGCAATCTACTATACAAGATTAAAAATCAGCTAGATGAAAATTATGAGCATTATACTTGCCACGATGTTTCTTTTATTATGCCACAAACAAATTGCCATAAATACTATGATCATGCCGTAAGGGCTTGACCGATTTTTATGAAGTTTTTGTACATTCGGTAGGTCTGAGAATAGGTCGTTAACTATTTTTATACCCCTAATTGACAAGGGTGACCCACCCCATAAATAGTTTTTTTATTATTTGGACAATATTTTTTATTTTCGTTCATTTATGATTTGGCATTAAAAAATACATACAACCCCATTTTTTAATAGCGATATTAGTTAGTACTGTAATACTATCTTGAACCCTCAATGGTCGTCAAAACAACGTTTGCCGGGCCAGCTAGTAAACTTAAAAATGTATCTATTGCTAGATATTTTTCTCTACTCAAGCCTAAACATAGCCTAGGATGTTCGTTCATGCTGCCGGTCAGGTTACGGCGCTTTCTGCAGCTAACATAACGTCAAGAAACATCGAAACGAAGTGTCTATCAATTTATAATTGAAATCTTATTATCTCTATTCGTATAGCAGACTCCATTATCTTTGAATAATATAATGGTAACGGTAAGCCTTTAGATTAATACATTTACGGTTTTTATCACACTAAATGCGTTGCTTCACACATTTTCACAATCTATTCACAGAATTTAAAACCATAACATTTTTTGCATTTAAGAATTGGAAATTACAATATTAAATAAATAATTTTAGAAGGAATACGAATATGGTAGATAATTAGTATATTTTAGAAAAAAAGGAATGCTTTCATACTATTGCGAATAATTTCAAAATAATTAACTAGAACGCAGTCACATTCAATCAGACTTCAAATTTGAAACCTAACGCTGACAAAATAAGGATTTAATTACCCTAGCATTAATATTTCATACCAGTACACGAACTAGTTTATTTATTTAACACAAAGGACCAGTGGCGCACTCTATAACAACATTATAGGAGTAAACGCGTTAACGCAATGACATAAGATGCATTTTCTAGTGAAAATTAAGACAAGTAAAGCTCGAAATCATCACGCGATCCGCGTTCAAATGTGGAAACGAAATAACACTTTATCACACTCACAATACTGCAGTCTGTGAGAACTCATATTTTGTGATGAAAATAAAAAAGCTCATACGAGATATTTTAATCAAGAAAATAGAAAACAGGAAGGTTCAGTTTTACGCAACTAGGGCAATACTCAAGCTATAAAATCTAGGCTAAATAGGAGCGTCAGTATATTTATTGAATACTAGAGCTTTATATTTAAGCCAATAATCAGTATGCGACAAAATCAATAGATTTCTCTGCCGTTCAAAGAAAATTCCACCAAAAGCTTTGTACCATTTGTATTTTTTTTGCACCTTTACAGACTGTATATCGAATCCACCTGAAGACTCAACGCCACTATTAAACCTAGGAGCGAGTATTTATTTACTATTTATTGGATGCTTTACCCGGTTGTAGAACCCTAGATGTTTTATGTAAACAGATTATAAAAACAACGAAATATAGGTGGACATTATTTTACGATACTGGTAACATTAGAGGAAATAGCAGGAGATTGGTTTGAGAAGATCAAAACAATTTTTGTATTTGACAGTTTTTATTCATCATTTGTCTCTCGTCCGTTTTCGTACTCGATTTTTCGCTGCGCGTGTGCTATTAAGCATGCTAAAGAATGATTTTTAGAAAGTAACTTGCAATTTGGATTATTGTCATCAATGTTTATCAAGTTTTCATTCATAAATGTCTGTTCACATAAAACATAGTAGATTCTAAAACCGAATAAACTTATTCATTTTTACTAATAAATTAGTATGCGACAAAATCAATAACCAATAGTAATAAATTTATCTGTCGTGAAAAGAAAAACTTTGTACTACCTTCACAGACCGAATATTAAAATAAATCCTTACGGCTGCGCCATCTTTCTAATCTCTCGTTGCGCCAATAATGGTGAGAATGTACAAGAAGATGTTGATGATGTCGAGGTAAAGGTTCAGAGCAGCGAAGATGTACTCCTCAGGAGAGATGCTGTATTTGTGCTTCCCGCCCATCATGAGCTGAGTGTCATAGACAAGGTAGAATGAGAAGAGCAGGGCTCCCAGAGAGGCGTAGACCAGGGTTAGGATGTTGTTGCGGACGATCATTGCGACGATTCCTGGAAAATATAGAGGGAAGCTTTGTTTAATTTGGTTCTAGAGTGGAATTATTCAAGAAAACGCTGGATGGTGTAATGCTGGCCGTTTACACACAGAGTCGATGCTGTCAGTCCGAAGCAAGTGTTATGTTAATGAGTGACTGAAGTCCTATATTTCATACTGTTTTTTTATTAATAGAAACTAACACAGACAGATCACTACCACAGACCTGTTTGCGTGGGGCAGGTCCGCCCGCGACGTCGATTGTACCTGTTCATGTCTATGTTTTTTATTTAATTTTGTGGTGTACAATAATAAATGTATAAATAATGCTGGACAATCCACACAGCATCCACTGCTGAACATAGGCCTCCCCCAAACGACGCCACAAATAGCGGTCCTGAGCCGCCTCCATCCAACGACTCCCTGCGACCGCTACGATGTCGTCAGTCCATCGAGTGGGAGTGTTTCGCATTGCATCGCTTCTGTCCATAGCTTGCTGGGTGATTTTGAGCTTACGCACACACATTACTATATGACTAATGAAATGATATATACATATGTATGTATATACTTAGTAAAATATTACATTACACAGATATATTTTTTTACATAGAAAATACCCAGAACACCCGGGACAAATATTTCCGAATCGTACAAACATTTCTCGGTGGAAGTGTATGGCGGGAATCGAACCCAAAAACTCGCGTGACAGGCTGACCTGCGCCAGCCCTGCCACATCAGTCATAGAATAAAGAGTTGCAATGTATTGATTTCTGGTCAATAAGAGAGTTGACATAAACAGGTTAGTTTAGATAGATAACAAATACTTTAATTGCACACTTAAAACAATGAAACAGTTTACAAATGAGACAATAACAACATATAAGTGACAATTGGCGGCAATCGTTCAAGAGCGATCTCTTCCAGTCAACCTGGTATGGATAGGATCATTGGATATACATACATGGGGTAAGTGTGCATCTAAAACTATGTACATGCTAAGTATTCTTTGTGGGTATGTAAAATCTGTTGGTTTCCACTCTAGCCCAAACGGCAGCTCGGATTTTGACACATGAGGTGACGTCAGTAAAAAATTCAATATGGCGGTAAAAGTTTTAGGCAGTCTGGTTAATTACTGTTGTGTTTTCCCATTTTAGTTTCTACTAGCACGTGCTTAACTTACCAAATATAAAAAGGACGACGACGAGGCAGACCAGAATCCCGCCCATCATAGTGAAGTCCCATTTGGTTTGGAATGCGAACAGAGTCAGGCCAAGGCAAACGGCTGCTGTTATACCAACTGCCATCATTACCTGTGAAAAAACAATACGGTCGTTATTTAACTAGTAAAAACTCACAATTTCTCGATCACGAATCTTTCACAAGTCATCATCCTCCTGGCCATCATGGAAAACTCTACCACAAAACAACGACAGACTTGCCATGGAATAAGAAGATTTGATACTAATTCTACGATAGGGCGCTTCCATGTGTCGATGGACACCCCCATGTCGACCAAAGGGGTTTGAATTTTTCATTGTATTTTAGCCAGATATCCTTATGCAAGTGGAGCTTATTCTGTGTATTTTTTTTTTTTCATTCAACTTCCCGAGGAATATAAATAAATAATGCTGGACAATCCACACGACATCAACTAGCCCCAAGCTAAGCAAGAGTTTGTGTTGCCATGGTGAATATCCCGAGGATTATGAATTTGTTGGTCTGTCTGTTCTCGATGGTTCTATTGACTTACCGCTGATAAGTCAGACACTAGAAGTGTACCCTACCAGGAAACTCTAGGCAATAGTGAATATACCGAGGAATATGAAGTTGTTGGTCTGTAGGTATGTTCTCTATGGTTCTATGACTTACCGCTGAGGAGTCATAGACACTAGAAGTCAACCCTAGCAGGAAACTCTCGGCCACGGTGAATATCCCGAGGAATATGAAATTGGTTGGGGCCGTGCGACGCACGTTCTCACAGCACGCCATTGCGATCAGACAGACGAATACTAGCACGAATGCTACCCAGCTGGAAAGATAAAACGTAGAATTAATCACACTAATAAATTATTCGCAGTTCAGCAAAAGGGGAAGAAATGAGTTGCACAAAATGGAAGCCTCGTTGCACAACTTTTCGCAGTCACGCAATCTCAGATTCTAACGACTGAATCACGACCGTAGGGAGTGATTCGTGTTAGAATCCTCAGCGACTCGAGTGATTCATGCCCTTATAAATCCGTCCTTTATTCAATAGTATTACGCCTTATCACGATTCCTTCGCGGTGACCGACAGCCCTGACGTTCAGGCCGGCCCGTGTAACTCAGCCATGCGTACGACGAATCCTCTCACGTTTTCTCTACGTAGCGCGCACAATGAAGCCTCTATTCGCAAGAATCAAGCAATAGTATACTTTATATCATGACTACGAGATACAGAAAGATTTAAGTCAAAATAGACATTAAATTAAGCAAAAAAGAACATTAACTTATATTGGTGTGCTCTAAATTCAAACACTAAATGATTGCGTGCTTTTTATCCACTGTTTTTCAGTGAATAAAATAAGCTTTCTAGAGGGGGAATGATATAAATATTGTTTATCCCATAAATCAATTCCCATAGGATAGAAAAAACTAACGTGTACATAGAAACAACGCGGACAGAAAGTACATAGAGTATACTTACAAAAGCCAACTGTTAGATCGGGCCCAGAGCCTGGTTTTCTCATGGTATACGAAGAGCACGATGAAGCCAAGGGTCACCAGCAGTTGGCACATCAAGATTGAGTACACCTGCGGATGAAGGAGGCATTCAATGATTGTTAAATGGTAATTTAAGGGTGAAAGTAACGGATTGGCTTGAGAAAAAAAAATGTGTTTTTATTTTGTTTTGCCTTTTACAAATATTAAAACTAAAAGAAAAGTAATTTGGTGCAAATTGTGAATCTATGAACCCATCATAAAACAAACTTCGTTTCAATTGTGTAAATTTTGGGCTAAAAATCAAATCCTCCCACATTTGTTTTTGAGCCCAAAATTTCTTATTTTCCCAAATGCTCCAAAACTAACAATGAGCCGAAGTTGGTTTTTTCATACGTTAATAGTAAAATGCTTTACGATTTGCGCCAAATTACTTTTCCTCTAGTATTAAAAATTTCAACAGAAAAATTGAATCTCGGGTCAATCAAGTGTCTAATTCTTTTCGCTGACTTTATAACTTAGGTCCTTGGTATCTATTGTGTTGATTGGTCTCACTTCGATTCACAAACCTGCCTGGATATTTTTTGTATTCAAAGGGGTTACTAAACTCAAGGAATATTGGTGGAAAATATTAAAAGCACACAGAAACTAGAAACAATTTATGATTTTGAAAGCTTTCATTCATCATTTAATTGATCTCTAGTTCATTTCGAATTCAAATTCAAACCTGTTTTGCTACGCATGTGAGATTTTTGCGTTATTGAAGTTTTGTCTTTTAGTTTTTAGTGATAACCTCGCTGTTACCTTGTTGTTCTCTGTTATTGTTAAATTTTCATTCATGTCTTTGTTGACACAAAATATCTTGGATTCTAAATCGGAGTATAATGTCTTACCTTCCTAATAAAGGATCTTCGAATGGTCTGCTCCGTGAAATCAAACCCCTTAACTTCGCCATCTTCGCCGACGCCGCTGCTCGGTGGGGCGTAGCCCGCTGGCTGGAATGATATACAAATATTACTAAACACGTGCTTTGGATATTATTTTAACCTCTTTACGCCAAAAAGGTTAAACTTATCCAAAATGTATAGACCTGGAATAACATACCGTAAAACGGGGTGAATAGAGCCTCCAGGTTGAATAGAAATGGACGAAATACTGGAGCAAAACATTCTTTTCCAGAGGTCAGATCCACTGACACAGGAGGGGACTAAGGATACTTCCACTGCTACAAGCCAGGTAATGTCTTGCTCCAGTAATTCGTCCATTTCTGTTCACCCAGAATCAGAATCAATAACTTTAGGCTTACAAAATAAGCACTTTGACACGTCAAATTTTATTCTATAAAAAATAAAATCCCCGTTTTACCCGGTACTTTTGCAGCTGGATTAAGAATATAATAATTCAATTTATTTAATCAGACAATCCATTGTGTTACTGGGCTTATAACTAGTTGTTAGTACATAAAATTAATAATTGACTTTGTCATTGGACCAATTTGTAAATAATAGGACAATCAAATTTTTTTGTTAGGCGGTTTGGATACTGTTGCTGCTCCTGCGGGTTCTGCTGAGTAGTGAGGCAGGTGTGAAAAATACACGACGCGTTTCTCTGGTAGGACCTGCCTGAACCTGATTTCGTTTTGAGTAATGGGATCTGGGATATAATTTTATGGGTTATATTGATGTTCTGTTTAAGAAGTTATTGTGAATTATATATATATGTAACTCTGATCAAATTGTTGTTAATTCACATTTTAAAATAACACCTGTGTTTATTAACAACTTGGGCACAATAGGTATAGCGTGTAGCTTATAGATATACAAAAATGCTGCAGATTTTGAGGTTAAATTCGGCTATATGAATCATCATTGTTGTTTACTATCTACCATAAAAAATCTGTTATCAGATTCTCGTAGAAACATCAATAAGCCGCCATGAAATAAACAGATTAGTGTTTTCATTAGAAAAATCTTAAATATATAATTACCTGTGACATGATACACAACACAAGTCGTTATATCACACTGGTAGGGAAAAGCAAACTGATAAAATTATCGTTTTTATCAATGTGTGTTGATAAACAGATTCGGTGTTATTTAGAACATTGATTATAAAGGGCTAGAGTTGAATTTTGCTGGAAAATTAAGTTGTGGACGGGTAGGGCGTTTTGGTATCTACGTATTTTGAATGATTCATATACGTTTACATGAAAAAAAACACGCAGTTTGACCGCAACGTTATTCTAAGCTAGAACCTTACTATTGCAAGGTGATGGTGACAGACCGAAGCATATCGGTTTCATTCATTTACTATTGTTAGAGACAAAACATTACAGCGCAGTGGTCTCGAACGTCAAAGTACGAAATCGGTAGAGTTGCCCACTAAAATCGATATATTTCTAAGAAAAATCGGTATATATGACAAAAAAAAATCAATACCTATTATATTAAATTTGTTTATTTATCAAAAAACCAGACTAATCAATAATAAACACACTTAAACATATTATTTTTTTTTTCACTATGTATGGCAGAGATCGCTTTTGAGCGATAAGACCGCCCATTGTCACTTGTATTGTTTTGTCTCATTTGTAAACTGTTTTCTAGTTTTAAATGTGCAATAAAGTATTTTCTATCTATCTACCAATATTCTTTGGCCATAGCCGCGGTCATGTTTGAATTTATTTGTAAGGCCTATAATAATTAACGTCATTAAAAAGTCATTTTGCATTTGCACTTTGTCCCGAGGCGGGAGTCGAACCCGTAACCTCTTGCGTCGCAGGTGGACCCTGGCCCGCTGCGCTACTGAGGTTGTCAATAATGTAAGTAGTGAGTGGCATGTACTTAGTAAAACATAAATTTATTTAGCTTGCTTAATTAGCGCATCAGTTTATTGAGTTTTTGTCACGGTAAATGAAGATTTTATATTCTTTGATGACACCAAGTGTGCTTGTGAAGAACTATGTTTCTTTATAGCGTCTTTTCCTGCTGTAATGTTAATATCCCTATTACAACACTTACAATAGGCCTAACTTAAGTCTTTACGACTATCTTGCAGCCAGCCTGAAAATTCTTCTTCCCATTCTTATTTATTATTTTATTTTAACAATGTTTGGAAAGTAACAGCTAAGTTATTGAGTAGGTTTCTATAATATTGTAGATTTTTTATTCCTTTTCACTGGCGCTTGTGCTCGGTTCCTCGTCAGACAACATAATATTTTTGGAGGTACTTTGCAACAATGAAATTAAAGATAATTTGTCTGCGAAATAATGAAAATTCATGAAAAAGTGAAATCCGTATTTCTCTTTATATAGACATGACAAGTAAATTCCCCAGCAGGAATCCCTCAAAGGGATTTCCCGTAACGTTAAACATAAATGAAAAGGGTTGCCAACCAAGATTTGAAAAGTGAGTAGGAAAATCGTGCATTTCGGTATTTCGGTAGAACAGGGCCCATATCGGTAGAAATACCGAAAAATCGGTTGGTTCGAGACCACTGTTACAGCGACAAAAAATACAGTAAAAAAAATAAGCATGAATGAACACTTTATTGTACCTACTAAAAATTACACAAAAATTCTTATATCTTCTTCTCTTAGAACTTCACTTTCCCTATGTGATGGTGGTCAAAAGCTTCACCATTAATTCACCGCAATAAAAAATCTTGCTACTACTAAGTAGTAATAAATAATTTATTTGTCACATAAAACACACACATTATAATTCCGTGGTGTTTGGTATAAACATTATAAGTTCATTATGAACTTATAATGTTTTTAGCAAACACCACAGAATTGGTTTACCAAATAGAAAGCGGTAAGATTTAAAAATAACTTGAATTATTATTTGTACCATAAAACTTAGTAAAAAAATGTGCCGGTTATTTTGTGTGTTGTAGCGTGACATGGTTATGAGGAACCTGATGGATGAGCCATGGCCCTTGGTACCATGGCACATTTAAATTTTGGGTTACTAAGATACTGCTTTTTATCTCGGAAAACGCATGCGAAGCCGCGGGCTGCAGCTAGAAATAAATACATACTCACAGCAAGTCTAAGACTAGCAGTATGCAATGCCATGGCGAGGGTATTCCCTGGGAAGCCATTGAGGCCATTGAGTCACACTCATTGGAATAATAAACTCATTCCGTATCTACAAACGTGCATATTATTTGCTAAATGACGTTATGTCTGGGGTGACTAGATTGGTGTACAAAGAGCTACTGTTATTAAGCTTCATCATAAGTAAAAACAAAAAAAAAGGTCGGCGTACGGATAAAGGAACTTTCAGGCGTTTCGTATTGAAAGGACATTTAAGCAGAACATCCTATTAACAGAACGTCCTAAAAGCAAAACAGCATATTAATATAGCGTCCTTTTAGCAACCTGGCCTAGTAGCAAATGGGACTTATATCGAAATGATACCTTAGCTAGATTGGCGCTTTGCAGAATTTAATGCCAAAAGTTATGAATTGAAATAAAGCAAACCCGACTTGCCACCGTTTTTTCTCTTTTTTGTAACACAATAAGGGTCTTAAAACACAGCTGGAGCTGGACTAGTATTTTGATACCTTGTTATTAAAATAGTTTTAGCCGTTTTGATGCTCAATTCGAGCATTGAATACGCGAAAAGCAAACTAGAAAACTAGAAAAACGACTAGTTTGCAAGATTTTCTAACAAATTGTATGGTAGGTATTTACAGCATAATTTACACTTTTTAATATATGATTCATACTTTGGAAAAATAACGTTAGTTTTTACATGAATCAGCAAGAAAACAGCAATAGCCAGTAATCCATAGAATCCATCGCCCTTGACCTATTGTATTATTTATTGATTGATACGTTCCGTACATTCACGTCGTCGCCTTCAAGTAGACGTGGTGACAGTGAAATAACCTTAGCGTAACAGTAATTTAATTAAATAAGCACAAACAACACATCTAATGAATAATAATCCTGGACAATACACACAGCATCATCTAGCCCCAAGCTAAGCAGGGCTTGTGTTACGGGCACTAGACGACTGATATACTTAATACAATATCTTACATAAATAGTTTTTGTACATAGAATAACCAGAACACCAGAGGCAAATATTTGCAGATCGTACAAACATTTGTCCCAAAGCGGGAATCGATCCTGCAACCTCATGCGTCGCAAGCGGACCTTCGCCCGCCACGCCACATCGGTCGTCAACACTTGTGTTGTGGCTGCTACTAGATGACAGACTTAGAAAACACCGATGTTTTGTAAGTTGGTCGGTTGGTCATACTGATCTGGATCCGAAACATCTGCAGATCATACATTTGTTCTCCGGATATCAAACCCGCAATCTTCCAAATCTGAGGTGGACCTTCGCCCACTGCGCCATCAGTTTGGTTTACACCAGTTTGTCACGGAAGTCGTATTGCCTAGTGATATTTCATCTTAAATATTTGACGTAGTAATTTTAATGTCCTGTACTTTTGACTTTAAGTTAAAAATAATATATCTTTCTTTCTTCGATTTACTTACCTCACCATATCCAGCGCCACCATACCCCTGGAAACCAGGCTGCGGCGGTGGCGGATACCCCGGTTGCGGGTACCCCGGCTGTCCATAGCCAGCCTGAGGGTACCCTGGCTGCGCGGGATAGGAGCCCTGTGGGTACCCGCCCGGTGGGGGGTAGCCACCTTGCTGTGGGTAGCCGCCTTGCTGCGGGTATCCACCTTGATTTTGATCTGGAGATCGCAACAGTAAATTTAGTTATATGAAGTAAGCTCGTTTTTACTCGAATTTGAGACTTTAGGTTAGGTTTTCTGAATAGTTACAAAATTGGTTAAGTAGTAGGGGTCGAAATGATAAAATGATTTTATTAGTTGATCAAGAATGGGCTATTATTATTATACTCAATAAATAAAATAAAATTAATGATGGGGAGTCTAGAGGTCCCATTTAAAACACGATTGAAATGAGAGAAATCCCTTTCATTCAATATTTCTAACATAATAAAATATCTTTCAGTTGGTCAATAAAATCACTGAGACGGGAGGACTGAGAAACCTGGTAGAGTTAAGAGGTCCCCAATTGGATAATGCTGACTAAAATCGCCAATGTAGGTAGGTTCTTTATTAACAAAGAAAATTATAAAGTAGGTAGACTTATTCGCATTCAAATTCGAGTGAACGAGCGTAAATTTACAAACAAAGAAAATAAAAATAAAACACAAGTGCATGCGTAATCCATTCATGCTGTGGGAATTGTGTAGTACCGTCAAATATTCTGTTCAGCCAGCGAATAGTAATTTATGATTGTTACTAAGGCCACGGCAGCGGGGCCCCGAATACTCAAACATAACTCAGATTAAAGAACGTCTGAAGTGACAAATTTTTGACAACTGTAGTAAAATCGTGACTTGGAGAGGTGAGAGTTGTGTCTTAGCCATCGAATTTACAATCAATCAAAGCAACCCGCCAACCCTAGCCACCTACTATTCTGTAATGCGACCTGACACGTTCAACACCGCTAACGCACAACACAAAAATGAGCCTTTATTATTAACTTGTAGTACCTATTCAGATATCAGACAGCTCGGAGGCTGGGGGCCTCTCGAGGGGCTCATGTTGAAGCTTGTACCTATTTTTAAGACCTGTATTGTACAACATAATGCAAATAAAAACCTTGAACCTCTTTTGATGCCCATGGGAAGCCATTTTTTTACTGTAAAATGTAAATTTAAGGCCATATTAGAATGCTTATTTCTGGGTTATGCGGTGTTGCATGTATGTGTTCAGGTCTTTAGACTTATAAAAAACCTTGGTTCGAATTTGTATATCTGCACAGAAAAGTTGATGGCACTTTAAGCCAGACGAGCAAAGGTGGGAAGGCTAAAGCTATTATCAGGTGCGGAACATGACGACGTCTTGTCTCATCCTATTTCGGCTGATTACCACTCAGACATTGATTAATGACAGAGTTTTACGCAATGATATTAGCTGAGTAGGCTTACAACTGAATACTCAAATGAAAATTAGATTAAAGCAGGCGGCCTTCTCGGAAAAGGAAAATCTATAATCTTATGTTGCTTGCATAAGATTAGCGTTTGCATGAAAAGGAAGGAGAAAATTCAATTTTCGTTTTTAAGAATAAGTGCCCAGGTCTTTCACAGTTTTTCATTGAACAATTACAAAAAATCGCGACTTGAGAACTGCTTAAATCTCAGATTATCAGATTTTAGTTACAATATTTTACGCAAGTGGAACGAAAGTATATAATATCAAAATCAGCTGAGATTGTGGTCATAAGGTCTTCCTACAATGATTTACACGATAAAATGCATTAAAAAAAAGTTGTTGCGTAATTAACATTCTGGGCTTATGATAACTGGAAAGGGCTTGTATTACGATACGAAGAACAATGCTTGCTTTATCGGTGGGTGGGTATAATGTTACTCACTCTTATGATACGGGAATGTACAGTATAAAGGTGTTGCATAGGCGGTAAAAGCAGGCAAAAAAATTGCTGGGTAATTTGCATAACAACGGATACGACAGAATACAGGAGGTACATAAATTAATAAAACAATCACTTTTACAACAATGGATAATCTTCTGTAATTTATAGAAATACCATTAGCACTCGTCTTTGCACCGACGACAAGACTAATCAGCGGAAATAATATTTCTAAACATTAACCCCCTTATACATAATAGTCTGCTAACTTAAAGCATTGCAGAGTCTCACTCTGTCTTCTTCTATAGACATATTATGTCTATAGAAGAAGAACAGCTGCTAAGCAGTGTTATTTCTCACTCTGACTCTGAGAAATATCACTGCTTAGCAGCTGTTTTAAGTTAGCAGACCATTATGAATAAGGGGGTTATTGTCTTCCTGAAGTTAGGTGTAAAATTACGTACCAAGGAGTATTTTATGCTGTTTTCATAATCATGAGTTTGACCTTAATTTCCGTCATATAGCTTGTCTGACTTTTACAGCAAAACTTTTGTGATTTTTAGGGCTTGTTGGTTTAGTTTCAAATAAATAGCCTTTTGAAGAGATCACGTAAAATTTCAAAATTAAGCTAGCATCAGAAACGAAATTCCTAGCTCGTAGATTAAATGTACGTAGGTGTAAATGTGTTTCGTAGCTATGCTCAGCCTTCACAAATTGCTTACGTATCTCGCATATTAGCGCAAATGTGCGATGGTTTGATAAAAAATATTTCGTCCATGATAAAAATCTATTTTGCGATATTAGATCACATATTTTCTCGATGTTTATAACTAAAATCGACTGTTAGCAATTAACATTATTGGATGTAGATACATTTTTGCGATTTTAATTTTATTGCATGAAAGGCCTGAAAATAAACTTAAGAAAATTCCACGCCCTCGTAAATTATTAAATCTCTAAAATCACCACTCATAAAATAGGATTTGTTGATTTTTGAGATTTAATAATTTACGGAGGCATACTTACACAGTTTTATATATAACGCCTTTTATGCAATAAATTGAAATTCGCAAAAATGTACATCCGACAATGTTAAAGCAACCCCCGATATTTCAAACACAACTTAGATTAGCACGTCTCAATCTCAAGTGACGAGATTTTCATTATGAACTGGCTTAGGACTCCAGTTGGCCGTAAGTCTACTAACAATTAATACATCTAACTTCAGGAAGGACAAGTTATTCAGTAGAATATACATAATTACAATCAGAAAAAAGGACACGACAACACACCTCTAGCTTCAGACATTGCACCTTAAAAAGTCCGTAATCACAATCAGTTAATCACAAAACTTAAATCTTATGTAACTCAACACTGCAATCCGTTTAAGATTCACTTTCACAATATAATAAGTTTCAGACAAAAACAACACACAAGCGAGACAAAGGCCCCCCACTTCTCGACTGACTGTTACTAGCACAACAGAACAGCATACCGGCACCCCCTCACGTCTAGACTAACATCCTTTAAAAGTAGATGTTTCTGACTTATCTCGCAATTTTCAGTATAAAGATAAGCATGGAGAGTACAAAATCGCGTGTAGTGCTAGGCATAATTGGTGGGCTGGTAAAGCAAGTGTGAAAAATGAGCATGTGTGTGTGTACAGTGTAGTGTATACTTTTATACTAGCAGTTGATAGTCGGGGAATAACCGTGTTATCAAATGGTAGCGACTAAACGCACTTTCACTTGATTCAGGGAGTTATTAGATGGGTTCATTCGTTCAAATATACAACTAAGACATTTAGAGTTATTTCATGCTAAAGCCAAGTAATGGGCGCTAACATTTGAATCGAACTCCATGGTAAATCTTTTGTTTTTTTGAAAATGAGTAAGACTGAACGAAATAAACAGAGATACGACGAAAATATTTATAGATTGTATGTAAGTAGGTACAACTTCTGGTATTAGCAAAGAAGTAGTTCTCTAGCGGTGTGTTCCGAAATACGATTACAGCGCTGATAGCGATCACAAAATATTTTTGCGTTACAAATAAGATATCACGATATTGACAGTTGAGTGCTATCATTAATTCGGAACGGTCATGACTGCGTTCACGAGTTGCGGTGTCAATTTCATTACAATAACGTAATCTGGGTACGCTAAAATCGATATCATCGCGCTCACACGCGTTCCGAATTACTGTGAGCGCGACAACGAACGTACCGTTTGACGTATGTCAGTCATCAATACATCCAAATGTCACTTTTGCCAGGGGCGCTCTAAATGATTTCGGTTTGTAGCATGGTCGGTGATATCGCAAAATAGCGCATGTAATGACGTCATCTATGACGTCACACGGGACAACGTTGTCGCGCTCACGCTAATACGGAACGCGTGTGATGCGATAATATTGATTTTAGCGTAATTCGTTGTAATGACGTCATTTATGACGTCACACGGGAAAACGTTGTCGCGCTCACGATAATACGGAACGCGTGTGATGCGATGATATTGATTTTAGCGTAATTCGTAATGCACCTTAGCTAGATAGTTTTATTCAAAACGAGTAGCTAGAGAATTGTTTGGCGTATTGCCTAGTAGGTGACACACATAATGTTGGCCGAATTTATTTGGGAAGTAGTTTTGTCAACAACATTTCGAACATGTTTTTTAAGATATGCCCATTTAGGGTCATCATACGTTGCGCCTGACTCTGACCGTATTACATAAAACAACGGAGCATATAATAACGAATACATACAGTCGTTATTATATATGCTCCTCAACTTATTACTATGTAGTAATAATTATGATTGTTTCTTATGCAATACTGCACGGCCACATATGTACATTTTTGTTTCACAGTTTAATAGGGAGAAATGATTGTTTTGCATTATCCTACTAATATTATAAATGCGAAAGTTTGTATGTATGGATGTGTGGATGTATTGATATTTGTTACTCTTTCACGCAAAAACTAATGAACCGATTGGGCTGAAATTTGTTATGGGTATAGTTTGGGACCTGGAATAACATATGGGTTATTTTTTATCTCGATAAAACGCGGGCGAAGGCGCGGGCTGCAGCTAGTCTTAAATATGTTTGTAATATTCGGAACTACTGGCATGTTTCAGAGTACTATAAAACTTAAAAAATACTCCGTGCTTTATTTCCTTTAGATCTTAACGCATACACTGCCCAGCCTCGGTGGTGCAACACACAGGGGGCGGCTCGCCGCCCCGCCTGAAGCAGCTGCAGTTGGACATTTGCATCGAACGCCATGAGTGCTAAAGGACTCTTGGGCTTTTACTGACAGCTATATTATGAGAGCTAAGGCCACGTCTTATTCAGGTACCAGGTAAGCAAAGATAAGACTATGGTAGTTTAGTTTAAAATCAGTAGGTACTTAGGGTCAGTTCACGCCGGGGAGACGCGACGCGAGGCATCTCGAGACGGAGCCCGCCTTTTGGGTAGTAAATCGTAACTATGTTATATTATAAACGCGAAAGTGTGTTTCTTTGTCTTTCCTTCACGCCCTAACTAAGCAACCAATCGACTTGATTTTTGGTATAGAGTTAGTTGAAAGGATGGAGAGTAACATAGGCAGTAACATACTTTTTGTCCTGGTAAAACATCAATTTCCCATGGGAGATCTACGGGAAAAAGACCTTCTTATCCCCCTATAAATGTGAAATTAGAATTTAACGCGGGGCACAGCTACTAAGTTTATATTTCGATCACTCAAAGTGCGCGCAACGTCGCGTCTTGGTGTGAACTGACTCCTAATAGCCTGGCTACACGCTCAAACATTTGTGCATGCAGATTGCACAAATAGAGTTTGCGGAAGCAAGATAAGCCGGCCACACGCTCCATCTTGCTTGCGCAATCTGAATGTAAAAAATGTTTGAGCGTGTACCCGGGCGCAAAATTTATTGCGTAAATTCCCGTTATTCCAAAATATTTTAACTAACTCCTGCCCACGCCTTCGCCCGCGTTTTATCGGCATAAAAATAGCATATACATATGTTATTCCAGGTCCCAAACTATACCCATACCAAATTTCAACCTAATCGGTTCAATAGTTTTTGCGTGAAAGAGTATCAAATATCCATACATACAAACTTTGACATTTATAATATTAGTAGGATACCTCATTCCCAAAAGTGTAATCGGAACAGTCTCTCTACGTATTGATCACAATTTGTTGGCGTCCTTCCAAGACTGAGAGTTTTACTTTCAGCGTAATGACTTGATTGATGTACCAGTAGTAGGTAATGCAGGAAAGAGATTCTGCGTAAAATGGACGAGTCATTGGTTTTATTATCAGACTCAATGGCAAAAACAATAGGTACACTTTTAAGTTATATTAAACAAACTGATAGGCGTCAAGATAGGCAACTGAATGCACCGGGAAAACGTAGTTAGGTATAGTCAGCAATGAAAGTCCATGAACACATCCAACATTACAAAGCTTCTTAACAATAAACCGTTTCACAATTGAGAGACAGACTAAACAACGAAATTTTCTTGTCGTTGTACGGTTACAAAAATCGATGAACACCAATTTTTGAAACATTTTATAAAACTAACGTTTTACCCAGTTAATCTATTTTTGTGACGAGTGTTGTATTGTATCGTCATCACATACATACGCACGCATACACCTTTACAGACACACCATTGACAAAATTATATTACCTAAGAAAAACGTTAGTTTTATCAAATGTTTAGCGATTTTTGGAAAATGATGTATTGTTTCATAAATTACTGTACAGCACTCGTCACAAGAATAGATTAACTGGGATACTTAGTTGGATGTGTTCATGGACTTTCGTTGCTGACTGTACTTAAGAGCGTGTACTACCTCAAATTGCTTGACTTACTCTATCGTTCATATGTTTCGAAAACATGATTTCATAAATTTTCTCGATAGAAAAAAATCCAAACTTAGCTCTAAACTGCACAATAAATCGTCGCAAACCGTCGCTATGCAATAAATACTTTAAAATAAGCCTTGATACTTTGTACAGTAAACAAACATAATATAAAGCAGACGTTATTATATGTTTTAGATTTTCAAAATTACTATTATTTTTCGTAAAAATCGTAAAAGCAATGGGTCTTATTGCTTATTGTTTTCATCATGGAGTATGCTAGAGCTAAGTAAAAAGTACCTAAGCAACATTAATTAAAATAATAATATTAACATAACAACCAGTTTGTGAGCATATTATGCAATCAGCGTCGGTTCTGGTTTTCTGACGTTTATCAAAGTTTGACTCATTTATATTATAACTAGCCGCGCCTTCGCCCGCGTTTTAGCGGGATATAAAGGCCTTATGTTATTCAAGATCCCAAACTATACCCAAAGTAGTTTTTGCGTGAAAGAGGAACAATCATCCATACATCCATCCTTACAAACTTTGACATTTATAATATTAGTAGGACTTTTCACGTGGGTATTATTCGAACTAGGGGGTAGTCGTCACAATGCTCGTTATACAACATTACACTCCGTAGAATCTATTTCACAATGTGTCATCACATCACCCATCAGCGTTGGTAATTAAATTTTAAGGTGACTTATCACTCAATCATAAACTAGGCGTAATTAGAAAATTATTATGTTTATTCTGAAGTACTTTTAATTATATTACCTATTAATCGAATTGTTCTGGGCTTCGAAACCTCGCAAAAGAAGTGTGAAAACAAAAATTTGTTCATAAAGGGTGTGTTAAATCGCACAGTAGCCAATTATTAATGTAAATAATAGTCAAAACCATAAATATTTACTCCTATTTATTTATGTAAAGAATCCAAGGAAGCTGGTCCCCAAGATACAGGTTTATCCTAGTTTGGGGATCAGTGATGTAATAATTTTAAGTCTTAAATCTTAATCAATAAACGTTATTCTTATTATTATTTTAAATGCATTCACTGACCAGCTTAAGGGTGAACTGTAAGGGCCTGCTGAAGCTCATTATAGAAGAATCATATGCGTTCTGGGGACTCAATGTGCTTATAGCTATGTATTTTATATTTACCTAGAGCAAAGAGGTCTGTAGGCCAAATAACTTCCTATTCTTCTTAATAAATTATTATATAAAGCGAGTTTATATATATTATTAACCTTCCAGAGGTCACGCGCGGTCTCCGAGTCCGCAACGAACTTATGATAATGTTTTTTTTACTATGAAATACAGAAATAGAAATACAATTTAAATGTCAAATTTTTCGCAGATAAATACAAAACTGTATTTAAATTACAAAATAAAAATTTCATTCAAATAAATTAAGGATAAAATCATAAATGCGAATACATATAAGGTTTACAGTTGTAATAGTTCGTTCACAGAACAGAAATTCTGCTTTGATGTGTGTAATGATTTATACAGACAAAATAATTCTTTTCATTATGAGCTCAACATTGTAGTAAAATATTTATTCGTCTTCTGTAACCAGACACGTAATATTGCGGAATCACAGACCGCGCGCGACTACTTATTTTCCGTGCAAAGGGTGCGACTCATCAAAGGTTAAGATTTCACTAACAACGCGGGGTGAACCTGGATGAGATTCGGGCAGGACCGTGGGGAGTGGCACAAGAGTTTGGAGGCCTATACCGAACCGTTTGAAGAAGTCGGGTTGCGGATGATGATGAACTTGTTGTGCCAGATAAGGGTTCATTTGGAACATTATATGAGCTAGATAACAATGATTCATCTCAAGTCATTTAATGAATGCCTATAAGTAGGTAGTTTTTAACAGTTATTAAAATAATTACTATAGCAATCTTTTTGGAAGTAAAAGGAAGTATGTTATTGTAAAAAACGTCAAGTGCGAGTTGGACTCGCTCTCCGAGGGTTCCGTGACAGTACATGATTTTAATGGGATGTAGGTTTTGGGCGCTTGCAAACACCAATTTTTTTTTGTGAATAGACTACCTATTTACGGTTTTCGGATTTTTCCCATTACTTGTACTATAAGGCCTTGCTTCTTGCCAAATTTAATGATTCCGAGTGCAGTGTGTTCTGATTGGTGGACAATTACAGGTGCAATGCCAATGTTCACAATAAAAGACTTGTATTTAATCATTACAGTATTTTGTCAAAATCCTAATTTTTTATCGTGACTTATTTATAACGATCTAAAAAGATTTCCCATAATATAGAATTACTATGTCTTGTTTTCCTCCAGTGACGTGTCAATTTAATTAACCAGTAACTAAATATTATATAAATGTCATTAATAACGAGCAGTAAATTTATTTAGCAAAGAACATTGTTCAGATATATAGAGAAAAGTTTTTGCATTTGTACTTAGATTATACCAGTACCAATGTTAAAAAATTTTACTCTGTAATTAATTATAAACTAATTAATTTAACATTCCTTATGTTGTAGAGGTATTTATACATTATATATTTACATTATATATATTTACCATAGTTTGTCTTTAGCTTTCCCTAAATATAAGTATTAAAAGTTTTGTAGTTATGAAACTTGAGAACTAAATAGAAAAATGAGAGTAAATTCATGTGTCTTAGCAAACTAGACTTTCTAGAAGGAACTGGGTATTGTTGATGCAAAGAGTTTTCTACAAGTCTTTTATGATGAACATTTGTGTAACATATTAGTAATACAATAATAATGACCTCCGGGATACACTCCTGGATTCTGCCACATCCTGCCGTAAACTGTTAGAAAGAAAACCATGTTTTAGTACATAACTCAAATGTATACGTACACATTGTGTTGTAGTTTGGCTGTTCTTTACGGTTTATTTTTTCGGAAGCCGTTTTGCAAATATATTCAGCACTTACAGATGAATCACCTGAAATAGAAAATAAAAGAATGACTTAGATATTGAATGATAAATTACATTGGTTGCCAATCTAACTGCTATTGATTTTATCAGTATTAGTCATTTTAAACTCAGTATCACCAACTGATAACACAAAAAATTACAATGACATGTAAATTCAGAGACTACATTTTTCTATGTTATTTTTATGCACATATATTAAGGTTTTTGGATCAGTCAGATTGATCGTGTTGAAGGCTGTAACATTACCAAATTCTTGTGCAATCAGGGCATGTAGGTACGTAACAAAAACTAAATAGAGGCCGAGAGTACTAAGAGTAGAGTATGAGAAAGGTTTTTACGATGAGCAAGGTTTTATATAGACTTGAATGACATTGTTTATCATAAAACCGGACGCGATTTAGAATGAATCGACGGATTTCGATTTTGCTAAATACAGGTTTGTTATCTTGACACGAAAAGCTACACGCAGAGCTGAAATAACTGCAAGGTAAATAGCTTCGCTTCGGCTCCGAGAAGGCACGAGAAGTAAACGTAGAATGTACCAGACGTATGGCGCAACTACATAATAAATGATCGATTCGATACACAATGAAATTTCTTTCCAACGATTTGGAGTTTACATTTTCAACTTACCCAACCGATTTGTACACTCTCTAGCACTCTGAACAGTTACAATAACTATATAGAAATTAATTTGCTATGGAAAACACAAATCACTACAGAGAACAACACGGTCAGTTTTTTTTCCACTTTACGTCAGTATCATAGAGTAACTTTTATGTCAGTATTGTACTGAGGTACATACATATTGTATTCGTATTCTCTTTGCCACTTTACAAACGAATGAATGAGAAGAGAATGAATTGGATTTGATTGAATGGAATGAATAAAAGAATGCATGCGCATCCGAATGAAATAATTTCATAGACAATACGTTTCATCTACGATTCAAAATCCTCTAAGCGTTTCATTGTGCTTGCTGTCAAATTAATAATAATTCAACTTCATCCATCTTGGAAACTAGTGTCATAAACATAATAATAATAAAATAACTGAATAACATAACCAAAGAACATAACCTTAAAAAGACCAAAACGACATTTTTCCTTATTTTTCGTAGCACATAAAACAAATATGAATACTGTTCTAAGAAACACACTATATCTTTCACGAGTCAGCTGTGAGTAAAATTTGCTACATTTGGAATATACCGTCAATCTCAGCTCATCTCTCTCTAGCTTATTTTTCTCAATTTCAGTAATCTCTCGTCCATTCAGCGGTACTCCGGTTCTTGAAACAAAGCAATATCGTCTGGAACGGGGTCTCAGTCGCCACAAGACTGCCGAGGGAGTCCTTACCGATGCACCTGATTATACTTTTTTGGATGGGCGACCTACACCTTTATTGGTAAGGTTTTCTTCTTATTTCTGTAATAGACGACTGCTTTAAGACCTACATATTTGTAACCTACCTCGTTGTAATATAGAGCCTTTATGCAGATATTGAATCAGTAAGATACCTTTATAGCAGCATAGCATTACTCTGAAGTGAATCATGGCCTCTGGCATGAGAGAATACCAGGCTCTCTTTCTCAGCTCAGTTTAGGCACTACACAAGAGCTCAGGATATATGAATAGCCTACATGCTCGAGAGGTAATGATTGTAAGTTTATATGGAGGGACTTATAGAAGGAGATCTCTGGAGTTACCTACTGTTCAGATTTAGAAAGTATTTTGACTTAGAAATTACTGATTAGAACTTATTTGAATAATAACTATGTTTATAGTATAAAATTTGACTTGTCTAAGTACTTATTTTGTAAGCCTAAAGAAATAAAGTTATTGATTTTGATTCAGAAAGCTACCTTATTTCTGATTGACACAGGCTATGTTTTAAACTGGTATGTACCGCTACTTGAGCAAAGCTGTGTTCACGGAGTTTTTGCAAATAAACTAAATTATATAACATAATCCAAAATTGATAAATACCCAAAAATGCATCTGATATTACATTTTGTATATCTTTAATTAATTAATTAATGTAATTGGGGGATATTACTGTTTAATTAGCTGACCCAGCAAACATTGTTCATAGTTCATAGTATTTATTGATAACATTACAAGTTACAGGTCAATTACATAGGTACCTTACACATCATAAGGATTAAAATATAACCATTTCTATGACACTGCATAGATAAAAATAAAACTTAAATTTATATAAAGTAATAATAATAATTGATAAGTTTAGGAAGTTAAATTAATTCAATTTAATTATTATTCCGAATTACCATTGTTTTGCCATCAACAACTGAGGGTTAAAGATTATTACAGTAATAGCTAAAAAATGTGGGTTGGTGTTAGAAAGATGGAAATTGTGGGTTATATGTATTTTTTTATGCCAAATCAAAAAATAAATAAAAAAATTGTCCAAAAGTTTAAAGTATTTTGGGGTGGGCCAAAATATTAAATTTTTTGTAATGGCTCTTAACATAAATAGTTAACAAACCTATTCTCAGACCTACAAAATATACACACAAAATTTGATAAATTTCAGTGAAATGGCTATTTCAGAGGAGTTTGGTTAAAAACACTGTGACACGAGATTTCAATATTATTTGAATTTTATAAAGTATAATTTTAATTTTATAAATTCCAGCACAAACAAAAGCTCCGTGTATTAAAGCAGCGTAACTACGCCTCCCAAATAGTAGAACTCTGCGCAGAGCTTGACTTCGCGAAAGAGAGATACCAGAACATACAGAAAGCCCAAGAGGAAGAGAGACAGAGGATCCTTAGCAGCCGATTGAAGCCTAAAGGACATGTTTTGAAGGGCTCGAAGAAACAAAAACAATAATGTTAATCGAGTTAATTAAGTTACCAATAATGTCATTAGGTTTTTAGTTATATTAGATTATTAAATAGTTTTATAATTTATTATCTCTATTGAATCAGTGCCCCTATAATTCAACTAATATACAGACAAAGACAACGAAGACAAAAAAATGGTGTTTGATTGAATAGTACTGGGGTTTTACAAGACAGATCTGAAAAGATATTGGAAAACGTCAGCATACACCTTAGTTAGACCATTTAAAAAAGTTTGGTTAGACGCTCTAAGCTCTAAGGCATATATTGATGTCAAATGTAGGCCGCTCTGCGGAAAATTGCGCAATTCTGTCCGCATCGTTTAAAAGATTTCTCGAAAAGGAATCTAACATAAAGTAATCACAAAATATGACAATTATATCAAAATAGGACCAAAAAAGTAAAATTGTATTGAATATTAAATTTAGCTTCAGTTATTTCGCAAGGCACTTTACAAAAATGTTTTTATTTAGGGTTTGGGTTGATTACGAGAATATTAAAATTTTAAAGGAAATTAATTGAATATCTATTATTAGTATTTTTAATTCATGTGGTGTTTCTGGAGTTTCTAATGTTCTCTCCCCGTTCGTGTCGGCCTATCATCCCATAAGATTATTAGAGTGAGGGAATAAAGAGTGTACCTAAGCGCACATGTGCACATAATAAGTGCACTTTAATAATGTCTTGCGCATTTGGCTAGTCTCCGTTAAAATTGACCGCCGCGTCGGGGCCGAATTTTGGCTAGGAGGACATCGTCTTTATCAATATAATCCTAAAAATTTCAGTTTCCATGACGTACACGTGCTTCTAGCAGACCTACTAGCTGCGGCCCGCCGCGCCGCCGCCGCCGTCGCGCCAATACGGGACGCCGCCGCGAGTCTGGGCAGTGAATGCGTTAAATAGGTTGAAGTGCCCTCCCCAACTCCACTGTGGAGTTAATCATGACACTTGGTCAGGTGATCACCGCTGGAGAAAGTGACAGAGTGGTTTGGCCAAGATTTGGCGGCTTATTCCACTAATCCCTGTTGACAATCCCCATCAACGGGGATAAGTGAACGTTTTGTTCATTATTCCCGCCTTAGAAATCCGGGTCAGTGGCTTGCAAAATGGGTTAATGGTATCGTTTAGCTAGAGTGTTATCACACTGGCAAGGAAAGGCTCGCAAATCGCCAGTCATAATAAGGCTGTTAAGTCGCAGGGTGCACTTGTATGCGATAAGCACAGGACAGAGGGAGCTGGCAGAAGTGCAAGGAGGCCTACACACAGAATGGGTGCTCCCGGGCTGATATAATGACCTATAATAAGTACATGACCGCGATGCAATGCGAAACGGAGTTTGGGAAGACCTCCCACTCGATGGACCGACGACATCGTAGCGGTCGCAGGGAGTCGTTGGATGGAGGCGGCTCAGGACCACTATTCGTGCCGTCGTTTGGGGAGACCTATGTTCAGCAGTGGACGTGTACGGGCTGATGATGATAATAATGATGATCAAACTAATCATGAAATAAAATCATGAACTCTATGAATGGCCTAAATATTCATTATTCAGAATTGTAAGTGTTATTGAACTTCCAGTTCATTAACGTTTGCTTTGTCTGGCCTAGTTGGAATATAGACGACTCATATCAATGTTAATGTTTATCTGGATTTTTATTGTTAGATTTAGGTAGAATTAAGGTAGATTCGACCCACTTTTTTTTTTAATGCTGTTTCGCAATCTTACACCCGCCATTATACACATTTATTTGACTCTTTTATACTACCTTAATGGTGAGGTGTGTGGTAGTCATGGAAGATGAGAAAACAAACGTAAAACATACAATATACTTACAGGACCGGCCATCCTAAATGATTTTTCAACAACCCCACCATCGGCGAGTCCCGCCTCAGATTAGTAAGCTGTGCCAAGCCCAGATCCTGATAAGCTGCGCATATAGGGAAGACCAAGTTTTCTTACCTTTTTATTTAGATCAATGCCCTTGAGACTCTTTATTATATTTGGAGCATTTGGGAATACTACCTACAGGATTAGGGCTAAAAATAAATTTTCCCAAATGCTGGGAGCATTTGGAAATTAGCCCAACACTAAACAACTGAATCGAAGTTAGTATTATCCCGGGTTCATAGAGAATGATTTATGATTTGCGGCAAATTACTGCTTTTCCGTTACATAGTTTTATAGTATAGTGCATTTAAAATCTAATTACAAAGTAAATTCTAACTTAGCATAGTTGTATTTTTTAAATCAATACTAGGTAGGTACGTTACGTCTACTCTACTAATATAATATGTTTTGGAAGAGCGAGATTACCTAACACAAGTATTTTCTTCACTTAAAAGGGAATCTCAAATACTGTTACACTATTGTACTTTATATAAAAGGAATAAATAATTTTATGATTTTTATTCCTTGTAGAACAAAGAAAATCAATTTGAATCTCGCGCCAACACCAAACGAACCTTAATAAAAATGTCCTTTTCTAGGACACGATAACTCTCCTTGTCTTTCATTCACCCAGAAACATAGAATGACTTTCCGATAACAGAGCATGGAAATAATTATAGTATTTAGGTATACATAGCTATGACTAATTTTGCTAAAGACCGCTATTTGTGGCGTCGTAGTATATTGGGTCCCCCTATACTATGTAGGTACAGCAGTTGACGTGTATGGGCTCATTATGATGATGACAATACTGACTGAGGCAACGCACATGTGAACACCCCTACTCCACATCACTAGTGGACAGTCGCCCTAAGCCCACATCAGTAGCTTCACCATGGATTATAATATAACACATAACGTCACACGTTATCAGCGTTATTTGCACTAATTTTAACGCGAATAACGCATGATGGACCGACGACATAGCGGTCGCAGGGAGTCGTTGGATGGAGGCGGCTCAGGACCGCTATTTGTGGCGTCGTTTGAGGGAGGCCTATGTTCAGCTGTGGACGTATACGGGATGATGATGATGATGAATCTGGCTGGAGACTGGCGCGGATGGGCGTTTACTGCCTCTTGCCTGAAATACAGTACCAACTAGTTCGGGGGATGGTGAGCAACCGCTGTCTCCCGACTCACTGACGGCCTAACCCCAACTACTACACACAGCTAGCTCATATATAGCCTTAAATAATAAGGTCCCTTGAATTACCCGTATGATCGTCCGGTAGAAGATGAGTGGACGATATCACTAATATCGCGGGGCGAACCCTGGATGGATTAGCGCAGAACCGAATTTGGAGGCCTATATCCAACAGTGGGTGAAGTCCGGTTGCGGATGATGATGATGAAGCATTATGTCCATCATCATCAGCGTATAGCTGGCCTTCCCTAATGAGCGCCCTGTCTTCAGTTTGCCGCATCCAGCATCTACCAACAGTACCTATTTCGAAGGTCGTGATCCCATCTGGCCGGAGGTCGTACTACGTTTGCCGAGTGGCAGTCTCCCACTCAATAACACACCCCAACAATGCCGCCTGTTATCTATGAGGCCGTTAACCCTCAAATGGCCATTTTTGTCTTTTTATTGGTAACGGATACCTTAAATTTCTCTATCTTTTCTTCTTTTCCAAAGATATATAGGTAGATTAGTAGTGACATAATTTTTGACTTCTTAACTTGAAAGCTACTAATCGACAATACATCGCTAATACGTGGTTTAAAATACTCGGTGCAATAGATATAAAATAACACAGACATGATACTAGCTGTGTAAAATAAGTAAGTAACACAAATAAATCTCAACCAATGATGATGTGATCAAACGTTTTTCCCGATTTCTCGAAACTATCTGATTTTCGGGAGATATGGCCGGCCCGATGTTAATCTTTGAGCAGTTTTAACGCAGCGGGAAGCGTACTCACAATATTTTATTTTAAACAAACAGCTTGTAATGCTCAAATGTGTAGAAACGGCGGTTTAAAGTTCTAAAGCTTAACAGTTTTCACTTTTAGAATTTAAATATGCTTAAACGAATCATTATAATCTAATACGGTATATAAATGAGTAAGTAAACTCGGTTTAAGGTGGTTTGCCTGTTCGTTAGTAACTAGTTTAAGTCAAAGATTTATATCGTTAGATAGGCCTTTACCGTAGTGAGACCGCGCCCGTGTTGGTGCCATATGAAATGAGATATACATTCAAAGACAACGGACCACGCTTTTTGGTGCCAGGGTATATCTAACGATATAAATCTTTGGTTTCAGTTTATTTATTGTACCATAGGATCATAGAGAACACTTGGAATTGTCAAATTTAAGTACAATAGGAATTATAATAACCAGGCTATTGAAATAAAATTATACGAATAAAAAATAATAAAACATATCAAAATTATCGGCTGTAAAGAGGCCTTGTCAATAATAAAAATAGTTCCCTAATTATGTTACAATTGAAGCTGATGTCTAGTTAGTTATATTAATGACTACCATCCATGGCATTGCGTATTTTTACCCAACCAGACTACGCAAAAAGGAGGGTAATGTTTATTATTATACGGCTGCAGCTTATTGTTAGCTTTATCTGGTGAAAAGGCGCCCTAGCTCGTCAATGGCAGTCGCTCAATCGGAACCGATAATCGTCATCTGCCACTATCGAATGCAATTCTACCAAAATTCAATTTTGAATTCGCATTCAATTGTAATTGAAGCTCGCTGACATGACAATGATTGGATTGTGCTTGGCTAATATTGGATTATTTTACTGCATGCGGTTAGCTATAATCCCTTAAATTGGATATTTACCTTGATTTGAGAGAGTTGATAAGATATTAATCATTTGTGGTGCGTATTCAGATTTTGCCTTCGCTAAGGAAGAATTCTGGCCGAAGAATATGCTGTTCCGGCGTTTTCGCGGACGATTACGTCGCAGCACATATTGCGTGTCACACGTCACCGTCACTACGTGGTAGTAAATAAGGTTTATATTATGTACCCAGACTAAGGTCTTTACCGTAGTTTTTTACTATTTTACACCTTCTATGTTGCCAGAAATCAATGATTTTCTATGTAAATATTATTAATCGATACCATATAGATAGTAGACTTAAACATATTGCATCTAACTTGCTCATTCCCGCGGTTTCGCTTACCAGCGGGATACTATACTCTATCTTCTGACCGAATTTCACTTAGATCTACTCAGCCATTTAGGGGTAGGTACCTATAACTAATAGTAAAACCAGATCTTTTACTACAAAATTAGTTTTTATTATCACATAAAATACTCAACTAAATTAATACTTACAATGCCTTCATAATAATTATAAGATATCTTATTAATAATCTTAATTATTATTAATCTATTATTATTCTTATATATATAATAATTAATCTTATTATTATCTTAGACGTATAGAACTATAATAGCTAGGTCCATTAATTTAACATTTACCCAGCAACTCTATGCTGACTGATAAACTTACTCAATTTCTCATTATGTTTGCTAACACTTGTAATTATTTTAACAGAATTATTATTATTGTTATTTTTGGTGTAAGAATTTATATAAAACTTGCCGAATAGATACATAAAAAATACAGTGTTAAAACAAACGTTACCTAGGAGATAATATGTAGGCTTGCATTCTGAAACTGCGTGAGTTATCACCATGTGTATGAACATCATCACGAATTGGATCTGAAAATATTAATAAATAAAATAAATAATAAGGAATGTAACTCCCTGCCTGCTTCTGTTTTTCCTGCCAATTACAATCTGGGTCTCTTCAAGATAATAGGTATCTTCTAGACCGTGATACACCGTCGGCCACATCGTCACTTTCCATCAGGTGAGATTGTGGTCATAGGAAGGTATATTGTCCATTAAAAAAAAATATTCACAGACACTCGTACATAGAAAAAACATGAGTGCACATAATAAATAAATATAGCTAATTGTTTTGCCTGAACTAGGTAATCCTGTGTAGTATAAATAATATTATGAGCCAGTAATACCTGAAATCGCTTAGCGTCAGCGATTATATCGTCCACAATATGAAGCTTGATTGCTGAATTTGGGATTAATATAAGTTATAGTTCAGGTTCAGGATTGATACTAGAACGTTAGTGTTTCGAGAACACGATTAGGTACATAAAATTTTCTCTATACAAAAATATCCAAATTTCAATATAAACTGTACAATAAATCGTCGCTATTCATAAATACTTTCGATTAATGCTTGATACTTTGTACAGTAAACAAACAGAATACAAAGCAGACGATGACTGTTTTAGATTTTCACAATTTCTATTATTTTAACCATAAAAAAAACAAAATATGATTTTTGCGCTTACGACAACGCTCTGCTCTGTCCCGCTCCTATGAACGCGAAATCCTATGCCTATCCTTCACACACCACAATGACGTCGTATGGCAGGCCCTTATCAATAATACTTTTTTATCGTCGGTAGAACTTCGTTTGACCACAATATCACCTGATGAAGAGTGACGATGTGGCCGACGGTGTATCACGAAGGTCTAGAAGACACCTATTTACTCTTGACTGGTATTAATTATTTAAATAATAATTATAATAAACAATACTAAGCATTTCATACAGCATCACCTAAGCAAGCTAGCCCCCGAGCTAAGCAAAGCTTGTGTCATGGGTACTAGATAACTGTTTACTACGAAAGTAGAAACTCACCAATTGCATAACAGTAATATACTTTTTCCACCAGAGATACTTCGTCAGAGATGGAAACACCGACAACCCATAGTAAGAGTACATAACAATATGTACCAAAGAGTTTATCGCCGCAATGAAGACAGAACTGTCGTTTTTGATATATTTAGTGATGGACCAAGTGCAGATAACCATGATGGTATGGTGGTATACGTGGAGGAACGTGATCTGACGGTCCTTCTTCCGGAGAACGAAGAAAACTGTGTCGAATAGCTCGATTACTTTGGCTAGGAAGTATATGTGGCCAGCATCTAGGACCTGTAATTGAAAAAATATTAAATAAGTAGAGTACACATGATTTTTAATGATATATTAATATACAATATACCGAATCCTGGACAATTCACACCACATCATCTAGCCCCAATCTAGAGCAGAGCTTTTGTTATGGGTACTAGATATCTGATGTTATTGCTTAACATAATACATTATATACAGGTACATAGAAAACATCCAGAATACCCGAAACAAATATCTGCAGATTGTAGGTACAAACAGTCCAGGTACAAAAGTCCCGAGGCGGAAATCGAACCCCCAACTTCCTGCATCGCAGGCGGACCTTCGCCCGCTGCACTAAATGATTGCCAAAAATAAAGATTTCTTCGATTTTTTGCTCATCACCGACTTTATCATTCTTCTATTGTTTTAATCTGTCTGGTAGAGATCGCTCTCGAGCGATAAGACCGCCACTTGTAACTAAGTTTTTTTTTTATTTCTGTTTTTTACCAATAAGTGTGAAATAAAGAATTTTCTATCTTAATTGATTAAGTATATAAGATTAATATTATAAATGTCAAACTTTGTGAGTACGGATGTTGAGTCCTTTTTCACGCAAAAACCAGTGAACTGATTGGGCGGAAATTTGCTATGGATTAAAAAAGAAATTTGGGACCTGGAATAACATATAGCTAATTTTTTATCCGATAAAACGCGGGCGAAGTTGCTGGCAGTAGCTAGTCTTCTATGTTTTTAGCTTCTTAAAATCGTTATTACTACGGCTACGGTGCAAACCCTTAGCTTAGCTTAGCTTAAGTGTATGGCGTGTATAACTGTCACCCCCATTAAATTGTCAAATTTTGTTCGACTTACCCATTTCTCAACATCTGGGTTCTTGATATTGCATGTAGAACTCAAAAATCCGAATCTATAGTGAAATTGAAATCCCTGCAAATAAAAAAAAAACGTCGAGTGCATCATCCACTGGTTGGTAGGCTTCCATCACTCCTTTCCAGCGGTACCGCGGGCGTCCCAGGTGTGGTCAGGCCAGCTATACTAAATCATCATCATAATCAGCCTGTACACGTCCACTGCTGAACATAGGCCTTCCCTATACTAAATACTTTCTGAAATTAGGATGAGTTGCTCCTTGGTTGCTTTTCCGTAATGGTCAAATTGATTTAAATATATTACGACTAGAGGACCAATTATTGGAAAGAAAGCTTCCAAATCCATTTTAAAATGAGGACGTTTTGCTGTCAGGACGTTTTATATTACAGTCGATGCGCGATGTGCACCCGTGAACATTTAGCTTCCAAAATCTCCTGATCTTAAATGGCGCTTGAGAGGACTACAAAGCGGAGGACTGTGGGAAACAGTACAAAATAAAACAAACAGATTTCGAAAATTCTACAAAAACAGACCGTCCTTACCGAATTAATCTACCAGCATGGCAAGAACGGGGTTGGTTGTCTATGGTAGAAAAATAGAGAAAAATTAGGTCACTTTGTCATCGAATGCGTAAATTATATGAAATTCATTCCTTTAAGTTCAATAATGTACGCAATGTATGACCATGCTGTGTCATGTGTCATTATTGTCTATTCTACCCTAGAGAAAAATCCCCGTGCTGGGCTTGCAGAGACAAAATTTTAACCCTTTGGGCGGTTGGTTGTAAGTCGCATAGTAAACCATACAATTTTACTATAATAAAGTAATTACTTATAATTACGTTGAGCACAAGAATTTTCAAATATCCAATTTACAGTTTGTGATAGGTCTATCCTAAGCATTTTTCTAATCCCTCTGAAATAGTTTAGTGTCCTTTAATTTTGACAGAGAAGCGAAAACAGAGTTCGGTGGCCACTAAAAGGAACTTCGCTATGGTTACGATGGGTAGGTATAATACATGTGATATTTAAAAATTCCTTTGACTGACGTAATTATCTATACTAATATTATAAAGGGCCGTGGGGCCGCCGCGGCGTACGAATATCGACCCCGCCAACTCAACCCGTGGATGTCGTAAGAGCCGACTAAGGGAACTTACCAGAGGATGGGCAGCAGCTTCCTTCTGAGTATTTTTAAACACCAACGCTGCGATCACCAATTCGCCTGCCAAGCGTGGTGATAATGGTAAATCCCCCCCTACATGGGAGACCATCCACTCGGATGGGCCGACGACATCGTAGCGGTCGCAGGGAGTCGATGGATGGAGGCGGCTCAGGACCGCTATTTGTGGCGTCGTACGGGGGAGGCCTATGTCCAGCAGTGGACGTGTATAGGCTGATGATGATGATGATGATGAATATTATAAAGAGCCAATTGGGTGTTGTCGTAGGGTACCGAGGCTCTCCTAAAAAAAATATCTGAGCGCCTGGTCGAAGCGAAGCGTGACCCGAGAGCTGGTGAGTATCTGGCGCAGCGCATTAGCATTGCTATACAGCGGGGCAATGCAGCCAGCGTCTTGGGGACGCCTCCGACTGGTATTGATATGGACCAGTTGAGCTATCTATAGATTGTTTGCAACAGTTTGCAGTCAGCTCAATTGTTTCAATTGTAAATACTAGTTTAATTTTTTTATTTTATTTGATTGTTATTTTCTTTGTCAGTAAAGATTGTAAAAAAGAGGAAAGATTTGATTGTTTGTTTGCATTGCATAGGCTCCGAAACTAATTAACCGATTTGAAAAATTCTTTTATTGTTGGGAAGCTACACTATCCCCGGGTGACATAGGCTACATTATTTAAAAAAAAATATGGATCTTAAATTTTTTTAAAATACCCTTGCGTAGCCAGGGCGCACCGCTAGTAAGAAATAAAAGGCAGCGGCGCTACTTTGAGGCATACAACCGCCTTAAATAGATCCTTATCGAAGTATGTGCTCATGCTCACGCTTCAGAAGACACAAAAGGCCAATCCAGATGGGAGGCCAATACACACGTCGGCACGCTGAGCCATAAGAGTGTAGGTACCGACCTATTTAGCAAAGTATAAGTTTATCAATATTTTTTTTGATATGAATTTAATAATAGTTACAAGCTGGTAAACACACAGATAATACCGGGATGGTTATGAAATACATAACTATACAGGATGGCTTTTTACGATGGAAGCGAAGGCCAATTCCGAAACTATGAGCGTAAGAGAAAAGTCGTGAAAGGAGTCATGACCTTGATTTACGAGAAAACATAAACTGCATATTTAGATTTTTATTAATCTATTAATTTTGCTGGAATCAAACCGTTTGATTTTTCAAATAATATGTACATTTTTGTACCAAAAGACTAATATATCTTTACAAAGAAATGCATTATTGAAAACCCAAGGAAACGTCTATTTTTTAAAATTTTCTTTTAACGTTTTCGTTCTACTAAGCAACAATGTGAAAATGTTAAATGAATTGTTTCGAATAACTTGTTTACTTGCCAGAATATCTAGTCTGTATTTTAATGGTTTTTAGCCTAGATAAAACATTGATTCGTAATGTAATGAGTTTTGTCATTGTTGAAAAATTTCGTAAAAAACAATATTTATGCATTTTTTTTTCGAGACCGATAGCTCGTGAAGGGAGGCATACTTTTTGTTTCGGATTTGGCCATTCTCTCCCATCTCAAAAAGACATCCTGTAGTTCTGTGTTTCTATATAGATAAGTAGGCAAGTCAGCCAAAAGTCAGTAACATTAACTAAAATTCACAGATATTATTTTACACATATCAAATCTTCGTTGTATGAAACTTAGTAGGTGCTTGTGCCTACGTACTTAAGGGTGATCGTCACGGGTTGGCGCGAGATTCAAATAATTTTGTGATTTGAAACTAATAAAAATTAACGAAAAGTAATTTGGCGCAAATCGTGAACTATTTTATATGAACCCATCATAAAACTAATAGCGATATAATTATATTTTGGGAGCATTTGGGAAAATGTTGATTTTTAGCGCAAAATCTCTTATATTCTCAAATGCTCCAAAACTACCAATGAGCCGAAGTTCATTTTTTCATAAGTAAATAGAAAATGGTTTACAATTTGCGCCAACTTAATTTTCCGCTAGATTTATTCTGTGAAGAAAGCAGAATAAATTAAAACTACAAAAATAAATTGAATCACGCCGCTTTAAGAAGGCTAGGAACCTCTCCCAAACGGAAACGGATTTTCCCATGCGGATTTGTAGTTGTTTCACGTAGAATGACATGGGGCGCGCTATGAGTAAGATAGCTCGTCTAACTAATACGAAGCTGTCATGTGGCTGTGTGCGTGTGCTTGGTGTTGGCACCATTTTTTTGATATATTTTCGTACTTTCCGATTAATTCTGAGTAAACGATTGATTTCAAAAATATTTTTGATTATTTATAATGTTGAATATATTTAGGATGTTTGCAGCGCGACATATTTTCGAATAATGGTGTCTATCATGCATAAAAAAATCGCTTGAAGATGACTCGATTTGGTGGTCAAAATTAGTTTCGCTCTCATTTAAATATCATTATGTTTTCTCTGCAAACATAGCTATTTTTCATCCGATTACGTATGGAAAATTTCAAAAAGATCGGGGACATAGTTTCCAAATGAACCGGAAAGTACGTTTGTTTGGGGAATAAGGGTATCCGTTCCGTTCTTAAGTGTAATCTTACTTACCTACTAAAATATATTATCATCCTAGGCGGTCATTTACAAGTTACAACGTTTGTGCTTGTGATATTGAACTGATTAACAAATAAAGCAGGTACCTACCTACTAAATTAGTAAGTCGGCACTATTATGTTTCATGAATTTAAATTGATTGATGAATGAGGTGATAATCATATTGTTTGTTTTAGGGTTCCGTACCTCAAAAAGAAAAACGGAACCTTTAAAAGATCACTTTGTTGTCCGTATGTCCGTCTATCAACCCTCTTTTCTCAGGAACGCGTATTGTATAGAGTTAAAATTAACATCAAATACTCAGGTCCGTAACCTCTATGAGCCGTGATATAAATCAGATTTCTAAGTTAACGCAATCAAAAGGTGCAACCGTTTATGCACATTTTTTTTCTAATAGATGCACACAAAACCTATATGGTACTTTCCGTTGACCTAGAATCATGAAGTTTGGCAAGAAGCAAGGTCTTATTAGTACAAATAAAGGGAAAATCTGAAAACCGTAAATTTCTAGTCGATTCACAATTTTTTTATTCTCGCTTGGGCCATCCATAACCTATAGGGGCTAAGAGGCTATAAGGTAGGTACTTCCCGCCAACCTAGAATCATATAATTTGAAAAGAAACAAGGTCTTACAATTATACGGAACCCTGGGTGCGCGCGTCTGACTCGCAGTTGACGTTTTATTTAATAGGTAGATAAGTAGGTATGGTCCCTGAACGAAGACATAAGGGTTTACCAACATTCGTTACCTATGACCGTGTAACAGTCATCAAATTCTTTGAGTCACACAGCGGCGCGCCCTCGGACAAAAAACCGGGTCGCACTGCCGAAGCTGGGCAGTGAATGCGTTAAAATACATAGGCCAGGTTATCTGGCAGAGATCGATCTTGAGCGATAAGACCGCCAATTGTCACTTATGTAGTTTTTGTGTTATTTCTAAATTGTTTCTTAGTTTTAATCTATACTAATATTATAAATAGGAAAGATTTGATTGTTTGTCTATTAGCATTGAATAGGCTCCGAAATACTGAACCGATTTGAACAATTCTTTCACTGTTGGGAAGCTATAATATCCCCGCGTGGCATAGGCTATATTATATTTCTTAAAAATTAGGTATCTTGGAATTTTTGTTCAATACCCGTGGGAAGCTGGTGTGCATTAAAAGTATTTTCTGTCTACTTATCCTACTAATATTATAAATGTCAAAGTTTGTATGGATGGATGTATGGATATTTGTTACTCTTTCACGCAAAAACTACTGAACTGGTATGGGTATAGTTTGGGACCTGGAATAACATTAATACTATTCTTTATCCCGATTAAACACGGGCGAAAGCAAGTCTAAATTAAAATTTTACATACCGCTTGGAAGATATAACAGGATATCAGGACCTGCAGAACGTTATAGACTGTTATAGTTTTGTTCAGCTGAAAGGGTTTTCTGCGCTTCATGAATTCTGGGCCCATTCGTAGCACGAACCAAAGATATAGGGCTAGGATTAGGGCTACGGGGAAGGGCGTACTCATTAGAAACTTCCGGTCTGTGTATTCTGCTGAAAATACAAAAAAAAATACACGCTATGAAAAGACAGGTACTTATGTATGTAAAAAATTAAAAATTCTGTTTAATAATATCTGAGAGAGTACCTACGCGCGTTGAGTTATTATCAAATACGATATTTATACCCTGGGAATGGCTTGAGTCATCATCATCATATCAGCCTTTACGCGTCCACTGCTGGACATAGTCCTCCCCCATACGACGCCACAAATAGCGGTCCTGAGCCACCTCCATCGACTCCCTGCCACCGAAACATCGCTCATCGACAGCGCGACCGCTACGATGTCGTCAGTGGCAGGGAGTATGCCTCGAGTATACTAAAAAACTGTTATAAATTAACTAAGTCTTAGGTTATTCATAATTAATCATACAATATTAAAATAATAATCAAATAATATAAAGAAATTAAACTAGTATTTACAATTGAAACAATTGAGCTAACTGCAGACTGTTGCAAACAATCTACAGATAGCTCAACTGGTCCATAATAATAATATTATGTAATAAAAATAATTACCTTCTCCTTTGAATTCCCAGTGAGTTAGAACTGTCTCCATTTTCACACAATTTTTTTTCTCACCTCTTTTCCTAAACTTTTTTGAAATCAGTTTATACCTGCCCCTATAACGTCCCTTAGGGCTGAGCTACCACATGTCTAATAAGTCCTGGAGCCCTATCTTCCCGATTTAAACTAAATCCGAGACAATAGGTTTCGCATTTTTCATTGTTTTACGGAGTGGCAGTGAACTTTTACAAAACTGACTTTAGTCAAGGTATAAATAAGTAGTTAGGTACCTACCTAGCTGTTTTTTGAAGGTAAATGTATACTTGCATTATTTCGATTCATTGTTATTGTCTCTAGAATTAGTTTTATTTCAATGTCGTGCGGTACGTAAGTGTGTTTTGTGCTTTCGTCACATTTATATAGCGCCATGCAAGGGCGCATTCTAGAACGAATAGGACCTACGAAGTACATACGTCCAAATGACATACGGACTAAACGACATAAAACACTTTTCTTGAAATCGGCGGGTTTTATCGAAATTTTGCTTCCACTTCTTACACCATTTTACACCTGCGCAGAACCCCCCTCCACTTTCGCTGAGCGCTACGAGACCTGTACAACCAGTCAAAAATCTAGTTCCCCGCGTTGCTATTTCGTCAGTAGCACACAGAAAACTGTACCGTGTCTAAGCCCCAAAGTCTAAGTCCATTTGACGTGTTCGTTGACGTCACTTAACTTAAAACTTAAAATAACTTGTGCGTAGGAGACCTTCAGTCTCCTACGTTACACCGTTTTTTTAATTATGTGGTTATAGTGGGAAGCGGGATAAACACAAATACCTCGGGAATACAATTTTTATGACAAAGGTGGGACTTAATGCCGAGGCATGTCCAATGTAGACAGGACAGAAACAGCTTAATAATAATATCGCGTGTTTTAAAAAACGATAAACCGACTTCAAATTCCCACCTATTTTAAATTTTGCGGGATAAATACCCCCTGGGGATAAATTTATGGGACCCCTTCGGGAACATTTTCTATACAATACTGAAAGAATTTTCAAAATCGGTCCATAATTGGCGGAGATATCGCGTAACATACAACATACAAAAAAAAAACATACAGACGAATTGATAACCTTTTGAAGTCTGTTAAAAATAGTTACTTATTAATAGTGTTGTAAAGTTTATTTCTAGAGACACAATAATGTAGAAAATATTTACAACGAGCCCTTTGCTAGTTTTTCTCGTTCAGTCTTATCGAATAAATGATACGCAGCGTACAGACTGAAAAACCTATCATTCGGTAATTTAATCATGTTGGGAATAGAAAAAGCATTCCCCTTAATTTTACACATATAATTAGTCATAACATTGCAGAACGAATCCTTTTCCACAGCGACCAATGAGGCGGTATCGAAGTGGACGTAAGCAGAGGCGGCGGCAAGGATGAAACAAAAGAGTAACAAAACAACATATGCGCTGAAGATCCCATTTTCTTTAGCCCCTTAACCTTTTTGGTCTCTGTGGAGGAAAAAAAATGTTTTTACTAACAAAGAAATAAACAATAGAAGCAAGTTGGACTAGTTTTAATTTGTTTCTAATCTTTACTTGGTAGAGTGATCGCAAAACTTAATGAGCTCTGTGAACTTAGGCACGGAAGCAAAAATGCGCAAGTACAATCAAATAGAAAAGTGATATTTATCAACTAGCGACCCACCTGGGCTTCGCGAAGAAATCCTTTTTATGGTGCTAATAGACACACCTGTTGTAGCTGCAGTCCGCTGAAGTACCATTTTGAGGTTAAATTAAGACCTTCATTGTCTTCTTTTGTCATGAAACTCATAACATCGAAAACCATTTCCATGTTTGACGACGCAGTACGTTAAACCGCACGCGAGGCATATTTAACGTTTAAGAGAAACAGCTATTAACAGGGAATACAACACAAAATCGCAAGAACAAACTATCAAATCAACAAAACGAACACTGGACAAGCGTCAAAGACTTTGTTGCGTCATTGTACTCAAAAGCATTAATTCGACAGTATTGCCCACTAGATTATAAATAAATTTGTTACACAGATATTATTTTATTTTCAAGCTTTGGTTAATTGCGTTAGATAAAAAGTTTAATTTATTCTTACATTTTGGGTTTAAAATAATCCATCATTGAGTGTAAGTTTAGTATGTTTTTATATATTCTTTTAAAATTGAATTGAAAAAAAAAAATTGCAGTACAAAATGTGCTAGACAAAATAAAAATACGCCAGAATTCTTGCTGGCAACCCTGGTTTGACAGACAGATCCCTCTCACCCCGTTCTTTCCTCTCAACGCCTTATTTACGGTTCAATGCGCAGCCGTTGAAGCCAACTTCACAGAGGTCATAAAGATTTGCGCGTACTCTACCAGTTAGTTCCTACCCTTGACAATTGAAACAGTTAACTGGAGACTGTTCCTAACAATCTAGAGGTAGATCAACTGATCCATAATTATAGTGGGAAGGGTCCCCGATATGCGCTGGCTGAATTGCTCCGTTGTGTGACAATGCTGATGCGGTGCGCCAGAAAACAAAATGATATGGTTTGACGACCTCTGTGGCACAGCGATAGAACAGTTCGCCTGTCACAGATCGCGAGTTCGATTACTGCCGCAGGACAAATACATTGAGACGTGGGTAAGTATGATATTAAATTTGTCGAATTACAAAATAAATAGATTATGGATTTATTTATTTTACCTTGACTACCTTGTACATGTATACACAGGCACAGTAAATACTAGAGTATGGCTTTCGAATGTTGAAACGGGAAACAATAATGTACTTACTAGCTTCTATGTTACAGTCAGAATAATTTTCGCTTTTATTATTTAATATCAATATTATTATATTATATTTTATTTGAATAACTTGAATTCTACAAAACGTCGATGA
Source organism: Eupithecia insigniata (assembly GCA_947859395.1). NCBI lineage: Eukaryota > Metazoa > Arthropoda > Insecta > Lepidoptera > Geometridae > Eupithecia > Eupithecia insigniata. Next base: position 2,261,276 of record OX402002.1, read on the forward strand.
TTTCACAGTTGCGCAGCGGCCAAAGTACGCAGGTTGCGGGTTCGATACCGCCTGGGGACAAATATTTGTACTCTGCAGATATTTCGTTTTCTTGATGTTTTGTTCCTGTTGCTGCTGGTGTTTTCTATCTACGTAAGTTTAATATATAATATATAATAAATAATGTACTTACCTGTGAGTATCTATTTATTGTATTAAGTGTATCAGTTATTTACTTAGTAGGTACTCCAGTTAGTACCTACCCATAACACAAGCTCTGCTTATTTTGCGGCTAGATGATGCTGTGTGGGTGGATTGTCCAGCATAATTTATTTAAATTTATGTTCAACAGCCTACATTTGCTCATAGATCATTCTAGGCTAGATGATCTGGTGAAATCTACTATTTAAAAATAAGTCGGGTTTTCCTTCTTGACGCTATAACTACAGAACGCACAAACCGATTTCCACGGTTTTGCATTCGTTGGAAAGGTCTCGGGCTCCGTGAGGTTTATAGCAAGAAAATTCAGGAAAAAATTCAACAGAAAAGCGGGAAAATCTTTTTTCACATACAGCGCCATCTCTGATACATAGCATGTACTACAAACCAATATTTTAAGTAGATGGCGCCGGTGCGTGATACATTGTTTGATAGCTACTCATTGTTCTCTGCTCAGTTAAAGACTTTCGTCTTGAGGCTCTGCGGTATCTGTGACGAGAAAATATTGCGAAGTTTCCCGAACACTGCCCATCCGAGTTGGATTCGTCGGCTGACCTCTTTATCGAAGTTGGATTTACCTAGTTGTACCATTTGGCCTTGGTAGACATAATGATCAACAACTTCGATAACATCGTTCCCCACATAGACCGGTAAGGGTGCGACATGGGCATTACACATGATATAAGACCCACTTGTCGGGAAACGGTATTGAGGGTATGTGAGCACCAACACGGTATTGAAACGCCAATCGGATTCGGAATATGTAATGTATAGAAATAGCATTGAATAGTAGCTAAGTGGAGCGAGCCGCTATTATTTTGGACTTTGGTGGGGTCGGGTTCGCAACAAGACAACGCAAAAGCAACAACGGCGAGCGGAGCGAGCCGCTGAAATTTTCGTTACTATTTCCTGTGGTCACAAACTACTAAGAAGAGTATGAAACAGCGAGCGGAGCGTGCGCTACATTTTTGAAAGTTTGCGGTTGTTGAGAAAATTGTTAGGAAACTAATACAAAACAAGTAACGGCGAGTGGAGACAGCAGCAGCTTTTTTGAAATTGATGAGGCATGTTCAGCAAGATAATGAGCTAAGAAGAATTTTATGTTGTTTTTGTCAATTAACGACAAAATATCGATACAAAACATTAATCACTCACTGGCCGAAACCGGAAACGCACGGAAATTGCTAACTTTTTATTGCGATATTTATAAATGCGCAAGAGAAACACATGTTTTTGTTTATATAGAAAAGATTTCGTAACTTATAGGTCCGTCTAAAAATCATCTAAAAGAAACCTTTTGTGACGTGGAACCTAGAAGGAACCTTGCTGAGCTAAAAAACACCTAAAAGGTTCCTTTTAGAACCTACCTAGTATGGAGTGTCATAATCATAAACTTCAAAATAACGATCGGTCGGTTATTCTGTATCGGTGTATTTTTGTGGGTCAACGGTACATTTGCGTACCAAGATCGAGTTGTCTTGGTACTTGGTACGGGATACTAAAAACTGGTACGTGTACCAAGAAATTGGTACATCTGACATCCCTGATTCTCGAGAGTGAGTCACAATTTATTGATTACGTGGAAATTTTCATCAATAAAACATAGGGCCACAGCCAGAATTCTTTTTCTGGGGCGTATGAATACCCTAACACAAACACCTTAACGTTATTGGCGGGCGGAGCGAGCTGCGAAAATATTGAGGTTTTTTTTTTGCAGTGTTCGAAAATCTGACAACAGACGAGGGACGAGTCAGACAGGCAAAAATGGTCTCTGCGAACTGAGCGACCCGCGAAAAATCAATGTTTCTAAAGTTTTGTTTGAATATAATTGATAACTTGACCGAAGTTCCGATTCGGAACTATGGGGAAAAACGAGCGTTTGTCATAGACGAGCAGATTGAGCCCTGAAAAGTTTGTGATTTCGTTAGATTTATTTATGTTTTGCATACTAACCTCAACGATCGTTGAACCCAGACCACAGACAGGAGGCTAAAATGTCGTCTGCGAGCGGAGCAAATTGCATTTTTTTTTGTTTTCGTAGCATTTCAATTTGTTTTTAATTTTGTTTGCCAATTTGGCAAAGTGATATTATACTGCGGGGATCGAGTCCTGGATCATAGCCAGAAGCTATAAAATATGTAATTGGCGAGCGGAGTCAGCCGCGAACATTTTGTAGTTTTCTTATATTTTTGCCTCGAGGATTATTGGTTTTCCTTTGATTATTGTGTTAATTTTTATCATCAAATTTGGCATAGTGATCTGAAGCGGGCGGGGGTCTTAAGCCCTAGACTAGACCATAGTAAAATGGATCAAATGCTACACACGTTTGGGGCTCTACCCTGTACGACTAGCGCTGATAGCTATAAAATCCAAAATGCCGTGACAGAAGAATAAAACGTCAAGTGCGAGTTGGACTCGCGCACCGTGGATTCCGTAATTATAAGACCTTGTTTCTTGCCAAATGTCATGGTTCTAGGTCAACGGGATGTTCGTTTGATAAAACAAAAAAAATCTTGTGAATGAACTACAAATTTACGCTTTTCGCTTGTGCTATGTGTATAATAGGACCTTGCTTCTTGCCGAATTTCATGATTCTTGGTCAACGGGAAGTACCCGACCGCATAGAGATATTATTTTGTTTGTCGATGCATATAGGTTTGCGGTCCATGATGAGAATAAAATTTTATTTGTTATTTTTTTGAATAAACTACAAAGTCATGTTTTTCTGATGTAGGTATAGGTTTTGGTCGCTTGCAAAAACCAAATACTTAACTTGTTTTTGTGAATATACTACAAATTTGCGGTTTTCTGATATTTATCATTTACTTGTGCTAAAAGGCCTTGTTTTTGCTAAATGTCATGATTTAAGATCAACGGGAAGTACTCTATAGGTTTTCGGTCCATGGCAACCTCATGTTAATAGCGGAAATGTGCCCCGAGATGGTTTAAGGTGCATAGTGATGCGACACTAGCGCCACTCTTTATTTTTTCTTCTATTATTGTTATGGAAAAGAATTACCAAAAGTTCTTTCCGCCAATTGATATGCCCAGTATAAACTATTTTTCGGTCTAAAAGATACCTACATATTCACTCTTGTCCTGAAGAGACCCAGATTGTAGGTAATTGGCAGGAAAAACAGAAGCAGGCAACGAGGTCCAATCCTTAGCGGACATAAAATACTTAAGATGACATGAGCCGTTGAGTCTCATAAAAATTGAAAACAAATGTAGGTATTTCGAATCTCACTTTATTTATTGAATATCTTAACGTTCATCACCACGTATAGTACAATAACATACTGAAAATCTTTCCCCGGCACAAAACCCTCTAACATATCCATTGTTTCTGCACGCTTGACTGCAGTCCGCGTTTTTTAAGTGGTTCGTTACAACACAGCTTCCAAACTCGACGTTTTTAGCCTGGGCCAGCACGCAAGCAGAGAGGAGGATGAAGCAAAAACACCACGTAACGTTGTTGGACAACATTTCTTTAGCTTGTTGGAGAAGTAGTTATCTGTGGAGGAAAAGAACCCATAAAAATACTGTTAATTTTACTTGAGAGGGTTCCGTGAAAAATTGCTCAATTATGTCATCAGTGTTTTAAAGATTTCTCTAAAACTAATCTAATATAAGTAATGAATCTAATCACAAAATATGACCAATATCTGATCTACACTTTAAAATATTTTATATATATCTTATCTTTATATATATAAAAATCTTGTGTCACGTTGTACATATGTTGCCAATAAACTCCAAAACTACTGAACCGATTTCAATCAAATTTCACATGTACCCGTATTTTGGTCTAACTTACTGGATAGGATAGTTTCCACGGAAGACCAGCGCTATGGTATGTTCTGCTCTACCCTAGCACATGCTGAGTGGAGTCCAATTTTGACAGTTTTTCTTTTTATTTAAGGTTAATTTGCTGTACATTACTCATCTGTTCTGGCAAATAAAAATCTTTTTACTTTTTTTTTACTTTTTCTTCATCTCAATTATTCGCTAATGTCGTGAATGTAAACGAATAAAATGTATCAATTAATGGTTTCTTATGCAAGTGTTTATTTACTGTTTAGTTTTATGAAGTTCTAATAAGAAAAAACAAATTGTACTGTTTTTGTTAGAGAATTATTAAAGTCTTGGCGCCAAATTTTAATCAAAGTTTCTAGATCTGGCCATCTAATTCTATCGAGTCGCCGTTCGTCATCTCTGGTTTGAATGTCCAAAGCTTTGGTATCTCAATCGTTCTCGAGACCTCTGAGCGTAAACAAAGCTCTCTCTCGAACCATCATCGAGACCCACACCGCGGTTTAGACTTAGAAAGTACGTGTTTCTCTCATGGACAACTGTATGTGGCCTGTTCACGTGTGGGAAAACCATCAAATTTGTTTGTATTAGCAAAAGACAGGTTAACCAAGAATATTGTGCACAAATTAGTGTTGAGATAAAGGTCAATTTATATAATTAAAAAATATATATAAATGGAAACAATTGGTCAAAATCAATGTTATCTACGTCATTTATAAATTTGAGTTTTTGAATATTATCAATTAATTTTTTGTATATATTTTGTACATGGATATCATATATATTTTATATCATTATATTGAAACTAATTGACCTTGAAATTTAAAAATTAAACTGGAGTACTCAATTGAAAAATTCATATTGTTGTACAAAAAGCGTGGGGGGGCTTGATTTTAATTGCTGTAAATATTTTAACGATAGTTTAGTATACCTGTAGTAATTATAATAAGCCTCCCACGTATTTTGTACAACAATATGAATTTTTCAATTGAGTACTCCAGTTTTATTTTCAATTTAGCTAATTCAATTTTACCGGAAGGGTTTTATTTCCTCAATTGCGATTAGAGAAATAAAATATGGCGGTACGAAATTTGCCGGGTCAGCTAGTATAAATGTATATTTTGTATAATTTTAGGTGTAGAAAATAAAAAGGTTTTAAGTCTCACGTGTTAGTTTTTAAGACACATTTTTATTGGATATTTGGTAGTTATTTAAAAAAATATATATAAACCAAAAATCATGTGCATTCATCGTCAAATCAAATAATACATAAATGTTGATACATAAATATTCGACGGTGATTTCTACGCGGGCGAAAAAGCTAGTAAAATTTACATAAGTACCTACGAATAGTAACTAGGATGATACCTAAGGCATAAGTAACGTTTAGACCCGTATTATGAAAGTTTGCTCAGTCACTCAACGTCACTCAAGCATTTGGGTATGCTCGAGTGACTTTGTGCCATAGAAAAGATCAATGCTTGTATTATGAGCAGATTGTTCAGTCGATCCACTCATGATACAGGCCTTAGTATCCTTAAATTAAAGTACATACCTACCTAACTACATAATTACCTACCTAATTTGAAGTTAGATGAATTTTAGTTCATCCTAAAGTATATATGTAGATGATGGTCCCATAAAATTTGATTCCTGACGGAGGGCCTAGTATATACCAGCTAAACTAGAAAAACAGTGTACCTAAATTGTCTATTTCTTACCTCATTAAATCTCGATTGAAAGCTGGGGTTAATCGAATTTGATAAAATGTATTCTCATACAACAGGAAAAAGGTCAAAAATCATTTTATTCGATTTTAATTGCACATTAAAAAAGTATTAACACTGTAGCGATTAAGGAGTTTAGGAACTCAACAAGACTGCGTCTTGTTTTTAAATGAAATCTATTCGTCTACTAATTATACGTAAAAGGGTCTTTGAATTTAATTTGATTAATAAACGAATGCTAGTAGCTACTGTTATGTTTTTTTATATAGAAAAGTCATTCTGGAACCAACTTTACACAAAAATGTTTTACTTTTGGGTTACATTTGTGTAACGATAACACAAAATATTTTTGTGTTGCTTTTGTGATATAATTGACAATTTCCGCGGCCTTACCCAGTGGCTGATCCAGCAGGCTGAGTAGGCTGGAGCCTAGGGCGGCATATTTTAGGGGCGGCAAATGGGCCACAAAAATTTTGTCTTGCAGAAATTGAAAAAATATTATTCAATACCTAAATCTTTTCAGGTCCAGTTTAATCTTCACTAAATCGTGGGTTTTAAATAATCTATGAACTGATACATTGGTCTCCTAGTTTACGAAGTATCATTACCTACCTAATCTGTGCCCTAGTTCACAACACATCATACTAATAACGGGAAAAAGCTGATGTAATAAGGACAAAACATAAAGTACATAACAATTTCATTGACAAAAAAAAAAATGATTTTGGACAAGGTTATTGAATTGTAGAGGGCCTGCAAAATTTTAATAGCCTACTGGCGGCAAATTTTTAAATCCGCCACTGGCCTTACCCATAAGCATCTTGCGACTTCTCCCAAGCATCAAAAACTCTACACCGGCATCAGTAGTTGACCTGCCGCGACTAAACCCAAATTGCTTACAATGTAACAGGTTTTATTGTAGAAATTTTCCTTCGAAATTAGTTTGATTAGGCTCTGGCAGTCTTAATTTTGGACGCATAATAATTTAAATTTTAGGATAATGATTTTTATTAAAAAAGTTGTTTAAAATCAAATTTCACAAATTTAGACTGCCAATGACCCCTCCCAATCCCAAAGAATTTCGAAGGAAAATTTGTACAAAAAAACCGTGTCAGTTTTTTTGAGCTAATTCGACAGGGCTACTAAACATTTTTATGATGTCAGTGTATGATATCATCACAGGCGATACTTTAAAGGTTTATATTTCCTAAAGTAAATTGATTAGAAATTACATAGCAGTTGATTAATTATCTTAGGTAGACTACCTTATATAATTTTTGTGGCCCCTGATATTTTAATACATGTGTGTGTAAATAAACATAATAACAAAAATACTTATATTAAAACAAGAGTGAATAGGTATCTTCTAGACCTTCGGGATACACCGTAGGTCACATCCTCACTTTCCATCAGGTGAGATGGAAACGAGGTCTATAGTCGATAAATAAGAAAAAAAATCTTTATTTAATTTATTTTGTGTATCCAGTACAAAATATATCCTGAAACTATAGAGTTTCAGGATATACATATTTTGAATTAAGAGTCAAATAGTGACTCTTAATTTGCTTTTGACTGATGGATGTATTGTACCTACACAGTATTAATGTATTTAATTCAATTGCAAGGAGCGACGACCAACTTCATTTTACTATCATAATGTGGCTCTTTAGTCAACTGATCCCGCTCTAAACTCATCCCAAGGGATGAGTTGACTAAAGAATTAATTTTAATAATTTTGATTGGTCAACTCATCCCGCAGAGTACATTTTGTAAATATATTATTTACAATTAGCAAGTATTATTAGTGGCTTAGTTTTTTACTGAAGGTACCTACCTTTCACATGAGCCGTTGAGCCTCATTGAAATTAAAAACAAATGTATTTCACATCACAATTTATTTACTGAATAAAGAACCTTAACGTTCATCTACCAGTCACACATTTACAAACTGAAAGGTTATTCCCGCCACAAAACCCTCCCCTGTATGAACTGGCTTTGCACGCTTGATTGCAGTCCGCGTTTTTCATGTAGTTTGATACGTCACAGCTTCCAAACTCGACAAACTCTGCAGCCTGCACCAGCAGGCCAGCAGAGAGGAGGATGAAGCAAAGACACAACATTGTTTTGTTGGACAACATTTCTTAAGCTTGTTGGGGATCTGTGGAGGAAAACAAACCATAAAAATATGTCAATTTTACTTAAGGGGGCACCGTTTTAAAGATTTCTCTAAAACTAATCTAATACAAGTAATAAAATTAATCACAAAATGATCAATATCTGATCTAAACTTTAAAATATTTCATATGACAATAGTTTGTGTAGTTTTATAATAAATCAATGTAGAAAAAAAAACGAGGGGTTTTAAGTCTCACAGGAAACAGAAAACACCGAATGAATAAACAAACATTAAAGTACGGCTTCCATATCTTAACCTTAAATTTAAAGATTTTTGTAATTATTACGAGATTCGTTATAAAAATAATATAAAACAAAAAAAAAACACATATTTGTAAAGCGCCTTGCATAAATAATTGGATATTGTTCATATTTTATGATTTGTTTCACAACCCATATTAGATTTATTTTAAATAAATATTTTAACCAGTTTGGATACAATTGGGATCATCGATCTATGCTTGTATTATGAGCTGACTGCTCAGTCGATCCAGCCATGATACAGGCTTTAGTCACCTTAAATTAAAGTAGGTACAACCTTCCTACTTAAGTACCTAATTTGAACTTAGAGGAATTGTAGTTTTACCTAATAGTACATAGATAGTGTAAGATCCCTTAAAAATTTGATTCCTGAGGGGTTGCCCGCTAAACTAGAAAAACAGTGTAAAATTAAGGATATTGATGTCGGTTCTTAGTTTTCAAAATAATAATATTAAAGGTCGATTCATACATACATTCTCTATGCACGTATCCCTACTTGTCAGTGTCAGTGACGGCACAGTCAGTACTCTCAGTGTCAGTTCCGACACCGGCAAAATGCGGAGCATCCCTAGTACTCGTCAGTATTGTATTCTCTTTGCCTAGTACATCTGTGCCGGCAAACACGGAAGCATTCGTTGGCAACGATTTTTGTCCAATCACGGACGCATCAAAAATAAAACGGAGAACGAACGATTGCTAGAATTGGTTCGTGAAAATAGGGTTTTGTATGGTTTGTCTCATGCAAAGTACATGGATTCGAAATACAAAACCAATTTGTGAAACAAAATAGGAGCACAGATAAAGTAAGATGGTAAGTACCTTAGCACATACAAGATTTATGTACTTTAGGTACCTATTTATATATTGTATCTATCATAGGCGCAGCTCTACCATGTCTGTGCTATTATATTATATCTATCATTATTAAGTATGTAAATAATTTTAATAAGATCCCAAACATTTTTTCGACTTCGACCGGACTTGAACCCGCTACCCTCCCTCAGTTCATGAGGTCATGTGACGTAGAAGTCGAAAAACTCTGGGACTTCCTTCGGTCTCAAGCGCCGCCGTTAGCTAGCGTTATCATTATTATATTTATAGCTCGATAGTTAGCACTGTGCCGGTACTGTGTCGGCACTGAAGCCCTGATACTGAACTGAGCGAACACGTTAACGGAACTGTGCCGGAACTGTGGCTTCAATGATATGTCTGAATAGGCCTAGAAATAGAGGGAACCATATGACGCCATTTGGTGAAAAGGATAGGCACAGGATTTCGCATTCATTGAAGCGGGACAGAGCAGAGCTTTGTAAGCGCAAACATCATGTTTTTTGCTTATGCTATAGATTGCTATATTAATGAGGACATTATTATGCAAAAACAACCCGAAAGATGGCAATAAAAAATCTTGTAATTGATAGTTCAGGAGAAATACGGTAGTAACTAAGAACATAGACTATAGGTACTTAGATCAATTATTTCTGATATTTTCAGCCGCCGCCGCCGCGTCAACCTAACATAAGCCTGTAATGTAACCTATGCAGATCAGCAGTTCCGGGAGTCAACTCGGCTACGGATAGGCGAGATGTGACGTTTACGGGTCGCTGACCACTTGTTGACAGCTAGGCTGCACCAGTTCAATCAGTTTGAATCCGAAAGTGAAGTCCGTAGGGCAAGCTTGGACGACGAGCGGTAAGCGCGGGGACGCGGAAGGTGAGCTTGTCTCAAGGCGAGGCGATTACGTTACGACTCCGATTAGTGTGCGTTGCAGTAGGGAGTTTCATACCAATAATACTGAACTCTCTCGACTCGAGTTGATACGGTTACGATCCCTTTCCGAGTTGATATATGTGCTATGACCCTTACAGCTACAAAGTTACCTTATATTACTTGATACATTGAACAAAATAAAGATCACCACTAATGTCGTTAGATACGTGTCGCAACCGTTTTTTGTGCTTACGTTACAAAAAAGCTAATTCTAACGACTGTATTTTAACAAATTAGTTTAAACCATGAGTCCTGCAGCTCGCAAGGAGGCTTTAATTTATGACCAAAAGTCTTGGCGCCCTCTTTTGAATCTGGTCAAACCAAAGAAAAATTTAAAACCCATTTGGTCAAAATATTTTTAACCATTAATCTGTTAAATAAAGTTTGCCTTATTATTTTTTAACAGAATAAGCATCAAAAGTAATTAAATGGTAACTTACATATTGGGTTAACCTGAAGATGCAAGCACGAAGTGAGCAGAGAGCAGAGTAAGACTGTGTTCAAGAAGAGACTGTTGTCCCTTTTATAATTTGGTCTTATCTCTTTGATTAGGTACATTCAGCGGCATAGCTAGAATTGGCCGGTTTGATAAGGGGCCACCTCATAAAGTAACTAGCCTGCTATGTGCCTGTTGCGACATTATTATATGCCCTTGAAACATTATTTAACCAAGGGTTGCTCAGCTGGTCAATTCAGATTTCAGTATTTTTGAGCGTGAATTTATTATGTGTATGTATTGTTTATGTGAATTTATCTACAGCGAGGCTCGAGTCCTGGCTCATAGCCAGAAGCTATAAATTTATTTTGTGAGCGGAGTAAGCCGCAAACATTTTGTAGTTTTAACTTTTTGCCGCGAAAATTATTGGTTATCCTCAGATTTTTTATTATTGGAGCTGTTTGCTGCATTATTTGAAGTATATTACGAGTACTGACGGTTCAAAATGCAAAATGAGTCGGTTCCGTTCCATTTTTTCGGATTTACCTCATTTGTATCAATTACTATTCTATGCCTTGTAATTCTATGGTAGTACCTACTTAGGACCAATAATTTTATGGACTCCGCCTTTCAGTTTTACGCATGTCCGTTTTTATAAGTGTGCAGTTGCAGATTTGTAATAGTGTGCGTGACTAGGGAAGTAACTTCGCTGTCGAGCGAAACTGGCTTCGTCCCCAACTGGTCCGAATCAGGAAAATAAACTTGAATGCCGATTTCATTCCTGATTCGTCCCATATTTAACAGGCAGGCTTTAGTACTTTTAACCAGGGTTGTTGCTGATACCGTTATATGATACATAACCGGATGCTGATGCTGATTTTGGCCATGTGCGTGTCGGAACCGCAAACCGAGTATGCCACACTAATTGAATGTAGATGATTCTACCAATCAAGAACGAGTTTCGATAAACTATGCACTTTTTTATAGAAAATCTACGCACTTTTTTAGGTTTCAGTAAACAAAGGGTACCAACGGGACCCTAGTACTAACCTTCCGCTGTCTGTCTGGCTGTCCATCTATCGGGCTATATTGTATCTAATGATTCGTAAAAGGTAGACACCTGCATTTTTCAGAGTATATTTCATTTGCCGCATAATATCAAAATAAATATTAAAATTAAAGGGGGCTCCACAAAAACATGTTTTTTGGCCATTTTTTGCTCCACTCACGTGATGCAAACATCTAAAACAAAGGTTATTTTAACTGTTTCTTTGTCAGTTTGGGTAAGTGCCGCTATAAAACCTGAAATTTCTTGTTCATCTTCCAATTTCTGAGTGAACGCAATAAAAAAATATGAAAAGTGATTACTTATAGTTTTTGTATCTATTTTGCAAGCCAAATTAATCCACCTTCATCATTCGCACCCCTCAGGAATGATACCCGCTGCCTGCTCCTGATTTTTTGGCCTGTTACAACCTGGGTCTCTTTAAGACATATGTGAATAGGTGTCCTCTAGATCTTCCTGATACACCGTCGGCCACATCGTCACTTTTCATCAGGTTAGATTGTGGTCAAACGAAGGTCTATCGACTATGAAAAAAGGTATATTCTTTTTTCATAGTCGGACTTAGCTCACAGCGCGGCATACAAACGAAGAATAATGTTTGCATAAAGGTAGGATTAAGTTCAAAGTGGTTATATAGTCTAGAGCGCTAATTGACACTTTGAACTTGTAGTCACGGGTGTGAAACATCCTTCATTCAGGGAGGCTAATGGTTACCGATTAGACTTTTACTTTATGGGCTTATTTTGCGTAAATTTATAATTGTTTATATATTGTGTTTACCCAAAACTTTACATGGATGGACTAAGAATATAATTTAGCAAAATTTATAAAAAATAGGGACAGTAAATAAGATAACACCTAACATAATGCACGCGGCTTTGCCCGTATGGTTGATTTAACGTTGTTGTTTTTTGTAAATAATGTTTATATTAGTGGTATTGGCATTTTGATTGATGTATACATAGATAAATATATAGTATATACTGTTAATTTTCAGTACATTGTATACATACTGTTTGTGCTTTATTAAAATATATATATATATATAAACAAAGTAAATAAATACCTACGAAAAATTGATCTTATAACTAAAATCAAATTAGGTACGTAACTTTTGAAATGAAAACTTCCGGAAAAAAATCGAGTGAAAATAATTCCAGGTTATTAAAGTTAATATCTTGTGTATTTCTTTTTATCTCGTACTTTGAGTTATATAAACTTGTTAAATAAATCCTACGGAAACAATTATGATAAATCACTACTACATTTCATTTCAGTAAAGTTCATCATTCTTACCACAACTTTGAACTAACTAGTCAGTCCAAAGATGACACGATTGACACTGACAGTGCAGCATAGCTATACGGATCTCTTTTACTCATAGCTTGGCTCCGAGGGAGAGACAAAGATACATGATAATTATGGTGATACATAGATATAAGACCGGAAATGACTTACGCTACCTCTACCTACTTATTTACTCTATGGTACCTACCTTTAAATTGATCTCATAAAAATTTGGTGCAGATTTGATGAGAAGCTTCGTCGTGCTGGGTGGAATGGTTCCTCCTAGTTTTAGTGAGCAATTTATACCTGTGGAATCGGCCCTTAAGTTTAACTTCTAAATACAGTAGCGTGAGTCTGGCCTGACTTTAGTATCGAGACGTGATCTAGACGTCTCCTTTTTCCATACAATTTGGTACAGCGCCTCTATCGTGCGAACGTGGAACTACGCTCTCGATCGCTTCACGTTACTAACGTGAGGAAAAAATCCAAATCTCTAGGAAAATGACAGAATTGCGAGTCCGAATGATGACGTTACTAACGTTAAGATTTATATATTTATATTTAAAATACTATAAAACCGTTTAGAGGTATAATATCTCAAAATACTTATCATATTTTTAGAAGCAAGAATATAAGTGAAAATATTTTTTCTCTATGGTCAATCACAAAATAATATTATGTAAATGTTGCATTTTTCATAGTAAAAATGAGAAAATAAATTGCTACGCTTGATTTCAAATGAAGATTTAGTATGGTTTATTATCTATATTATTTTTGCATTATTTTAACGCTGCTAGTTTTCTAAGAATTACCTTATTTTAGAGTTTGTTGAATTAGCTTTAAAATAATTCGTAGACGCTACAATCTTACATGGTGGATTAAAGATGCGCGTCTAGTCGAATGATGAACAACTACTAATTTCCTTATTCGAATTTTTACGGAAGACGTACCAACAACTACTTAATTCCAAAAATTTAAAACTCTCTGCCGTCTACACTAAAAAAAGAAATAAATTATAAAAATTATAAAAATAAATATAAATCTTTCTACTTAAATATAGGTAACAAAATGAGATGAGAAAAAAAAAATTAATCATCCTGTACCTAGTTTTTGCTTACTACGTAAACTCTGTCAGACTACACTCGCGCGCATGCAACTAACTGTGCACACCTGCTTGCTCCCTCCCGCACGCACACTGGGCATAGCACTAACTCTGCGCAAGCGAGAGGGAGTGAACATCAAAGCCGATGCAGTACGGTAGACCTAAATTAAGTTATTTAATATATTAACACTTAGACTACAAATAAAATTTAAAACGAATGTGAGTACCGAGACAAACCTCACAAGGTTTTTACGGTACAACATTTTATGTATATTATGATTGTTGTTGTAATGAATAAATATCTAAAAAAAAAACTTGAATATTAGTAATATACTAATCTTCAAAGTCGAATGAAACTACTAATTAGTAATTACTAATGCCTCTACGAATGGATCATTCATGGCTCCGATTCGACTTTGTTAGACGACCCATGGTTTTGAGTGATGAATGAATTATTCGTCGCTCCTGCGGGGATTGAATCGAAACCGATTCAGGCAGTCGAACGAAAGACTCGCGATTACTAACCAAATTAGTTACTAATTTGATCTAGTCATTTGGATCGTTCGAATGACTTGTCAAGTCGAATAATTCGAATGAAATCATTCACAGTCGCGCATCTTTATGGTGGATCCATGACACGTGATCCATGCCTACCTTAATTACGATAGACTGTTTTATTACTTAGATTTTTATTTTTGTCGTTATAACAGTAGCTAAAACACATTTTTTAAGAATTCTTACGTTACTACATTGGTACCTAAACAAATACCTACACTACCCACCTGTGACCCATGTTTAGTGATAAATCGATTTGTGGTATGTACCTTACTTTTGTCGGAGTGTTATAAAGTGATAAATAATACGTAAGCACGTAAAATAAGGCGTTAATAATATCTTTGAGGAATCGCGACTCTAACGCCATCTATTAGTAATGCAACTACAACTACCTCCTAGGTTCATAGACCGTGAACTTCTTTATTTTACCCAAAAATGGCGCTAGAATCGCTTATTTATTTTGTTATTATAACATGTAAGAAAACCGATATAATAAAAAAAACGAAGAATATATAGGCAACTCATTTTGTAATACACTAAAATAAGCAAATAAATGTCTTATTCCAGCCTTTGAGTCGTCAGGTGGTGAAAATCAGTGGTTCGTAAATGAGGTGCGTTTCAGATATGAACCGTTTCCTTACGTCTCTGCTCGATAGCTACTCGACACGTCCACGATAGCTACCGGACTACCAACAGTCGAGACGTGATCGTGGCGTCGACGCCACGACCACGCCTTGCCAGACTTGCTCCTCTGGTAACATAAGGTTTGACGAAGCACTGGGTTATACAATTTTGTTAAACACTAGATGACGCTACTGAGTACATCGTTAAATGGCGTTGTTGTGGTCGTGACAGAAACGCACATTCATTATAGTATTTGATCATGCCGCGGATATTTTCACTAAAATGTATTTAAAATGGCATTATTAATGTTTTAAAAAAACATAGTTCATAACCTGCAGTGGTAGTATAATTATGATTTTTTGCAAAATACTTTATGCTCGCGAGGTTTGCTGTTCGCAGTTCAGAGGGGCAAGTCTGGGCATGATCGAGGCGTCGATGCCTCGATAACGTCTCGACTGGTTGGTAGTCCGGTCGCTATCGTGGACGTGTCGAGTAGCTATCGAGCAGGGACGAAAGGAAAAGGTTCATATCTGAAACGCACCTCATTTACGAACCACTGATTTTCACCACCTGACGACTCAAAAGCTGGAATAAGATATTTATTTGCTTATTTTATTGTATAACAAAATGAGTTGCCTACATGTTATAATAACAAAATAAATAAGCGCTTTTATCGCCATTTTTGGGTAAAATAAAGAACGTTGCATTACTAATAAATGGCGTTAGAGTCGCGAGTGTTCAAAAATATTATTTACGCCTGATTTTAGGTCCTTTCGTATTATTTATCATTTTATAAAACTCTGACATAAGTTAGGTAATACCACAAATCGATTTATCACTAAACATTGGTCACAGGTAGGTAGTGTAGCTATTTGTTTAGGTACCAATGTAGTAACCTAAGAATTCTTAAAAAATGTGTTTTAGGTACTGTTTTATCACCAAAAATAAAAATCTAAGTAATAAAACAGTCAACTGTAATTAAGGTAGGCATGGATCATGTGTGGAGGATCCACCATGTAAGATTGTAACATCAACGAATTATTTTATAGCTAATTCAACAAACTCTAATTTAAGGTAATTCTTAGAAAACTAGCAGCGACAAAATAATGCAAAAATAATAAAAATAATAAACATTCTAAATCTTGATTTGAAATCAAGCGTAGCAATTTATTTTCTCATTTTTACTATGAAAAATGCAACATTTACATAATATTATTTTGTGATTGACCATAGAGAAAAAATATTTTCACGTATATTCTTGCTTCTAAAAATATGATAAGTATTTTGAGATATTATACCTCACCACCATATTATACCGGTTTTATAGTATTTTAAATATAAATATATAAATCTTTACGTTAGTAACGTCATCATTCGGACTCGCAATTCTGTCATTTTCCTAGAGATTTGGATGTCTCCTCACGTTAGTAACGTGAAGCGATCGAGAGCGTAGTTCCACGTTCGCACGATAGAGGCGCTGTACCAAATTGTATGGAAAAAGGAGACGTCTAGATCACGTCTCGTTACTAACGTCAGGCCAGACTCACTTCTCAGAACTACTATTTAGAAAGGAGATGTACATAGGTGTATTTTATAAAAGTTTTTTTGCAATATTTTCTTACCAGCAGGTGTGATAGCGGTCAAACGCAAGGATGTAAAATGTAAAAAAAAACCTATTCAAATTAATGGTGTAGAGGGCCTTAGCAATGATTTGGCAATAGGTACATTTTAGATTTTTAAGAAAAACAATTTTTATCAGCTTTTGTGCGATAACTTCGATAAAGAGTTCAGCCGACGAACCCAGCTCGTAGGTATGGACAGCAGCGTTAGGAAAACTACGCAATATCTTGGCACAGATATCTACCAAATTTGTGTTACCTACCATTGTCTCGGATCCGATATAGCCCGGCTACACGCTCAAAAATTGCGTGTACCCAGACTATATCGGATCCGAGACAGATTTAAAGGAGTTATTCCCAACGGTTCACGTAAAGGCCAAGTCGCTTAGTGAGCTATGGAGGAGACAGCTGACTACACTCTTTATTTTAGTGTTTACTAGCTGCTGCCCGCGACTTTGCACTTTTCATGTACCCTATGTCCGTCCCCGGGATACCACCTACCGCCCTGCCAAATTTCATTAAGATCCGTTCAGCCGTTTAGGCGTGAAAAGCTAACAGACAGAGTTACTTTAAGATTTATAATATTAGTAGGATTTCACGTAGTATACAAAAAAAACATTAACTTACTTTTACATACTTGGTAGCATCAGGAATACGAAATCCGTAGAAGAACCAAAGTCAGTGTGAAAGATTAAATTTCGCGGAATTACCAAGACCACCTCGAAAAATACTGAAATATATGAACATGAACAGGAGAATACACCAATAAAAATACAGATTATTATTTTGTATTCGTGAATCATCATCATAATAAATATAAGTGGTGTATTTGGCTGGGTTACTTTGGCGCGAGGCTAGATTTTGTGGTTTTTAAGATTTTATAAGCGATCTACCTACATGGAATAAAACCAGCGTAAAAGTAATTTGCCGCAAATCGTTAACCATTTTCCATGAAACCTGACCAAACTAGCCATGTGCATTGTGCGTGCAGGGCATATTAGGGCGCGCAATCACAGGTGCACTCTCGCTCTCTATTGCATTTCTCGCATAATTTGGTGGTGGGTTGGGTTTTGGCATACAAACATCCATCCAAACTTTCACATTTATAGTATTACTGTGAAAAAGAAAACGTAATTTCAATTCCATGCTCAAGCCAATGAAAAGGATTAGATTATAGAAAAGGATAGACATGCAACGAATATTCGGCATATATTCGGTATTCGGCCTATTCGGCAATTTTTTAGATATTCGATGTTCGGCCGAATAGCGACAATATTCGCCCGAACACCGAATATCAAGAAAATTTGAAAATAAACACGTATTTCAATCTAAAAAGTATTTATTTAGTAATAGTATTTAGTAAATATATTTAAGTAATTTTAATATTTCAAATTAATTAGAGGCAGATTGTGATGAGTTTCTCTGCATTAGCTGGTAAAAACAGATTTTGTCAAGACCTGCGTCCAAAAATAATGGAGATCTTTATTGCGCATGTACCATGAACAGCCCGTGACTTTGCGCAGAAATCGGTTTTGGACAACCTGGAGGTGGCGAACATTGGCCGAGTGGCCAAATACCACGGAGGAGTACGTCATGACAAGACGTACTCGTATGACCGATTTGTAAAGTGTCACCTTATTTCTAAGGGACATTTTACTCTTCGCTCTAAGGAAGCTGTTCAACCGGCTAAGTATGAACTTGGCACGGTTGGCTACAGAATCAGAATCAGAATCAATAACTTCATTTCTTTAAGCTTACAAAATAAGCACTTAGACAAGTCAAATTTTATACTATAAACATAGTTAATAATATCAAATAAGAAATAAGGTGTTATTGATATTCTCTTCACTTCAGATTTTTGTCCACTAGTGGAAGAAGTGAAAAAGAAACCACTAGCACATTTATAATATCACTTAAGTGTCTCTCTCTCAATACATTGTTATTTTGCCTATCTAAATCTAAATTTAATGCGATTTAGATACAAGTCAATATTTCTATAAAGCTAACAGAACATTGAATTTCTTACATACTATTGACAGTGCGGAACGGAGCGACATCTGGCCAAGCATTAACATCATTGATGTAATCATCTATGGAGTAAAGGGCCTTCCTGATAAGATTTTGTTTAATGTACTGTTTAAATTTACGAATAGGGAGTTCAGTTGCTTCAGATGGAAGCTTATTATAGAAGCGCACGCAATTGCCCATAAATGATTTCCCTACTTTTCGTAATCTATATGCTGGGATGTGTAATTTGTTCTTGTTTCTTGTATTTCTATTGTGAACATCACACTTTTTCAAAAAGCTATCTCTATTTTTGTGCATATACATTAGATTTTCATAGATGTATTGCGATATTACTGTCAAAATATTTATTTCTTTAAATAATTCTCTCAAAGAGTCGCGTGGCTTTAATTTATAAATTGCGCGCACAGCCCTTTTTTGAAGAACAAAGATAGTCTGGATGTCAGCTGCCTTTCTCCAAAGCAAAATACCATAGGACATAATACTATGAAAGTAACTGAAATAAACTAACCTAGCTGTATCTTCATCTCTAATTATCGTAATATATCTAATTGTATGAACTGCATAGGCTGCTGAACTAAGTCTGCCTGCGAGAGCATCAATTTCCATTGAAGAGTGGAATCAATATGTAACCCTAAGAAAACAGTAGAGTCTACAAAGTGAACAATCTCATCCTTTAGCATTATCTTAGTTGGAAATTCTTTTACATTTGGTAACATGAATTTAATGCACTTTGTTTTTTTAGCATTAAATAAGAGGTTATTGGCGGTGAACCAATCTAGTACGTGTGAAAGCGAATCTTTTACATCGTCATAATTACATTTATTTCTGTCAACTTTAAAAATCAGTGAAGTATCATCAGCAAATAAGACTATATCACACAGATCTTTTGCTAAAAAGGGGAGATCATTTACGTATACTAAAAATAAAAGAACAGGAACACATACAGTGCGAATATGGGTGTTGAAACTAAGGCGACGATCTAGTATCACCCCTAAGTATTTGGCTGACTTAACCCAAGGAATGGGTTTGCCAAAGAGGGAGAGGGTTTTGGGCTTAGAGTAATTTCGCGAAAAGTACACTGCTGCACTCTTCGTCGGATTCACTTCTATGCGCCACTGTCTAAACCAGACACCTAAAGTGTCTAGTGCGGCTTGCAGCTTTGAACTCACCCGATTTGCATTCAAATTGGATGTGTACGGAGCCGTGTCGTCCTCGAAGAGGGCAAGTTCGACTTGCGGGTGACGGGGTATGTCACTGGTATACAGCGTAAAGAGGAGCGGGGCAAGTACGGATCCCTGGGGGACTCCGGCTCGGACGGGTCGGGGGTCGGAGAGAGTGCCCTCCACGCGGTAGCGAAAGCTACGATTCGACAAGTAGTCTCGTAAGATGAGTACGAGTCTGTCTGGCACACCAAGAGTGGAGAGCTTGTAAATCAAGCCATTGTGCCAGACTTTGTCGAAGGCTTTCGCTAAGTCGAGGAAGACAGCTCCCGTACTGGCTGGCCAAGTGTGATGCCACATGGACAGAATGTTCAACTGTTCATCGGGTAAGAGCTTGTGCTTGTTTACGTGGGACCAGAGGCGGCTCATAAGGAGACGCTCGTAAATCTTCCCCAAAGAACTGAGGAGGCTGATAGGGCGGTAGGAGGAGGGTTCGTTTGCCTTTTTGCCCGGTTTGTGGATGCCAATGACATTGGCTTCCTTCCAGACAACGGGGAACAAACAGGTGGATATGGCATTGAAGATGCTTACGAGGAGGTAAATGAGGGCAACCGGGAATAGTTTGAGAACTCTATTGCTAATGCCGTCCAAGCCGGGGGACTTTTTCGGTCGGAGATCTTTAATGATCGCAGCGACTTCTGCCGCCCTGACGTGGTCAGGTGGGGGGTAGGGACGCTAAACGTTCGACTTCTCTGTTCACCGTATCGAGGTGAGCAGGGTCGACAGGCTCAAGACTGGGGGAGCACAGGGCTTCCAGACTTTCGGCCAGAGTATAGGCTTTATCCTTATCTTCAAACGCCGGCGTTTGATGATTCGGACGTATAAGCGGGGGCATGATGGTGACTCCATCTGCCTTCATAGAACGCGCCAAGTTCCAGTAGGCCTGGTGACCTGGTTTGATCTTTGAACAAGTGCCACTGTCGGCCGCGCGACGGCCTTTTATAACACCGAGTAAACAACTACCAGTTTGCAGGTTATTTGACAAAAAAGTTGTTTTCTGCTTATAATTTCACTTAAATAGTATTTATATGTAATATTAACTTCGAATAAATAAATTATTTTGCAGACAGTATAAAAAATGTAGTTTTACCTGCAAAACACGGATAAATTATAAAAATAAACGATACAATCAAAGTAGGTGTAATGTTTTACAGTATTATTACTGTATTTTATTCAGGAGCATATACACAGCTATACATTATGTATATATCATGTTTAAATAATCTATCACGTGCAACGCATTGATACAGGTGTACCCGTAGTAGGCGAGAAATAATTATATTTTTTTTCTTTTTTTTTTCTTTTGGAAATAAACAGTATATAATGATTAAATTAACAGAATTTAAAATAAACATAAACCAAAATAATTTCATCCATTATGTAACACACGTAGAGCTAAATGAACAGAGCAATATAAAAAAACGATAAACATACATTTGAAAACATACCTACAGCATTAATTATACAATCAAAATATAGAGGAAAATATATATGTATCATCATCATCATCATCATATCAGCCCATACACGTCCACTGCTGGACATAGGCCTCCCCCATACGACGCCACAAATAGCGGTCCTGAGCCGCCTCCATCCATCGACTCCCTGCAACCGCTACAATGTCGTCGGTCCATCGAGTGGATGGTCTCCCATGTAGGGGGGGTTTTGCTATAATCACCACGCTTGGCAGGTGGATTGGTGATCGCAGTGTTGGTGTATAAAAATACTCAGAAGGAAGCTGCTGCCCTTCCTCTGGTAGGTTCCCTTAGCCTGCTCTTACGACATCCACGGGTTGAGTTGAAGGGGTCGATATTCGTACGCCGCGACCCCACGACCTTATATATATATATATATATATATATATGTATATACCATGACAACTTACTTACTATTATAATGAGTCTTTGGCAACGCTTAATTTAACTTTACGATATTTTGGCAAAGACAAGTTTTTATATCTATACTTGTCAACTTTTTGGTATATAATTCACAAACTCGTCTAAGAAACATATTTTTTATGTATTTTGTTTACATTAGGCAAGCAAAAAGTCTTTTTATTACGTGCAGACAGTCGTGGGCAATGAAAATGAACGTTTTCAAGCCAAACAGGTGAATCAATTTCTTCATTTAAAATCTTAGTACCCGGATGACCGAGCTTTGCTAGGTATTTTTAACCGATTCGTTTTGGAATAATGTGTTTTTTAGTAATTTTATTTAAATACGAATTTCAACCAGACACTCATTGGCTTAGTGTTGCTTAACAACGCCACCTGGTGGAGTAGCTTTTGTGTTGTGTGAGTTGTGTCATTAGAGCAGTAGGTTGCTCCCAATAAAAAAAAAATAGTATTAATATTAGCCAATAGATGTCAGGAAGAGTCATATTTTAAAATTTAGGTATGTTACCTACGAACGAACAAAATGGAAGTTATGTCTATGGGTTCATCTATCTTAGCTGACAACTTTCCTCCCCCATTGTGATGCCATCCGAGTTTAAGCAGTAAATTAAAAAAAAAAGCTGTCATACATGATTGATGAAGGCTTTGTAGCGTCGAAATCTTGTCTATGGGAGTGCCCTATTGATAAAGCTGATTATCAAAACACGAATAAAACGACATTTTCTAAAAATGAATCCTAGCTAGATCGATTTATCACCCGCCGGAAACCCCTGTATATCCAGATTATATATGTATATATATACAAGAATTGGTCGTTTAAAGGTATAAGAATATTATAGAAAAACTTTATTAAAATATTATTGGTATTCACTTACTAGAGAAAGAAATAATATTAGGTACACTTTTTGCATTTAGAAATATGAAGTCAGTTTGACAATAGTTGAAAAGTCTAGTCAGGTCATTTTGAAGTAAAAGTCAGTCAGATTCACTTTCTTGAATTTTTTTTGTGTCATCATCATCAGCCCGTACACGTCCACTGCTGAACATAGGCCTCCCCCAAACGACGCCACGAATAGCGGTCCTGAGCCGCCTCCATCCAGTGACTCCCTGCGCCCGCTACGATGTCGTCGGTCCATCGAGTGGGAGGTCTTCCCACACTCCGTTTCGCATTGCATCGCGGTCGCCACTCGAGAACCTTTACTCCCCAACGGTTATCGGTTCTACGAGCTATATGGCCTGCCCATCGCCACTTCAGCCTGCTGATTCTGAGGGCTATGTCGGTAACTTTGGTTTTTCTACGAATTTCCGTATTCTGGACCCTATCGCGTAGAGAACCTCCGAGCATAGCTCTCTCCATAGCTCACTGGGTGATTTTGAGCTTATGCACAAGGCCGATAGTGAGTGAACACGTCTCGGATCCGTAAGTCATCACTGGTAGCACACATTGGTTGAAGACTTTCGTCTTGAGGCTCTGCGGTATCTGTGACGAGAAGATATTGCGAAGTTTCACGAACGCTGCCCATCCGAGTTGGATCCGTCGGCTGACCTCTTTATCGAAGTTGGATTTACCTAGTTGGACCATTTGGCCTAGGTAGACATAATGATCAACAACTTCGATAACATCGTTCCCCACATAGACCGGTAAGGGTGCGACATGGGCATTACACATGATATTTGTCTTACCCATGTTCATTTTAAGACCCACTTGGTGGGAAACGGTGTTGAGGTCTCTGAGCATCCTGCTAAGGTCTTCCAGCAATTCTGCCATAATGACTATATCGTCGGGAAACCGAAGATGAGTGATGTAATCGCCGTTGATATTGATGCCATATCCTTCCCAGTCCACAAGCTTAAAAATATCCTCCAATGCAGAGGTGAACAGTTTCGGAGAAATGACGTCTCCCTGTCTCACCCTTTTTGCAGTGGGATCGGATTTGTGCTTTGGTCCTGGAGACGAATTGACATAGTGGCCTTGCTGTACAAACACTTCAACACTTGGATATACCGGTAGTCGATTTGGCACCGCTGGAGAGACTGCAGGACTGCCCAGGTTTCGACTGAATCAAAGGCTTTCTCGTAGTCCACAAACGCTAGACATAACGGCCGGTTATACTCTTCTGTTTTCTGTATAATCTGCCGGAGCGTATGTATGTGGTCTACGGTACTAAAGCCTTTTCGGAATCCGGCTTGTTCGGGCGGCTGGAAGTCGTCAAACCTTCGAGCGAGACGGTTGGTGATTACTCTCAAAAACAGCTTATAGACGTGGCTCAGCAGTGAGATGGGCCTATAGTTCTTTAGAAGGGCTTTGTCACCCTTCTTATGGAACAGTACCACCACACTTCTGTTCCACGCCTCTGGCGTTTGTTCCTCGAGAAGACGGAGTTGAATAGCATCTGAAGGACTTTAAGAACTGGTGATCCACCCGCTTTCAGAAGCTCTGTCGTTATTACGTCATCCCCGGGTGCTTTGTTGTTTTTAAGCTGTTTGAGAGCCGTTCTTATCTCGTAGAGGCTGACATCTGGGATATCTTCGGTATAGTGTCGGGTTAAACGGGCTCTTGCATCGCCTGCCGTGCTATTTGCAGGGCATTGCGATGAGGTGTAGAGACACAAACTGCCAGACTGTGTCACAACTGCTGGCAGTCTATCTGGCTTCAAGTTCCGTCTGAAACGTTGGCTTGTCGAGCAGAACTTCTACTCTAGGGTGAACTACTCGAAAAAAATGAGGCTAATGGTAACTAATTTTCCATTATTTTCTATGTAAATTGTTTGACTTTTAATAATTTATTCATTTTTATTTTATTACAATTTCTGTATTGACTCTATGTATAATAGCGATGAGACGTACTTGTAAAATCGAGTACCAGATCTTCTAGGTACGTCCTCGTATAAAAACCAGCGCCAAAAACCAGGGCTAAAGTACTTTCAAAGTATTTTTTACTCTGTGGTATCAAAAATACTTGAAGTACGGATAGCGCGGGCGGGCGCGACTCGTGGCGGTTCTCCACGCACCTTGAAAGTAAAATACTTTATTACTGTACTCTATGAATACTCGCATGGGAAATTGATCAGAGTCGGCATGAGAATAAAGGTCGTAATTGAGTTTACAGAAAAAATACTTCCTCTCGTACGGATAAAAATACGTTTATAGAAATTTTATCCGCGCCTGCTTTGTTTTATAGAACCAAATAGTAAACGAAAAAATACTTCTGTACAATTAGACACTTCTGAATGTTTTAATTTATCAGCACGATTGACCTGAAAATGTTGTACCTAGTCAAATATAATCCTAACGCCTACATAAAATTAATAGCAGACGAGACGGGCCGTAGGTACCTATTATAGTTTTTACTAGTAAGGGAGGGAGACTCTTTTTTCACTCTAGGTAGGTATGACGTACTTATTTACAAAGAAGGTATTATTATTTCTTATGTAATAATATAAAATGAGGTCTGTGGCCACTCATCTAATCTAAGTTTGATGCAGATACCCAACCTATGTAGGTGCTTACATTATTTTTGTTTAAAATTGGTATTTATCTAGGTAGGTACTTGATCTTTTTAAGTTCATTACCTAAATTATATACCGACTGTAGGTAGATAAATGTTATAATTTGTCCTAGACTACTAAATACAGTTAAATACCTACCTCATATTTGTTTGATAGGAATGTCAATCAAATTGTGAACTCGGTAATGTGTTGTAGGTCCCTACCTACCAAATGATTTTAGTGAAAATTGCTATACTTACCTAATTACCTACCTACCTATTGAGATTTTCAGGACCAAAAAATCTATTTAGCTAAAGTAGTCTCTGGGAAAACGTGTTTCAGAGTTTTCCAGAGAGAAATGAAATAACCCAGGCGCTATCTAGTTACGTACCGAGAGTACCTAGTAGGTATGGTAGGTTCAGTGGCTAAGTAGATTGATACTAGATAGATAAGTAGGTACCTAATTTCTAAAAGAATACTAGTTCTAATTTGTTTCTATTATTGATTGTAATTTTTTTTGTCAATAAAGTAGTGACCTAAGTATCTAGGTACATAATAATTATTTGTGGCGTCGTCGTATGGGGGAGGCCTATGTCCAGCAGTGGACGTGTATGGGCTGATATGATGATGATGATATTTGTTTTGTCAATAAAGTAGTTACCTAATTATCTAGATACATTATAATTATCATCTGCATGATTTCGGACTACGATACATAAACCTACATGACGTTTGTAAGGAATAAAACAGCCGAAAAGTTATTTGCCGCAAATCGTAAACCATTTTCTATTTACCTTATGAAAAAGCTAATTGCGGCTCATTGGTTCTTTGGGAGCATTTGGAAAATGAAAAGATTTTGGGCTAAAAATCAACATTTTCTCAATATGCTCCCAAAATAAAATCGAAGTTGATTTTATCCATGGGATTAGAAAATAGATCACGATTTTCCCCAAATTACCTTTCCGTTAACTAGATCTATTATTGGTAAACCGCAGATAAAAATTAAAAGCTAAAACAAATTTGAATCTCGCGCCAACCCGTGACGATCACACTTAATGTCATTGCCAACTAATAATATCGATATTGTGTTTCAGTTAGTTAGCTGATACCGTATCGGCTAATGCACGCACGTCTGTCACTGTCTTATGAAAATCTTCAGAGTAAAATACATACAAGGAAATTGATCTAAGTTTCTATGCAAATAAAATTCATAATACCGAGCACATGCACAAAAATACTTTCATAGGAAATTGATCCGCACGGTTTTTGTTATGAGGAGCAAAATATTGTCAAAGAAAATATACCCGAATACATTCAATTATGTATATATCGCACACGGCAGGTCCATCAGTGCTTCGCATCTTCAAAATAAAATACTTGCATAGGAAATTAATACTCGCCTGTCTTGTAATAAGATACAAAGTAGTGTCAACAAAAAATTACTTAGTAGGTAGGTCGGTATAGGTACCAAAATTACTTTTTGAATGATTTTATTTATTGATTAGTTTTAGATAGGGACCTATTACCTAGGTTTCGGTTTCAAGACAAGATGTAGGTAGTTAGGTAATAAAATAAAATATTTCAAGTTTATTCAATATTTCAAAAATACTTAGGTAGGTCCTAAGTATTTTTACCAAGTAAATTAAATTAAGATCAGCACGCGACAAAGTAAATTGGCAAATTTTGGACCTAGTCCTAGTTAAGAGGTGGATATTTGTTTGTAAAGATGTCGGAAATGCCTCAAACATTTGGATGAAAATTCTGTCACTGTCACTGTCGCCGTCAGAAGTAAGTCATCGATCGAGTCCGCGCACGACCCGAATATCTCGGTATTCGGTCTTGCAAGTACTCGTACTTGCAATACTTTCAAAGTATTTCGACGCATACCAGGTTTCCGTACTTGCAAGCAAATACCAGGTATTAAAACCTGGTCGAGTAAATACGTCCCATCCCTAATGTATAATTCGAATTAATTTAAAACTTGTATACACCTTGTATACTAATATTTATTAAGTTATTGACATGTAAACCGGCTTTATGAATAAATCTGTGTTTCTGTATTTCTGTAATGTGTTTTTGAGGCATGCATGGCCTTGGAGATGTCGTCATACATGATCTCCACTTCATCGTCAGGGCGTCCCGAGTGCGGAGCATATACCTGTATGATCTTCAGCGAATATCGTTTGGTGATTCTGAGTATAAGGTACGCCACCCTGCTCGAGACGCTCTCGATCTTTACAATGTTGTTGACCAGGGACTTGTGGACGAGAAACCCGATACCGTGTTGGGACAGCTGGTCGCCCTCCCGGTAGTAAAACAAGTTACTGGAATTAAGGGTGATCGTGTCCTCTCCCTCTCTTCGGACTTCCGATAGCCCATAGTGTCCCAGCGCAACTTGTATACCGCTTCTTCCAGCTCGATTACCTTCTCGTTGGTCCTCAATGTTCGTGCGTTGTATGCAAGGGTCGTCGGTGTTGGGATTGGTAGCTCAATCTCTGCCGGAGATTCCTAGCACCCATAAATATTCAGATAGACAGACAGACATGATGGAAAATAAATCATTTTTGGCTTTTGTATCGATAATAAAGTGCCCTCCAAAATTAATTTTCAAAATATCTTCAATGTACAGAATTGGACCTGTTACAGTTTTATTATAAGTATAGATAGATGATTATGTAAATACAATTTTAATTATAAATAATATCTTCACACTTACATATATGAAAATGCGAAAGTTTGGAAGTACGTATGGATAAATGGATGTTTGTTACTTCTAACCACAACGCCAAAACTACTTAAAGGCTGAATTTGTTTTTTGTACCTGGAATAAAATATTGGCTACTTTTTATCCCATAACTCAGGTCCCATGGAACAGTCATTTTCTATTGGCCGGATTAATATATTTAGCACTTTCTGTCTGTCTTTTGGGACATCACAGCCGGGAGATCCACTTCCGAAAACACACCGCAATATTTTTTTTCTCAGATTTAAGATAATTATCATTTATCTCATAGAGACTGACATCCGGGATATCTTTGGTATTGTATTTAAGATTACCATTGCAAAAAATGACATAGGTACAAACAAATCTAGAAACATTGATTTTTCACGGCTCACTCCAAGATAATTTTTGCCTGTGTCTGGCTAGTCCCTTGTTTGTTGTCCGTTTGTCGAACACTGCAAAAAAACCAAGAAACCTTCCAGATATTTTCGCGGCTCACTTCACCCGCCAATAACGTTAAGGCGTTTTTGGTACGGTCTTCATACGCCCCAGAAATGGCCTACGGCCCTATGTAGGTATTATTGACGAGAAATTTCACGTAATTAATAAATTGTTACTCACGCTCGAGAATACATCTGAAGAAGGCTAGTTACAAGAAGAGAGACTACTGGCCGGTTTGATACGGGGCCGCGGGGCCCCGCTAGGGCTAGCTACGCGGCTCAAAATAATGAGAGATAAGACCAAAAGTTTTAAGTACTTAAAAGTTTTTGTTAAACCGACGACAGTCTCTTCTTGGACACAGTCTTACTCTGCTCTCTGCTCACTTCGTGCGTGCGTCATCTGGGTAACCCAATCCGTAAGTCACGATTTAATCATATTAAATTTCTTTAAAAATCACCAATTTAAATATATTTAACAAAGGGCCTTGGCGCATAAGAGAGGGTAATCGACCTTTTCACTTTTTGAAATGTCACCTAGCTAGTTTGTTAAGAATACGACGTGCTCTTTCCCTTATTTTGATTAACTTAGATGCTCCAGAAACTATTTTATTAGATAATAAACCAGCCTTATAAGATTTTTATAGATAGATAGATAGATAACTCTTTATTATACCACACAAACACAAAATACAATACAGCAAGAAAATGCTAACAAACAAGTACAAAGGTCGGCCTTATCGCTGCGATCTCTTCCAGACAACTTTGGGATGGACTGGACATAAATGAACAATATAGACGGTTTTATATTTTTCCTACGCCATTAAAGATCAATTAAAGGTTTTTGACGCACCCATATACAGTACAATTTTTTCAAAATCTTTTGGATCTTTTTTATTCTATATTTTTGATTCTTGAATTTTTTTTAAGGTAGGAACTGGTGACTTACCTTATGATGAAAAAAATATATTTGTGATGTGTTTTTATCAGATCGTCTTCATAATTTTTGGGGCATCAAAATATTAAAAAACGATTATTTCGCTATTTTTCGATATATTTTTTTTTGAGAGCTGAGTATTTGTCTTGTTTATTTTTATTTTTCTTATTTATAGAAGTTTTAATTATTTTTTACATTGCAAAGATTTAAGATACAATGGTAAAAACAGATTTTCTTGTTATCTCTATTTTTAGTAATATTTGAATTATAATTTCCTTGAAATAAATTCTCAAGAATTTAATACATTGTTCACTTTTGAAATCTACTTTGCAAGTGTCTTTGAGATCCAAAGATCTCAGCTTTTCTTGATTTTTCCGGAACATCTTGATGCGCAAATAGCGTATTCCATTAAACTGACATACATACATAGTATTAAAAACGCAATTGGGTATAAATGAGTTAATTCCGTTCAAGTTCCGTTTACGTTTGATCATTGATTTTCATAATTGATGAATTTTGATTGATGATCTTCATAATTAAAAAAAATATATAATATCAGGGCAAAAGTTTTTGAAGAGCATGCCGCATTAAAAAGTCTTTTAATGCGCCTTAAATAAGTGAAAACACGGAAATCTTTGTGATCCAATATAGTATGCTCCGAGACACAATGGTCACGTGGGTGTCTCTTGGTTACGTCATCGCCATCGACAAATGAGAAGACGAATCCGTTTCCTGGTCCTCCCCGAACTCCTTGTATTACCTGCATAAATCTGAAAAAACCATAAACCTAGTTTTTTTATTACTATGTGTGGTTTTGTATTTACAAATTATTTATCTTGTAATTCTTTATTGATTTGATTTGATTTGATTGTACACAGTAAAGTAACATAGATATTGCAACAAATTATCTTATAAGATATCACAATGACTTGTGTTTAACTAACGCTGTTTTGATTGATCTAACAAACAAAATTTATCATTGACATTTTTTTTACCTTTATCACAATGAGATGAGACTAATAGCCCGGCGACACGATCCAACTTTTGTGCATGTATGATTGCACAAACCAGTTTGCGCAAGCAAGATGAACCCGGCCACACGCTCCATCTTGCTTGCGCTTAGATCTATGACTGAGCAAGTTTTCACAATACGGGTCTAAACATTACTTATGCCCAAGGTATCACCTAGGTATTATAGGAAGGTACTAAAACTTTATTAGCTTCTTCACCTGCGTGGAATTCTGAACATGTGCATTATGTACTTGATTTGTGCGGAATCTTTATTCTTTTTCTATAATAAAAGTGGCATAAGTTGCCCGCTATAATATCAAATATCAGCTATCTGCCAGTGAAGTACCGTCAAAATTGGTCCAGCCGTTTTGGACGGGTCCGCCGGACCCGCTATGTGACTGCGAAAAATGATTAAGGTGGTTCGTCTCGGGTTGGCGCGAGATTCATTTTTTTTTAGTACCTAGTTATTTTATTCTGCTTTTTTCTGGAATAAATTAAGTGAAAAAGTAAGTTGGCGAAAATTGTAAACCATTTTATATTTACTTATGAAAAAACGAACTTCGGCTCATTGGCAGTTTTGGAGCATTTGAGAAAATAATAATAAATTTGATATAATATAATTTTGGATTAAAAATCACATTTTCCCAAATGCTCCCAAATTAAAATTATATCGAAGTTGATTTTATTATGTGTTCATAGAAGTGGCGATCACAATAGGCCTACCATGTCCGCTGGGACACCAGAGCCACCCTAAGCAAATAAGCAAATAATGGGTTCGTAGAAAATTGTTTACAAATTGCGCCAAATTACTTTTTCGTTAATTTTTTTTTTGGAAAACGCAATAAAAATTACAAAACACAAATAATTTGAATCTTGCGCCAACCCGTGACGATTGTTTCATCGGTTATTATTTCATCCCTCCGTTTCAAAGATGAACAAAAACATTCTTGACTTAGTCAAAAAAAAAAACCCTAATGCTTTCTGATCTTTATTTTTAAATTAATCAACCAATTTAAAATACAATCAAATAATAGAAACAAATTAGAACTAGAATTTACAACTGAAACAATTTAGCTAACTGCAGACTTCATTTTCGAATATCCGGCACAAAGGACCATAAAGATGTAAGGTTTCCACCCTACACCTTTAGATGATAGTGATAAGAGATGATAATTGATAGATATGTAGATTACACTGATGACTTGATTTTATTAATATGATATGAATTTTCTATGAAAATTCAGTCGAACGCGTACTGAATTGCTTATGCTTCAGTAAGTAAAAATGCACCGCTTGCGAAAGGTGCAAATTATACATAAATCGTACAGTTGCATACAATCTACAGGTAGCTTAACTGGTCCATATCAATAACAGTTAGAAGCGTCCCTAATACGTTGGCTGAATTGCCCTGTGGTAAATGCTAATGCGCTGCGCCAGATACTCGCGAGCTCTTGGTCACTTCGACCAACCAATGTATCTATTTATCTTTAAAATCTTACACGAAACAGGCTTCATGCCGATTGTAAGCCGGATAACTACGAACTTTATTTGTGTGAACACCAACACAGACGATAGAGATTGAAAAAAAAAATAGCCATTACCGGATTGTTATGGTTTGTTTTCCTCCACAGCTAAGCACCTACCCAACCCCAGAAGAAATGATGTCCACCAAAGTAATATTGTGTCTTTGCTTCATCCTCCTCTCTGCTGGCCTGCTGGCCCAGGCCGCTAATCTCAGGTTTGGAAGCTGTGATGTATCAAAACATTTTAAAAACGCAGACTGCAGTCTAACTTGCAGACAAAATGGACACATTGGAGGATTTTGTGGTGGGGATAGGTTTTCAGTTTGTTTTTGTAATACACCTTATTAATGAACGTTAAGGTATTCAGTGAATAAACTGAGATGCGAAATACATTCGTTTTTTTTATTTTTTATGACTCGACGGCTCATGTGGTATGTTGGTAGGTACACGTCACGGTTTAATAGCCCTCGGCGAAAGTGGAGTGGGGGTTCTGCGCAGGTGTAAAACAATGTAAAAATTTAAAAATCGATTTCTGTGCATCAAGGTCACCGCTGTTAAACCATGACGCGTCCTGTACCTACTTAGTTAAAACCAGTTCACTTGCTATTTGTGAATAATTTTTAAAATGTACCTACTCTGTGGTTACATTATGATAGTAAAATGAAGTTGGTCATCGTTCCATGAATTTTATGAAATAAATAAATAAATACTGTGTAGGTACATACCTACTACCATACATTAATCAATATCAACTTAAGAGTCAAATCCAATTTCAAGATACGTGCATTGGAGGTTATTTTTAAGCTTGTAGACTGGGACGGATATGGCATCAATATCAACGGCGATTACATCACTCACCTTCGGTTTGCCGACGATATAGTCATTATGGCAGAATCACTGGAAGACTTCAGCAGGATGCTCAGAGACCTCAACACCGTTTCCCGCCAAGTGGGTCTTAAAATGAACATGGGTAAGACAAATATCATGTCTAATGCCCATGTCGCACCCTTACCGGTCAATGTTGGGAACGATGTTATCGAAGATGTTGATCATTATGTCTACCTGGGCCAAATGGTCCAACTAGGTAAATCCAACTTCGATAAAGAGGTCAGCCGACGAATCCAACTCGGATGGGCAGCGTTCGGGAAACTTCGCAATATCTTCTCGTCACAGATACCGATAGATATAAATTCGTAGAAGAACCAAAGTTACCGACATAGCTCTCAGAATCAGCAGGCTGAAATGGCGATGGGCAGGCCATATAGCTCGTAGAACCGATAACCGCTGGGGATTAAAGGTGCTCGAGTGGCGACCGCGATGCAATGCGAAACGGAGTGTGGGAAGACCTCCCACTCGATGGACCGACGACATCGTAGCGGTCGCAGGGAGTCGTTGGATGGAGGCGGCTCAGGACCGCTATTCGTGGCGTCGTTTGGGGGAGGCCTATGTTCAGCAGTGGACGTGTACGGGCTGATGATGATATCGCAGAACATACATGGGGGTTAAATCGGTAGGTACTGAGGTCCCCCAGCCACCGATGATCCACCCCTCATGTTACACCGTGTATATAAAGATTCCATTAAAATATTGTACAATATCATCGTGACTGTTTTAGTTTCATTCTTCTGAATTTGAGTTTAAAAATGGAATACTTATTTTGTTTTTGCAAGTTCATAAAAAAATTGATATTTTTTTGTTCTAACCGTCAGATTAACAATATCCCCCAAAATAATTGTTAGATCTTAAGGTACCATAACTGGGACCTCAAGCTGAACTTTCTGTATAAATACCTTCTGTATAATAATCAGACACGCTCTAGTATGTTAATATGGCGTTTTTTTTTTTGCATTTAAAATATTCGCTTCGATCTCCTGTCGCTTCCAAATCGTCAGTCTTTTGAATGGGAGCATTTTTAGGGTTCATTTCAGTTAGGGTTCAGTTCAGTTAGGGTTCAGTTCAACCCTTTGAATATATGACGCGCCGGAGTATTTTCTTTTTCAATTTTCTACCCTTCCTTATGGCCACCCTCACCATGCAACTCGTCAGATTAATGTGCCTTCGATACCAGAGACACGTTGGAGTCATCCGCCTGTCATGCCGTCGGGCCTCTTACCATCGTCACGCAACAGACCATTTGGTTCGAGAATAGCTGGTACGTTAGCGGTGAATAAGGTCCGCCGGATGATGTCGTTAAGGGTGGCATGACGAGATATCCGACCGGCAGCCCTAGTACTTTCCTAGTCTACCTACCATCAGTCCCATAACAATTAAAAGATAAGGAATGCATGTATTTTACATCAGTTTATTTACTCGGTACATTTATAATCTCACTCTATTCACTCTCTACACACCAACAATTTTGATTTATAATCCCGGCACAATAGCCCCCTAAGTATCCACTGGCAACGCACCTGTTAATGCAGACCCACTCTTTATTAGATGCAAATAAGGTACAGCCTTCTAAATACTTTTCAGCCAGCACCGAGACAGCGCCGAGGAGGATGAAGCAAAGAGACCACTTTATGTTTTTGGACCACATAGTTTTTAGCCTGTTGGGTAAGTTCTTATCTGTGGAAGAAAATCTTTATAAATATATTACAAATTACAATCAAGTTAATATAAAAACTAGCTGTTGCCCGCGCCTTCGCCCGCGTTTTATCTGGATTGAAAATAGCTTATATGTTATTCCAGGTCCCAAACTATACCCATACCAAATTTCATCCTAATCGGTTCAGTAATTTTTGCGTGAAAGAGTAACAAATATCCATACATCCATCCTTACAAACTTTGACATTTATAATAGGCGTAGGAAGTAAAATAGGATTAGAACTAGTATTTACAATTGAAACAATTGAGCCAACTGCAGATTGTTGCAAAATAAATGATGGAAGAAAATAAATCTCATAAATGTATAACATTTCAAGCACTGGCTATGTAAGGCATTAAATAATCAGTGTTTTAAGGGTTCAGTTCCTCAAAAAGAAAAGGAACCCCTATAGGATCATCATTTTGTTAATCGTCTGTCAACTCCCTATTCTCAGGAACGCGTCAAGTTGAAATCGGTCCATACAATACTAGTCGGAAGCGTCCCCAAGACGCTGGCTGCATTGTCTCCCAGTTGAGCTATTAGTAGATTTTTTGCAACAGTCTGCTAGCTCAATTGTTTCAATTGTAAATACTAGTTTAATTTGTTTATATTATTTGATTGTTATTTTCTTTGTCAATAAAGATTTATGGAATAAAGTTGAAATCTCATTAATATAAATGCGAATGTGTGTTTGTTTGTTTGTCGTTCCTTCACGCCCTAACTAAGCAACCAATTGACGTGATTGTCGGCATAGAGTTAGTTAACAAGATGGAGTGTAACATAGGCTACTTTTTGTCCTGGTAAAACATCAAATTCCCATGGGAGATTTACGGGAAAAAAGTACTTTTTATCCCCCTAGAAATGTGAAATTCGAATTTAACGCGGGTGGAACCGCGAGGAACAGCTAGTTAAGAATAAAATAGAATAAAAATAAAATATTTTAGTACGAATAGTAGATTTTACGAATAGTGTGTATTAGGTACTATAATTATTAACATCAAATACTCAAATCGGTACCTCTTGAAGCCGTGATATGTACAAATCGAATTTTCTAATTCAACGCAATCAAAAGTTAGAGCCATTCATGCCCATTTTTTATTAAATTTCCAAGGGATGGGACCTTGAAGATTTCCTGAGTATGTGATTGCTCAGGAAATCATCAAGGTAATTCCCGTTGACCTATAGAATCATGAAAGGCAAAGTCTAACTGATAGCCAAGTAAATGAAAAATCTGACAACAGTAAAGTTCACACTGAAAATAATGTTCAATTCTCGCCCTTTTTGGGACCTGGAATAACAATTTTTTATTTCGATAAAACGTGGGCGAAGGCGCGTGCAGCAGCTAGTAAATAATAAATATATTGGGGATTTACTCAATACGCCCTGTAAAAATGCTCTATGCCGAGCATTTTTACCATCTCTGATTGTAAGCTATTATGACATTGTTGTGTATGGCATATGAGGGGATTTCCGGAATCTGTTGTCCGGAAATCCCCCACGCGATGGCTCGATTTCATTTGGGGGATTAGCGGAAGAAAATTCCGCAAATCCCCTACGTGGGGAACGGCTTCGGGGGATTAGCGAAATAATCCTTTTTAAATGCCACAATAGCATGATAATTATACTAAAATGCCATAATGCCCATGCCCACCTGTGAACTAGTTTAGGTTGATAATGATTGTTTTGTGTTTGTGTATGAGCAAGAAGCTCAAAGTAAGTAATGGTAGGTACTTACATGTTAGACGTAAAACAGAAAACTATACTGCACGCACTGACTCCGACGAATGACTGTGCTATGAGAAATTGCATTCAATATATAGCAAAGTAACTAACTTGTTAACACTTTTTTGAGCTTGAGTTTTCCCCACCTTTGAACTTGAATATGTAAATCCAAAGATAAGGGATATCACCAAATAGGGATTGCTATATTATTTACTAGCTGCTGTTTATTTACATCTTCGCGCACGTTTTATCGGGATAAAAAATAGTCCGGGTCCCAAACTATACCCATACCAAATTTCAGCCAAACCAGTTCAGTAGTTTTTCCGTGAATGAGGAACAAACTTACAAACTTTGATAATAGTAGGATTACTAGTTCCTGCCCGCAGCTTCGCGCGTCTACGGGAAATTAGCCGAAAATAAAAATTTTCAGATGAAGGACAAAACTGGGTATTTCCCGCTATAGTTGAAAATCTTTATGACAATTTCTCGGCAAATTGTATTTTCGGCGAATTGTGTTTTCGGCGAATTTTACGTAAATCGCTTCGTGCGTGATATTTCTATGAAAACGATTAAACTCAGAAATTCCAATTTATGGAATAAAAAACCTATGTTTTATTCCAGGCCTAATACTTGTATGCACGGCCCGATCGTACAGTGGGTATTTGTGGTGTGAAGGGGTAACAAACATCCAAAGATCTAACTAAACATTAAAATAAATAAATAAATAATGCTGGACAATTCACACAGCATTATCTAGCCCCAAGCTAAGCAGAGCACGTGTTATGGGTACTAGATAACTGATATACTTAATATACCTAATACATAGTTTTTTTTTATTATACATAGAAAACGTCCAGAACACCCTGAACAAATATTTGCAGGTTGTACAAACATTTGTCCCAACCTCCTGCGTCGCAGGCGGACCTTCGCCCGCCGTGTCACAGAGGTTGTCATTCAAACAGCCATCCAAAATTTCGCAATTTATATTATAAATGTGAAGTATGAAAGTGACTGCTTAAGGGTGATCCCATATTTTAAAGTAAAGTAAGTAAAGTATCGTTTATTGCTTGAAATACATGTAGGTACAGGTATTTTTAGGTCTATAAGTATGTGTCAATGTATTCCTACCTTTACGGTGTGCAATATCTTTGTACAAATAACAAAAATCAAATAAACTTGGCTAACAATAAAATAAAACTGGAATTGAGACTAATGCTGAAAGAAACTTAAGAATAACGAATGTCATGAAGCAGAAAAATCTTTGTCAATTAAAAATTCATTTATAGCATAATAGCATTTAGTTGAAAGTATGGTTTTTAACTTTCTCTGAAACTCCATATTCGGCAGCAGTCTTATAGATTGTGGTAATTTATTATATATGGAGGGTGCCATAGCAAAGCATAGCATATTAAAATTATGTCGATGATTGTCACTCATTGAAATCGTGAAAAGTTTCCAGTCTCGAGATAGGATCATCATATCAGCCCATACACGTCCACTGCTGGATACAGGCCTCCCCCATACGACCCCACAAATAGCGGTCCTGAGCCGCCTCCATCCATCGACTCCCTGCGACCGCTATGATGTCGTCGGTCCATCGAATGGATAGTCTCCCATGTGGGGATTTGCCATAATCACCACGCTTGGCAGGTACATAGGCCGTTAAAATACCTACCTAGTTTTAAGGATCTATCACCTGTAAAATTAAAATTAATTCGATCAAAAATATTGAAAATGCCGTAACTGTAATACCAAGTGGGCGACAGACGAACATAAATGTTCAAAAGGGCGATATGAAAAAACTAATTTGAAGTTAATAGTTAAATACAATTAGTAGTAATTCTCGAGCGATGTTTATTTTATATTTTAATGACAATTTTAATCGTTACTTCACACACATTCTATAGTTATTGTTCTACACATAAAATTAAACCTACTGACTGTCACATTATAGTTCCTACGTAGAGCGGGACCGCCGTTTCACGCCCGGTGTTGGGTTTGTTTCTACATCAAATCTAAAAGCCCAACTACACGCTCAAACATTTGTGCATGCATGATTATACAAACCAGTTTGCGCAAGCAAGTTTGAGCCCCGCCACACGCTCCATTTTGCTTGCGCAAACTGCGTTTTTGCAATAATCATGCATGCAAAAATGTTTGAGCGTGTAGCCGGGCTATTACAAACCTACAGTCAGCTTCTGTGTAGAAGGAGACGACTATATCTACAGACATTGAACGTGCCAGACACGTGCCGTGGCAGACACCGACAGATACCGTTTATTTACATCTAACGTGATAGAAGTGTGCCGTGTCGGACAAAAAGTAAACAAATGTCGTCTGTCACTGTTCTATTGCTCTATTCTATTTACATTGCCCGGCAGGTATCCACAGACACATAGATACATGAATCGCCCAGACAAATATTCTTTCCGCGAATACTGTCCGGGCACGACCCGTGTCTGTCGGCGTCTGCGCGGCCGCGGTACGATAGATATAAATAGGTACGTTAATACGCACTGTACAGAAAATATTTTTTTTGTCTGCTACGGCACGTGTCTGACACGCTCAATGTCAATGTCTTTAGATATAAACGAATCTCCTATTCGATTCCCAAGGTATATTTTTCGCCTCGTCTCTAAGAATTTTTTTATTCGTCAGATTACGTAACATATTGTGTACTAAGCCGAAAGGGGGGTGATTCTGGACCCGAGGGGAACAACTTTCTAAGATTGTTTTGAAATTCTTATATTATTCTTTGTTTTTGAAAAAAAAAACAGTCCTTTTTACTGTTGTTATTTTACATGGACTTGTAACAAATGTATTTCTGTTTCTTTGTTATGTAACAGTGACTTGGGTCACTAAAGGATATTTTAAAGTACTTTTTCATACCGTAATAGAGTTTACGTTGACTTACCTACATTATTTTATCATTCGTGGCTAGGTATGCACTGCAGAGTGGAAAATAAACAAAATATATTATTTCAAAAGGATTCAAGCAATTTGATTTTATATAATCATGAACTTCAGCAAAAAGCAAGGTCTTAAAGCACACGTTAATGGAAAAATCCGAAAACTGTGAATTTGTAGTTGATCTACTTAAAAAACAATATTTGATTCTTTCTCACCCAGGGACCTAAAACCTATAAGGTACTTCCCGTTGACCTAGAATCATGAAATTTGGCAAGAAGCAAGACCTTGTATTTACGGAAACTTCAGTGCGAGTCCAACTCGCACTTGACGTTTTTATTTTATATTATGGGATGCCTAGGTCAAGCTGAATAATATAAATGGCTGAATACTGTTGTATAAGTTAGCTATGAAATCTTTTTAGGACATAATGGTCACAGCAATATTTAATATTTATCTACTTTTATTATATATATAATGTAATAGATAAATACAGTCATACTTGCGACTTTACTTTAACTGACTTTTTGCTTTAATTAAGAAATTTCTTCCAAGCAATTTTGGTAAGTGAAAAATATTAAAATTAAAAATAAATGTCGGTACTAAGTGATGAAAGATTATCATGGCGGAACTATAAAGCGGGTGGAACTGAATACTGACGATCCTAAGCGATAAGGCCGCCCATTGTACTTGTTTGTGTTAATGTCTATATGGTTTATTTATCTTTGTGGTGTACAATAGAGAGTTTTGGAATTGGAATTTGTTATTGTAATTCTAGCGGTGACATCACGGTAATTTCATGGTTGCACTTAACTAATAAATCAGATATAACCATTGATCTAAGTTTTACTTATGTAATAGATGGAAAGATAGCCATGTAGGATAAATTATAAAAAAAAAACAAAACAATTTGCTTCCGCTTCACCTACGAGTATAATATTTATCTATTATTATATTATTAGGACCTCTACAACGCGCTCAAACACGGCACCAAAAGAGATCTGAATCTATACTTATATTAAAACTGTAACGGATCCAATTCTGTACCCTGAAGATATTTTGAAATATTTTTTCAATAATATTGCAGTTATCAGTATCGATATACTGAAGACATAACTGAAATCTTTTCTTTCATGTCTGTCTGTCTGTTGAGACATGATGAGTCTGATGAGTCTAGATGCGCGGCCAAGATATAGATCTTGGCCGCGCATCATGCCGAAACGACTGAATGTATTAAAATGAAACTTGGCACGCAGTTCATACTACGAGGAAGGACATAGGATACTTTTTATCCGGCGATTCAGTTACGGTCCGGAGAGGGGACGGAATTACAATTTCGTGAGTGATGTAATCACATATATCTAGCGTTTGTCAATATAAAGCCATTTATATTGATGCCATATCCATCCCAGCCTAAGAGCTTAAATATGGGTATACCAGTTAATCACACGAAAACTGATCACGCGTCACATGATGCTGCAGGTTCGTTTGATAACGTAATCAACCGGGATATGAAAAAAGCTAATGGATCAGATACGTTTGATCACGCCATAGCTTCCTTATATCCTTCAATGTAGAGGTGAACAGTTTTGGGGAGATATTGTCTCCCTGTCTCACCCCTTTTCCAATGGGATCAGATTTGTGCTCTAGTTCTGGAGCCGGATAGACATAGTGGCCTTGCTGTACAAACACTTCATAACTTGGATATACCGGTAGTCGGTTTGGCACCGCTGGAGAGCACTGCCCAGGTTTCGACTAAATCTAAGGCTTTCTCGAGGACCTCGACCCGGATCGGCCGTTATGTCTACATAACGGCCGATTATACTCCTCTGTCTTCTGTACAATCCGCAAGATCGTATGAAATGCGTAATTGTATATACAAGCGCCTGTCCTCAAAGATAGAGGAATAATTATATCCCATATCTTTCTGTTTACACAGGGGGATATAAGGGAAATATCCCTTATCTTTGGGTTTGTACCAAGGACAGGCGCTTGCGTATTTCCAAGATCAAAGTTAGTAAAACTCAAGCTCTAGGTACAATCGTTGGGTTTTTATATTCATAGAATTTATTGTGATTTTATGCATATAGAATATACTTACACCTAATACCTAAACCTAAAGTCTTTGTGTACCTTAGTCTTGAGTAGACTATGCATGAAATGTCAGGGCGCGACAATCAAGTACATTTTGCGAAGATTACATTCGGTTGCATTCGTTTGAATTACAGGGTGCAACTTCAGCCAGGAATGTAACGTTATTTCATCATTGAACAACTATTTCTTATAGAAAACTATAACTAAAGCAGCGAGTTTTACTCTAAGACCTGTATCTTTACTAAAAGCAGGTATGAAATTGAAGTTATTGTAAAATGTAGCATCGTTTGTTGTATAAATTTTATTAACAATAAAATTGATTGATTTCTTGTGAAAAATACTGATTTATTCACCTCAGTATCTATAAAGGTATTTCTAGATTCTTATGATTTATTAACTCCTAGTGTGCTTAGCTATTCTAGGATATACAGCTAAGGTATGTATTAAGGTAGGTACTTTAGGTATTCTTCAAAAGAAACGTAAATTATGTTACATACAGGTTCGATTTAGTATTGAACACGCCAAACAAAGGGATTTCGGCCAATATCCGTATAGCCAAACATTGCGTTAGTTTTTCATTCACTTCTGCGAAACGAAAGTAATTTCGAAGGTCGAAGTTCCAAACGAAGGTTTTTCCAAATAAGGTAATTCCTTAATACACGGAGATTTCACGATTCGTCTCGTATATTTCGCAATCGTTTTGCAGACTAGAGGAATTATTAGGAGTTGTAAGAAGTAACAAAGATCCATACATCCATCTAAACTCTTGCATTTGAATGTTAGTATGATGTAGCGATGAGACGTACTTGTAAAATCGAGTACCAAGTCTTCCAAGTACGTCCTCGTATAAAAACCAGCGCCAAAAACCAGGGCTAAAATACTTCCAAGTATTTTTTACCATGTGGTATCAAAAATACTCGAAGTACGGATAGCGCGGGCGGGTGCGACTCGTGGCGGGTCTTAGTGCGCCACGCACTTTGAAAGTAAAATACTTGCATGGGAAATTGATCACAGTCTGTGTGAGAATAAAGGTCGTAATTGAATTTACAGAAAAAATACTTCCATGCTCTCGTACGGGTAAAAATACTTTCATAGGAAATTGATCCACGCGTCATTTGTTATAAAGAACAAAATAGTGTGAACATAAAAATACTTGTACAACTAGAAACTTTTGAATGTTTTAATTTATCAGCATGATTGACTATGACTATGATTTAGGTAGAATACTCATATTATTAATTGTAAGTAAATATAGCTGACAGATTAATAGGTAAGGTGGGGAAATTACCTATGTTGTACCTAGATACATAATTATATCTAACCCTAACGCCTGCATAAAAATTGTAGCAGACGAGACGGGACGTAGGTAGGTACCTATTATTAGTTTATATTAGTACGGGACTCACTTTTCACTCTAGGCACTCTAGTTAGTTATGACGTACTTATTTACAAAGTAGGTATTATCTTTTCATAAGTAATAATATAACAAATAAAATGAGATTGTGCTCACTCATCTAATTTACATAAGTTTGATGCAGATACCCAACTAACCTATGTAGGTGCTTACATTATTTTTATTTAAAATTGATATTTATCTAGGTAGGTACTTTACTTTTTAAGTACAGTACCTAAATTATTTACTTACTGTAGGTAGGTAAATGTTATACTTTGTCATAGACTATTAAATACAGTTAAATACCGGTACCTCATATTTGTTTGATACGAATGTCAATCAAATTGTGAACTCTGAAATGTGATGTAGGTACAAAACAATTTTAATTAAAATTGCTATAATTACCTACCTATTGAGATTTTCAGGACCAAAAAATAAATTTAGCTAAATAGGTCGCCTCGTCTCTGGGAAACCGTGATTTCAGAGTTTTCCAGAGAGAACTAACCCAGGCGCTATCTAGTTATGTACCGAGAGTACCTAGTAGGTATGGTAGGTTCGGTGGCTAAGTAGATTGATACTAGATAGATAAGTAGGTACCTAATTTCGAAAAGAATACTAGTTCTAATTTGTTTCTATTATTTGATTGTAATTTTCTTTGTCAATAAAGTAGTTACCTATGT
Organism: Eupithecia insigniata; assembly: GCA_947859395.1. NCBI lineage: Eukaryota > Metazoa > Arthropoda > Insecta > Lepidoptera > Geometridae > Eupithecia > Eupithecia insigniata. Next base: position 2,304,553 of record OX402002.1, read on the forward strand.
ATCTAGGTACATAATAATTCTCAGATGCATGATTTTGGACTAAGAGACATAAACCTACATGACTTTTGTAAGGTATATAAGGAATAAAACAGCAGAAAAGTAATTTGGCGCAAATTGTAAACCATTTTCTATTTACCTTATGAAAAAGCTAACTGCGGCTCATTGGTTCTTTGGGAGCATTTCGAAAATTAAAAGATTTTGGGCCAAAAATCAACATTTTCTCAAATGCTCCCAAATTACAATTAAATCGAATTTTGTTTTATTATGGGTTAATATAAAATAGATCTCGATTTTCCCCAAATTACCTTTCCGATTTATTATTGGTAAACCACAGTTGGAATTAAAATCTAAAACAAAGTGAATCTCGCGCCAACCCGTGACGATCACACTTAATGTCATTGTCAACTAATAAAATCGATATTGTGTTTCAGTTAGTTAGCCGAGACTTTTAGCATAAAATAATGTACTTAGCTGTCTGTCACTGTCTTATGAACACGTTCCGAGTAAAATACTTATACAAGGAAATTGATCTAAGTTTCCATGGAAATAAAATTCATAATCGTATTTGTTTGTAAAGATGTCGGAAATTCCTTAAACCATTTTGATGAAAATTACTAAATGGTGATTTTTGGGGATTGAAAAATACGTAGGTAAGTACGTACCTAGTACTTGAACTTCGTGTCACTGTCACTGTCGCAGTCAGAAGTAAGTCACCGATGTTGAAGAGTCCGCGCACGCCCCGAATACCTCGGTATTCGGTCTTGCAAGTACGTACTTGCAAGACTCGAAAGTATTTCGACGCATACCAGGTTTTCGTACTTGCAAGCAAATACCAGGTATTAAAACCTGGTCGAGTAAATACGTCCCATCCCTAGTATGATGTGATGTGATTAAGGTGCTTACTTGCGATCTCCATAGCGCTTCAGCTCTCCTACTTTTTGCTGTCAGAATTTTTGGAATAGATTTGTATAAACTATTTTTCAAATTCAACACGACTATGTGAACTGTTCCGAGGTCCAGGGTATTAGAAAGAGTGGAAGTAAACAATGAGACCAGTCACCATATACTGAATACCTACTCCTGGCAGCTCTGAATGTAGCTACGCCGCCTCGGTCTGCCGTAGCATCGTAGCACGCGCTACGAAGGTCTACGAAAAAACTAAGTATTTAGTGTGTAGCAAGGACGGGGTGCGCGTTGTCTTTTGTATGCTACGCAGTCTCTCGTAGCATCTTAGCATGTGCTACGAAGGTCTATGAAAAAACTAAGTATTTAGTGTGTAGCAAGGACGGGGTGCGCGTTGTCTTTTGTATGCTACGCAGTCTCTCGTAGCATCTTAGCATGTGCTACGAAGGTCTACGTTAAAATATGTATATAACGACTTACCTACCAAGACTGGGTCAGTCTGAAAACCAGCGCTATTTTGTAACCTGGTGCAGAACAGCATAAAACTGAGACTGGTCCATTTTGGCTCACCTCGGCAGCACTGACATAACTACTTAGTCTGAAATTATATATATAATTAACAAATTTAACCCTTTTAATACTTGCCATCACAGGGACCTGGATTAAGCCAGGCTCTGTGTTCAAATTGAGCGGTTTCTTCTGCCTCAGGGATGATAGACCTGATGGATGGGGTGAAGCCGCTCTTCTTATTAAAAATTCTGGTTCCTATTTACAATTTGTTTTACCTAGTCATAACGCTAATATTTTTTTTATTGACCTGTCCAGTGATTACTTGTAGGTATGTGCCTACTCTTACATATTTGGGTCCTAAGTTTAAATTTTATTTTTAAGCATGATTGTACTTTTGTAATATTTGATGTTTCTTTCTTCTCTTTTAAATTGTTTGTGTGTTTAACTTACCTAAAAATACGTACCTATGTTATTGTTAAGTATATTTTACTGATACCTACCTACTACAATGTCTATGTTTGTTTTTTGTTTTGTGCTGTCTATGTGTGTGAACCAAATAAACCATCTATCTATCTACAAATCTATCTATCTATGTACTACAACAACAGGTACATTAAATAGATAGACAGAATATTATTAATTGCATACTAGAAAAAAACAAACGAAAAAATAACTAAAACTAAGTACAACTGGCGGTTTATCGCTCAAGAGCGACTACCAGACTGGATAGGATGAACGAACCGTGAATGGATAGGATCCTTGCATAGTACTAGAGGATCTGTGTGCTCAAAATACTTAAATACTAGCTGCTGCCCGCGCCTTCGCCTGCATTTTTTCGGGATAAAAAATAACTTATATATTATTTCAGGTCCCAAATCAATTCAATTCATTTATTTCCACCGTAGGTATTACTTAATAACACTTGATGTTGTTAATTTCTAAAATATGACTCTTATCCTATTACATTATTACACAATTTATAATCAAAAAAGGAAGCACCATAAGGGGCCAAACTATACTTACCCATACCAAATTTCAGCCTAATCGGTTCAGTAGTTTTTCCGTGAAAGAGTAACAAATATCCATACATCCATACATTCATACATCCATCCATACAAACTTTGACATTTATAAGTAGAATAGGATTATGCCTAAAAATATACTACATTCTCTTCATGTTTTTAATTTAGTATTTAGTATTAGCTACTTTTATTTTTATTTTTCAACACCAACACTGCGATTACCAATCCGCCTGCCAAGCGTGGTGATTATGGCAATCCCTCCATCATGGGAGACCATCCACTCGAAGGACCGACGACATCGTAGCGGTCACAGGGAGTCGATGGATCGAAGCTGCTCAGGACCGCTATTTGTGGCGTTGTATGGCCTATAAATAAATAACATTCTTTTATTTCGGACTACCAAAGATCCATAATTTGTTAGTAGTTATGCTAAAGATCTCTTATAATAAATATTAGTTCTTAAGATTAAGGCACTAAAATCAACTTAAATGTAGTTACTTAAGTGTAGGTAGGTAATAATATAAAATTAGATTTGAAATCAAAATAGTTGCAATATGAAAAATAATTAAATTAAATAAATGAAAATCTGATTTCCTATGTCCAGTTGTGGACGTGTATGGACTGATATGATGATGATGATTAGCTTACTCAATCACTCTTTCATAAAAATTAAAAGAAAATAAATTTATATATTTTACATCAGTTTATTCAATCGATACATATATTAATAATCTCCCTCTATTCGATACACCAACAATTTTCTTTTATAATCCCGTCACAATAACCCCCGAAGTATCCATTGTACAAGCACCTGTTATTGCAGACCCACTCTTTGTTGTTCGCAAATATGTAACAGTTGCCCAAATACCACTCAGCCAGGACCGAGGTAGTGTCGAGGAGTATGAAGCAAAGAGACCAGATAGCGTTGTTGGACCACATTGTTATTAGCTTGACGGGTAATTACTTATCTGTAATGAAAACAATTCATAAAAAACGGGGACGCTTCCGACTGGTATTGATATGGCCCAGTTGAACTACCTTCAGACTGTTGCAAACAATCTCTACGGTTAAGTTAAGAGAGTTAAGGTAGTCAAGTCTGCAGTTAGCTCAATTGTTTCAATTTTAAATATAAGTTGTAATTTGTTTCTATTATTTGATTGTCATTTTAGTTAGCTATGTAAGCACTAAATAATCAATGTTTTTTCTCATTCTGACTAAAATCAACAGGAAAAATCGAGGTTGTTAATTAAGTTACAGATTAAAATTAAATACTTAGGAAAATTTATGCTCCTACATAAAGGTTACAACAAATAAAGGATCCTAATATACAGGTTACAAAAATAAAGGACCACATTTTCGATTCATCAGCATCTATGATGACTAACAATAAGCAACGATTCATAATACGGGCCTTAGTGCAAGGGCTAAGGGTAAAGGTACCTTTTTGATTTCTTGAAATTTACCATAAAATGAAAGTGAACAAAATTATAAAACCATTTAGTTAAAGTTTAGTATAAAGCCGTGGGGTCGCGCCGTACGAATATCGACCCCTCCAACTCAACCCGTGGATGTCGTAAAAGCCGACTAAGGGAACCTACCAGAGGAAGGGCAGCAGCTTCCTTCTGAGTATTTTTAAACACCAACACTGCGATCACCAATCCGCCTGCCAAGCGTGGTGATTATGGCAAATCCCCCCCTACATGGGAGACCATCCACTCGATGGACCGACGACATCGTAGCGGTCGCAGGGAGTCGATGGAGGGAGGCGGCTCAGGACCGCTATTTGTGGCGTCGTACGGGGGAGGCCTATGTCCAGCAGTACGTGTATGGGCTGATGATGATGATGATGATGATAAAGCAGTTTTACCAATTTTTTTTATCCCACATCTAGCAATATATTTGAGCTATTATGACACTTTTTAGGGGATGCCCTTGTACTGTGCCCATTCTCAGCTGTGGACTAGTTTAAGTTGATGATGATTGTGTTGTGGTGATAGTGTGAGTGGGAGCAAGAAGCTCAAAGTAAATATGATAGGTATATAATGGTAGGTACTTACGTGTTAGAGTGGTCGTAAAACTATACTGCACGGAATGCACTGAGTCGGACGAATGAATGTGCAATGAGAAATTGTAGTCAATTTAAAGCAAGTAGGTAAGTACATGTGTTTACACATTTTTATTAAAATTGTGATACAGCCCATTCTTAGGGTTTTGTGTTCGGGTAAGAAACCCTTATAGCTCGGCTAGACGCTCAAACATTTGTGCATGCACGATTGCACAAAAAAGTAACATGAGCCCGGCCACACGCTCCATCTGCTTTCGAAAACTGGTTTGAGCCCGGTCACACGCTCCATCTTGCTTTCGAATACTGGTTTGAGCCCGGCCACACGCTCCATCTTGCTTGCGAAAACTGGTTTGAGCTCGGCCACATGCTCCATCTTGCTTGCGAAAACTGGTTTGAGCCCGGCCACACGTTCCATCTTGGTTGCGAAAACTGGTTTGAGCCGGGCCACATGCTCCATCTTGCTTGCGCAAATTGTGTTTATGTACAAATACAACTCGAATCAAATCCAAATCATGCATGCACGCATGTTTGAGCGTGTAGCCGGGCTAGGACTCGCTTTGTTTGTTTTTTCCACTCCTCGGCAACTACCAAAGCTATTAACTTAAAATTTAAAATAACAATACATATCGTGCAATTGTGCACCATTTGTAGAATCAGAATCAATAACTTTATTACTTTAGATTTAGAAAATAAACACTTAAACAAGTCAAATTTTATGCTATAAACATAGTTATTATTATCAATAAGAAATAAGGTGTTATTGATATTCTCTTCACTTCAATTTTTTGTCCACTAGTGGAAGAAGTGAAAAAGAAAAGCACATTTATAATATCACTTATGTGTCTAATACATGTTTATTTTGCCTATCGAAATCTAAATTTAATGCGTTTTGGATACATGTCAATCTATCTATACTTATAATAAAACTGTAACAGGTCCAATTCTGTACATTGAAGATATTTAGAAAAATTTTTTGGAGGCCCCTCTATTGTCTATACTGATGCCAAAAATGATTTTTTTTCTTGGCAGATTTGAGTTCATACTATGAGAAATGAGATAAAATACTTTTCATCCCGGATTTCAATAGGGTTCCCTTGGGAGAGGGGATGAAAGTAAAATTTCTTGGCTGCACGTAGCGCCGAAACTTCCGAGTGTATTCAAAAGAAATTTGGCAGGATTTGAGTTCATACTACGTGGAAGGGCATATATACTTTTTATCCCGAAATTCATTAGGGTTCTCTTGGGAGAGAGGATGGAAGTAAAATTTCTTGGCTTTACATAGTGCCGAAATTTCCGAGTGTATTCAAAAGAAACTTGGCAGGATTTGAGTTCATACTACGTGGAAGGGCATATATACTTTTTATCCCGAAATTCATTAGGGTTCTCTTGGTAAAATTTTTTGGCTTCACATAGTGCCGGAAATCCTCAATGAGTTCAAATGAAACTTGGTACCAGGGACTTTTTTCGGCTACCGTTGTAACGGTTAATCAGCGCAAATGTATTTCGGTACAGGTTAATTTAACGTAAAACTTTCTATAGTTAATTAACCGGTTTTGTATTTCGGCCGAATCGGACAAACGCGTTGCGGGATGGCGCGCGGGGCAAGAGCGGTAGAGAGCGAGAGCCCCCCTCTGTGGGGGGCCGGTGGGGGGACCGGTAGTGGGCCCCTCACGCAACGGAACCCTCCCAGTAGCCCCCGCAGTGGGGCCCCCACATTGCCCCGCAGTGGGACCTCAGTAGCCTCCACAGTGGCACCGGCAGTGGGGCCCCGGAAGTGGGCGCAGGTATAGAAAATTGGCGGTATTTCACAGTGACAGAAACTAAATATATCTGTGACTGTCACTCAGGCAGTGCCAGTGTCACGAGTGCACGATATTATATCGTTATTATTTTCTTAGGTACCTACGCACTAAATCGCTTCAGTTAGATAATATCGCTTCTATATTCTCTCTTTGATAGTATCGGTAAGTCAGAATGAGACACACCTAGTATTTTATTCTTGGAAATTTGAAATACACATACAATTGAAGAAGAATTTTCGTTACGTAGCGATACTATTGCTGCAATGAATATATTATTCAATCAGTAAAAAAATGAATTTGTACGTGATTGGTAGAAATACTAGCTAGTATTTTGTCACTGGTATTTGTCACAGATATTTTGAAGTCACAGTAACGTAAGTCACAGGTATCGGATTTTGCCTAGTATATCCCAAGACTAGTTTGTACATCAGAACAACACAAATGAGAGAAGACTACGCGCTGAGAATTATGTAGATCTGCGAGACGCCATGAATCAAGATAGAAATTGTGATGCTTTAGGACGACTGGTGATTCTTCCTTCCAGTTTTAGAATTGGACAATAGATGTGTAGTGCCCTATTCTCCAGTACGTATACTATCAAAAGCTTTTGAAGCGCATAATATACCTAGGTAAATGTGAAGCTGTGTGACGTCCAGTCAATAAAATCTAGGTATATCTAGGTATATGTAAATCTGTACTAAACACTTACTTACTTACATTAATAAAAATAAGTAAGGTTTGTGATGTTGGAGGAGGGAGTAATCTCTGAATCTACTGAGTCGATTTTGAAAATTATTCATTACCTATTGAAAACTACGTTATTTGTGAGTGCTATAGGCTATATACATATATTAACAACTAAACATTTTTACGGCCAAACGAAGTGGGCACGGTCAGCTAGTATTTCTATAAAGCTAAACAGAACATTGAATTTCTTTCATACTACTGTCAGTGCAGAACGGAGCGACATCTGGCCAAGCATTAACATCATTGATGTAATCATCTATGGAGTAAAAGGCCTTCCTGTTAAGATTTTGTTTAATGTACTGTTTAAATTTACGAATAGAGAGTTCAGTTGCTTCAGATGGAAGCTTATTAAAGAAGCGCACGCAATTGCCCGTAAATGATTTTTCGTAATCTACATATATGCGGATGTGTAATTTGTTCTTGTTTCTTGTATTTCTATTGTGAACATTACACTTTTTCAAAAAGCTTTCTCTATTTTTGTGCGTATACATTACATTTTCATAGATTTATTGCGATATTACTGTCAAAATATTTATTTCTTTAAATAATTCCCTCAAAGAGTCGCGTGGCTTTAATTTGTAAAATGCGCGTACCGCCGTTTTTTGAAAAAAAAAAAAAGATTACCTAACTAATATTAAAAATGCGAAAGTAGTGTTTGTTTGTCTTTCTTTCACGCCCTAACTAACCAACCAATCGACTTTATTTTTGGCATAGAGTTAGTTTAAAGGATGGAGTAACATTTTGTACTGTTAAAACATCTAATTCCCATTAAACACTTACGGGAAAAAAGACCTCTTTATCCCCCTAGAAATTTTAATGTTAAATTCGAATTTAACGCGGGTGAAACCGCGGGGAACAGCTAGTTTATTATAGCGCCGAAAGTTACTGAAATGTGAATGTTATATTTTACCTAAGTTCTCCAAAACTTTACCATGTCAATATATGTATTTATGAAAACTTGTTGTACCCTCATAGAAATATCGATCGGTTCCCTAAAAATTGCGACATACATAATGTTAGTACTAGAAATAAGAATAAAACTCGCTTTGCCCAAAACTAGGTTACACAAGATTAGTGTATCTTTTAAAGGGTTATACACTTCTACAACAAAACTCCTAGCGAGTTGCAAAAACTTTCAACAAATAAATTCAAAAAAATTGTCAAACATATCCTTTGTAAAAAGGCTTATTACAAAATATCAGACTATCCAGAAGATAAAAAAGCTTGGGACGGATTTTGTTCCAACTCGAAAAATAACTCTAAAAATAACACCTAACAGACTAAAGGTTTCTTCGTCGCTTCTTTACTTTAGTCTACACACTGAAGCGACCGAAATCAAAATATCACTTTATTTGACCTTTTCTAAGTGTACATGTATTTACGGAAATAAAGAATTTTTTACTTTTGACTTTTTTGTCTTTTGACTACTGTACATTGATCTAGATGTTTGGTGTACATTTAGAAAATAGACTAACTAGCGTTCTTTCGGTGTAATAAGTAGTCTATTATCTAGGCTACTTATTACATCTAAAAACGCATGCAAAACCGCAGGCAGAAGCTAGTATTTGTATAATTGACAAAAGTTCGAAACCCTCCGCGTTCGAGTCACACTCTCTCTTGACGGATCTTGTTGTTCATCACAGAGCTTGGGTTTTTACCAACTTTGAACTTTAACCCGAACGTGTAAATAAAGATAAAGGATTTATAGGGCTTACGTTATCATATATTACTAGTTTCTGCCCGCGGCTTCGCACGTGTTGTTTATATGAAAACGTTCAAAAGTTTTTTATATCCCATGGGAACTGATTTATGGTATAAAAGCCACCCATGTTTTATTACAGACCTTGAACTATCTGTATGAAAAATTTCTGCTCGATCCAATCAGTAGGTTTTTATGGCATCAAGAGTTATAAAAAATCCAAACATCCATCCAAATTATCATATTGTGAAAGATTGTGAAGTGTGAAAATATTGTGTGTGTATTATTGCTTACCTATGGGTGATCCCGTATTAGAACATTTTTACTTTTTAGTGTATTTCAATACTTTACGGGAATTTTAATCGGGGAGTTTTTATTTTTAATACTCTAACTAAAGAGTATTAAAAATAAAAACTTCCCGAACTCTAAACAGTGCATGAACGGTGAATCTTTGTGCTTACTACATACGTTATTCTGGAAAAACTAATATCGGGGGTAGGTACGAGTACATCCACTTTGTAGCATTATGTGGATGTACTCGCAGTGTGAAAGCTGTAAGAAAAAAAAATCAAGATATACCTTTATATCGGAATAAATCAGAAAGGTTCACAAGAAATCAATCAATGTTATTGTCAATAGATTTATTTACAATAAACAATGGCTACTTTTTACAATAACTCCAATTTCACTTGAATACCTGCTTTTGGTTATGATATTAACATATATTTTATTTTAAATACTTGTTTAATAATGATATATAACGTCACATCATCATCATCATCAGCCCATACACGTCCACTGCTGGACATAGGCCTCCCCCGTACGACGCCACAAATAGCGGTCCTGAGCCGCCTCCATCCATCGACTCCCTGCGACCGCTACGATGTCGTCGGTCCATCGAGTGGATGGTCTCTCAACGTCACATTCCTGACCATCTTATCTTGTAATCCAAACGGATGCAACCGAATGCAAGCTCTTAAACTTCGCAAAATGCGTTGCTTTTAATATAACAATATCATCGCATGAATATTTATGATAATTTATTCGTATCGCGTAAGTTTAAAAAAATAATTATATACTACAGTTGGGTCTACAGTTTGGATCAGGGAACTGCCTTAAGGCGGTTCCCTGACCCAAACTAGCGATATACTACAGTTGGGTCTACAGTTTGGTCCCTGACCCAAACTAGCGCCGCCACCTATTTTATCGTATTATTACTTTAAACAAAGTAATTTTCAAAAATCCCTTGGCCCGTTTGTGATACTTATCATAAGCTTTTTTTAATGCCTCTGTAATAGTTTTATTTTGGATAGTTTAGAAAGAGATGCGAGGTTTCACTTTTTGGCCACCAAACTCGGTTTTCACTTCTCCTAAGCTATACAATATAAAAATATTACAGAGGCATTGAAAATAAGCTTATGATAGGTATAACAAACGGGCCAAGGGATTTTTGAAAATTAATTTGTTTATCGTAATAATACGATAAAATTGGGGGTGGCTCTGATTGGGTCGGGGTAGCTCCTTAATTAATTAGGTTTAATTATCAGCTAAATAGAAATATTAATAAAAATTATGATTATGATACAGGGATATAATAAACGTACTATATTATGTACGAATTAAATATATTTGTTATGACTAGGAGTACTTATTCAAACGTTAAGTAATTAATAGACATGGGTTTAACATGTTATATAATAATTATTAATAAAAAGGCACTGATTTAAATACTAATTAGGTAAAGAATTTTGGCAGGATGAAAAAAATATGTTCGATAATGAATCAAAAGTGATAAATATTTTTTTAGAGTAGGTAATACTTATTTGTTTTTTATTATGTTTGGTTTGATTTACAATTGCTATATTTTTCTCGTTGATACGAGTATATTATTTAGCAAAGTACGAAAATACTGATATTTTCTTGTGAAAATACTAGTTTTTCACATATTTAGGTAAATCATATTTGTTAAAAGTTGGTAATAAGGTTATATATAGAGACAAGCAGCATTTAAATAAAAAAGCTATAAACTTTTATAAGAAAGATAGTACATAGATAAGAACTACAAATATTTTTTCAAATCCATTGCATTGGCATTTGTATCTTTAATACGTATATACAAATCCTACTTGTAAAATAAGTTTACAATGATATGATATAATAAATAATTATTTTTGATAATATAATAAGGAATAAATGTCCGTTTTCAGGTATTTCTATAAGAAAGATAAATAATATAACGAAGTGTAACTCACACCATTGGCTATCATTAGAATATTATGTAACTTAAAAATACATAGGTAAGTATTTATATCGAAGGTTATTAGTCTATTATGTAGAAGGATATAATAGACCATATGGAAGGATTTTTCTGGACCCAAGGGTAGAGAGAATTAATGGAAAACAGTCTACTAGCAAATCAAAAAGTGATCGAAATAACGCAGCATTGCTTACATCTAAATTTGTACGTCTAGTAAAATTCTGTAGGATGGCCCTATTAATAAAATTGATTTTGGTCATAGACGATTGCTTCCTTTATTTGTGAGAGTGACTTCTATCAATCCAATTAAGATTATGCCTTACCCACTAAGTTTGAGATTTGACTTTTATCAAAAATCGGACAAAATGCGTGGTATTTTGTTTTTCTGATAAAAACATGGATCTTACTACGAAGTTTCCGATTCCATAATATTAAGTAAATGTAAGGTTTGGTCTGGTTTGGCTATTCTAACTTGATCGAAAAGTTTCCGCGACTCGAAATCTGAAACAAATCCAAGCGAAATGTTAATATTTTAGCGGTTTTTTTCAGCATTCTACGAGGAATATAACTACCTAAAAAGTAGTTTTTCATAAATCGCTGATCATTTTATACGAACTCATGTTCCGATGAAATACGATTTTGGTAATAATGTTACCAAAATCGTATAAATCTCATAAATTATAAATTTCTCCAAAAATAGAGTCGAATCGAAATTAGTTAAAACATGGGTTCATAGAAAACGTTTTACGATAAGATACTTTTCTGCTATTGATATTCCTTGTAGAACGCGGAATATATTAAAAACCGCTAAAATACTAAAATTTCGCGCGGATTATTAGAATTTCGCGCAGATCTGTTCACGGAAACTTTTCGATCGAGTTAGAATAGCCGTGCAGGTCAGGCATATTGTGTAAAAAATGGGTATGAATATTACTTTACCTAATTATCTATGCGTCCAATATGTACCACATATATGTATAATATTAAATGGATATTATGTAAACACATGGTTAAATACCTCTACAGTACAACGAGCTAATTATTACATCGAAAATTGGTGTATATTATTGCATTTGATAATTTTAAAATCTTACGTTTCTATTTTATCAACATCTTGATAGGTAATGAATGATATACATAAATATACTTAATATACATAGGTATTGAGTAGTGTATATTGATTATCTTTATGTATGGTCCAAGTTTAATACAATAGATTATAATTATTTTGAAATTCAACTAATTATTTTATCTAGAAATTTATAAAGGATCTGAAATATTATTATATTACAGACGCTTTACAAAACTGGATTGTTGAAAACTATGACTAAAAAAAGGGGTTTGGTAATTTTTCCACGGTACTCTCATTATATAAAATAATTTAATGCAAACTTATTTGCTAAAACTACATTTAAATTCTCTCATTTTGGCATCTTAGCTATAAATGAAATAATATTTTACAATTACACGACACACATTATTTTTTTAGTTTAAAGTAAATTATTTATATTCCTTTCCGACATAACGTTTTCAATCATACATAAAGTATTACCTACCGTTATTGTAGAAAAACTTGGTATACATGAAATTTTAAGATAGAATCCTACCTACTCCTAATATATTTAGACTCTACCATAAATAACTATAGATATATAGAATAATTAATACAAAAATACTAAATACTATAACAAATTATGTACTCGTTTTTATAACTTATTTTTGTGTTTGTACGAGACACTTCGTTCTTTAGTTTAGTCAAAGATTATTTTTGTTATGATTTGCTCTCAGATTATCACATGCTGAGTGGTGCCCAATTTAGTTAATATTTATTTTACTTAGGTACTCATTTTATCGTTTTCAAATAAAAGAAGAAGTGTCGAATTCAAAATTATGACAATTATGATAAAAATAGATTCAGGATTTACTTTACGGTAATACAACGAATGTAAATATATAAAATAAATATAAATAATTCCGCGTAAAACCTCTGATTAGCAAATCGATCAAAGTAAGTAGTCAATTAATTTCTTCACGAGATTTCTTCAGGACACCACAATCCTCGACTTTCACACTGAGAGTACCAAACAACAACGACCGAATCCTGCCAGTGATGTTGCCTCTCCTCGCGGAAAGTTCATTATTTTTATATATATATATTAAGTACGCTGCGTTCCATATAAAATAAAAATAACTACTTCGACATTTCAGAAACAAACCTACTTTTTAAACCTTTTTTGAGGCTACTACGAACACGGGCCTGTAAGGTCCATGTCCTCACACAAAAACAGGCCCGTCGCTCTCCACTCACAGAACATGAAGGTTCTCACAGTTTTTGAATTTCGAATCCTCCTTGCCGAAGATCCATGTAAACATTTGCCTGGCTTTCATACTGGCTCTGACGACACCTCGTGATTTGTACCAGTGTGCGGGGGAGGACTCCCTGCCTCCCTCCGAGGAGTATTGCTGTTTCTTGAGCCGGATCTGGTGAAGGATGCCCACTAGAAGCTCGTCGACGTTGTGGTTTATGCCCACAGATACCTCGATGAACTTCGATTTGTAGGTGCAGGCAAGACATTTTCCATCTGAAAGAATAAAAAACAATATTTTAGTAACATAGAAGAATAATATCGCTGTTACTTGCTACTCTACCAATGAAATAAGGAATCGATGTCAATAAAGATTTCTAAGGCGTTGAGAATAGAAGGAAATGACTGCCAGGATATACATATTGAATCAGAATCAGAATCAATAACTTTATTTCTTTAGGCTTACAAAATAAGCACTTAGACAAGTCAAATTGTATACTATAAACATAGTTATTATTATCAAATAAGAAATAAGGTGTTATTGATATTCTCTTCACTTCAATTTTTTGTCCAAGAAGTGAAAAAGAAACCACTAGCACATTATAATATCACTTATGTATCTAATACATGTTTATTTTGCCTATATTATGTATAAACGATATATACAATTATTATAATATTTATCTTACGATTATATATAATATTTATGATAACTCTATTTAAAATCTAATAATGGAATCGATATTTTTTTAATGGAAACCGAAGCTAAGGAACCTTTACTTTGTTGGTGGCCTGTATTTACAAATAAATTATTCCAACGGAGGAGTTTTTTCTCAAACTTTTGAAGTAGCTTTGAGTTAAATATAAACCTTGTTTTGTACTCAAAAATAAATATCTAAATAACGTATCTAAGACCTAAGCCACAGATTAGGTAAAGTTACATAAGCTTCGTGTAGGGTGAAATAATATAAAAACAATAAAAAAATATAATTTTTCCTCCAATATTATAAGTAGGATTTTTAAAGTAGGCAGATATTTTGTAATCAATTATTTCATAATAATAAAACCCTCAGAAACTCATCTCCCCGCCACTCGGGAAATCAATGCCCGGATGAGGATAAAACTCCCACTTATTAGGGAGAGGTCCGGTATAACTTGATTGGTAGGTATTTTCGTTCGGTTGGGCTTTTGTGTCGCTTCGAGAGCCTGAGCTGGCAGCTTTATTAGAGACTAGCTGCTGCCCGCGCCTTCACCCGTGTTTTATCGGGACAAAAAATATATGCCTATTTGTTATTCCAGGTCCCCAACTATACCCATACCAAATTTCAGCCTAATCGGTGCAGTAGTTTTTGCGTGAAAGAGTAACAAATATCCATCCATACAAACTTTGACATTTATAATATTAGTAGGATAGGATTTACGATCATCATTATTTTGGGTTATTTATAGTCTTGATATTTTTTAAAGATTTGTTTTAGAGATAATCACGAAATAAATATAATAAATTTAGTGGGTGCACATACCTATAATAATATATGTACAACTCTAGATTTCTATAATATTCCAAAGGCACGCCGCTAGATGCACCCAGATGTTTCTGTGACGATTTTGTGTACTATATATTTTTTTACCGATATTTTCCAATATTCTAGAATTCTAGACTACCTAAAGGGCCTACCCCGACCCAAATCAGCGCCGCCACCTACATATTTTATCGTTTATATTCTATCGTATACGTTAAACAAAGGAATTTTCAAAAATCTCTAGACCCGTTTGTGATAACTATCATAAGCTTATTTTAATGCCTCTGTAATAGTTTTATATTGTATAGCTTAGGAGGAGATGCGAAAATCGATTTTGGTGGCCAAAAAGTGCAACTTCGCATATCATGCTAAACTACAAATATATACAAAATAAAACTATTACAGAGGCATTTAAAAAAGCTCAGCTATCTACACAAACTAGCCAAGGGAATTTTGAAAATTCCTTTGTTTAACGTAATAATACGATAAAATATATGGTGGCGCTAGTTTGGGTCAGGGAACTGCCTTAAACTATTACCTTAAACGATTACCGATTAAAGATAATTTTAGGAGGTATATTAATGGCCCAATAATTCTTCCAGAGCTTTATAGGCATTTCCCGATTTATATCGAAAGCTCATAAACGATCGCCTCACCTTTTGGTAAGCTAACCTAAGGAGGGACGGTGTGATCTCTGGGCCATGGTCTAAGAAAACACCATTTGGTATGGGTGGACGAAATGGTGTTTTCTTGAAGTGAAGTGTTGTCTTGAGTTGAAGTGTTACCAGTAGCGTAAAATCGTAACTCCTCGAACTCCTTGCCACCTTCATAAATCTGATAAAACTATGTGGTTTTGTGTTCACCAATTATTTATCACATTGATTCGCGTGACACTAACGCTGTTTTGACTGATCTAACAAACAGAATTGACGATTCACATTTTTTTATTGATTTTTCAATTGACCCTTAACACATTTGTTTCCCAGCTTCTACATTTTGTTGAAATAAAATGGCAACTGGACAGTGACGTCACCTGCGAGGCTAGCACAGGCTTTCTTGTTTAGGTGGAATAGATAAAAATGACGTAAAAATGACATTTAGGTGTAGAGTAGAAAGTTTTCTTCGTTCGAGAACACGGCGTTCGGAAGAATAAGCGGTAGAAATGTTTTCTATTCTAACCTAGAGATGAGTCTACCGATGCGAACATGGGGATCAATTTACTTGTTTCTTGACATTTGAGAATAGAAACATTTCTCCTAAAATTGTCTACACCTCTCGAGACCTAGACAAGGTCTTTCTTCCCTCGCATCTCTCACTATTTGGATGTTTAGTTATAAAACACTCCTTGTTTTTTGGGGTTTATGTGTCTAGTTAATGGCAGCCATTACGAGCAAATGCAACATAATAAATCAGAAAATAATTTGTTTGTTTGTTTGCTCCAAAACCAAATTAATCTCCGTTATTCTGTATTGTATATGCTATAAGCTCAATAATCTTCATTTGCCACCTTTGCCAGAGACAGTATTTCACCGAAACATTTTGTGAAAAGATTTCGGTATTTCTTTCGTCCAATATAAGAAAAAATCTTTGAATGAAAGAAATTACCCTTCAAAACATTGTAATTGACATTGACAAATAATATAAAGTGACATTTTGGTGTAATCAAAAACGTTTCGTTTTACGGACCAGTTTTCTTTTTAGGAATACGGCTGGTTTTGTGTTGATTTTCTTGACAATATTAGAATGAAAAAATATTTAGTAACAATTCCGCGTATAACCTTCTCTGATAGTATTTATCAAAGTAGTTGATTTTTTTGGTAATGAAACGCAATGAACGAATTATTTACAGCATTTATATTTTTTCTGTGCTTTCGTTCCCGTTGCTATAGAAAGCGCTTCTCTACGAAGAAACTGTTTTCTAGGGTTTGTTTCTCGAAACGGCATGTTCGCGCAAGAGAAAGATTATGAAGACAAAAAACTCTCTTTTCTAGTCTAGGGAAGAGTAGAAATGAAAAGCCCGTGCTAGCGGGGCTGGAGACGCTCCCGGAAGAGCAGATCTGTTTTCTTGGATCATGCCCTGGGCCATTCTATCTTGCTGTTCCCTCTAATCTCGGCTCAAGCGGAAGGCTCTCTCGAAAGTTCTAGAACTCTAATTTGACTAAATTACCTTGTGTGGACACGGCGCGACTCCTAGCCAGGTCGATTTTGTTTGCTACCAGCACCGCTGGACGCGCTCTCAGCATCTCGCAGTCCAGCAGTCTTGCCAGCTCTTGTTCCGCCTTCTGGAAGGATGCCTTGTCTACCACGGAGTATATCACTACGAAGGCGTCTGGGGGCTCCGAGCGTTCTATTTCTTCCTGAGAAAGAGAAGGATTTATAAGCAAGTTGACATCATAGTATGCATTATCGGGTTTATAATTTAAGTAGCTTCTGCTCGCGGATTCGCTCGTGATTTTCAATTAGTCTACATATGTCCGTTGCTGGGGTATCGTTTACCGCACTACGAAATTTCATTAACATTCGTTCTGCGTGAAAAGGTAGACAGACAGACAATACTTTCACTTTTATAATACTACCAGTATGGTACGCCTTTGATATGTTGTAATGTTGCCCAGAAGAAATCGCTCTGAGCGATAAGGCTGCCCTTTGTACAACTGTTTCTGTGTTTATGTTTTCCTGTTCTGTTTTTCCCTATCTTGGTGTGCAATCCTACTAATATTATAAATGACAACGTTTGTATGGATGGATGTATGGATGTATGGGTATTTGTTAATCTTTCACGCAAAAACTTCTGAACCGATTAGGCTGAAAATTTGGTACGGTTATAGTTTGGGACCTGGAATAACATATAGGCTATTTTTTATCCCTTTATATATATTAGAAGGCGCGGGCAGCATTATTATAAAGAAAATAACTCTGTCTATCTATCTGTTACCTTTTCAAGCCTAAACGGCTGAATGTATCTTAATGAAATTTGGCAGGGAGGTAGATGGTATCCCGGGGACGGACATAGGGTACATGAAAAGCTTTAGCGTTTATAATATTAAGTAGGAAGTAGGATAATAGAAGTGTTCTGGAAGTGTTCTATCATATTAAGCGAAATGGCAGAAAGTATCAAGATAGACCCAATCTAAACGATTTCGAAGGATCCTATTGCCCGGGCTGGTCACGTTCAGACGTTATCCAATCTCTGATGGAGAGGCACCCGTTTGACCTTGGCCCATGTTATGTCCATGAAAATGGCTGTCTACACATTGTATTATAACATACTAACTGTTTCCCGCGGTTCGACCCCCGAATTTCACATTTCTAGGGGGATAAAAAGGTCTTTTTTCCCGTAAATCTCCCATGGAAATTCGATGTTTACGAGGACAAAAAGTAGCCTATGTTACTCTTCATCCTTTCAACTAACTCTATGCCAAAAATCAAGTCGATTGGTTGCTTAGTTAGGGCGTGAAGGAAGGACAAACAAACAAATATGTTGTTGCATTTATAATATTAGTTATCTTATCTTATTAATCTACTGGTTTTTAAGTTATTTCCGGTAACAAAGTAGTCTTGATACACTATTCCAAGTCAAGAAAGATCTAATTTATATTAAACTAGCTGCTGCCCGCGCTTTCGCCCGCGTTTTACCTGGATAAAAATAGCCTATATGTTATTCCAGGTCCCAAACTATACCCATACCAAATTTCAGCCTAATCGGTTCAGTAGTTTTTGCGTGAAAGAGTAACAAATATCCATACATCCATACATACAAACTTTGAGATTTATAATATTAGTAGGATTATGTCTACTGGGAACGCCTCTCATGGGAACTGATTTATGGGCACTAAATGGTTGAACGGATCGTAATGAAATTTGGCAGGGAGGTAGATAGTATCCCGGGGACGGACATAGGGTACATGAAAAGCACGTGCGAAGCCGCAGGTCATATATAAGAAGATCGATCATCATCCATCTATTCAAACTTTCGCATTATCAGTAAGTATACTGTGATTTTTTTGAAGTTAATCTTACCTTTGTACTTGTGCAGTTGACGAAGTAAAGTTCTGATTCTTCACCATTCAGCAATATCGACACCTTCTGCTCTGATCCATCAGCATCTGAAAATAATAAAAGGCATTTGTTAAATATCTATTAAAAATTTATTCAAATTCATAGGATTACGTTTCAGAGCATTTACGTTTAGTGACATTCAATATTGTGGTAGAGCCAAGCATTATTTCGACTCGCAATTTGAAGTTTGACATCGTTATCATGATACAAATATGGACCTAGGAGCCTTGCTTATGTTGACTGTACAAAATGTTGTGGATGCAAGTGGGAATAATTTTTTTAATTGAATAAATGGTGTTGGAAGCGTCGGGAAGGAGCCCTAGGTCCGTGGGGTACCGAGGTACTCCGGACTTGACTTTGACTCAAAAAAATATCTGAGCGCCTGGTCGAAGCGACGCGTGACCCGAGAGTATCTGGCGCAGCGCATTAGCATTGCAATACAGCGGGGCAATGCAGCCAGCGTCTTGGGGCCGGTTCCAATTGTTGTTGATATAGACCAGTTGAGCTACCTGTAGATTGTTTGCAACAGTCTGCCGTTAGCTTAATTGTTTCAATTCTAGTTTCATTTGTTTAAATTATTTGATTGTTATTTTCTTTGTCAATAAAGAATGTTTTATTAAAAAATATATCAGAGCGTCTGTTGTGGTAAAAGCAATGCGTGACCCGAGAGCTGGTGCGTATCTAGCACAGCGCATCAGCATTGGTAATAGCGGGGCAATGCAGCCAGCTTCTTCGGGACGCTTCCGATTGATATTGATATGGATGAGTTGAGCTAACTCTAGCTTGTTTGCAACAGTCTCCAGTTACTTGAACTGTTTCAATTGTTCTAATTTGTTTTATTTTTCTTCTTTAATCGTATCTTATTGTTGCACCAAATTTCAATGGAATTTGTAATTAGGCTTAGGTACCTAGTATTCAATTAAGGACAGATTAGAATGTAGGTGTAGGCCAAGCGTTCTGTTCACATGAAACCAGAACTTAAATTTTATAAAACTTTGGTTTAAACTGTTTAAAAAAAATTCGCTATTCGTTTTATAATCTATACATTATATTTTAAAATTCTTAGTTCTTACCAAAGAAAGCACATGCATTATTATTCCTTTCAAACTGCCATTTCTCTACGTTAAGTAAGTTTCATCAAATGCAACGTGTGGAAAATTTACTCGGGAAAATAATATAAAGTGAATTTATTTATAAAATTCATATTATAAGTGAATAATAATACTTCGCAGGTAAAATGTTCGTTTATTTAGGCACAATTAATTTTCAAAAGTCAAGTTTGTATAGGTAAGCTTTGTGAGAAAAGGGTTTTTCCGGGAGGGACCTATCTTCAAGGAAGAATATCAGAGTATTTTTGTAGAGCAGCGAGTGGATTTTTAATGATCATCATCAGCGTAGGTAAACTAGTCCACTAACAATACATAAATAATACTATTGTTTTATTATGTAAGTTGCCATTAATTACGGAGGGGATTTTCTGACGCCTCATCTCACCTTGGTGAGATGTCGTGAGATTTTGCTCGACCACCTCCCCGTCCCCAAAACCTCACGAGAGATTTTCAAAATATTTTAATGAAAATCAAGTTATGTTATTTTTTCTGTTTCGACTGTGTTGGATTTATTTGAAGAAATATAATTTATTTAATGTTCTATTTAAGACTTCTAGAACGTAGTGTAGATTACTGCGAGAAAATCATACATAAAAACCTACTAAAATCGGGGAAAAATAATTACGTGATATTTGCCACAAGACAAAGACGCACGTAATTTTTTTTTTGACCAATTTTAGTAGGTTTTTATTGGTGGATTTTCTGACTGTTAATCTTTCCCAAGTAATGGTCGCAGGGAGTTGATGGACGGCCCAGGACCGCTATTTGTGCCGTCGCGTCGTATGGGGGAGACCTATATTCAGCAGTGGACGTGTATGGGCTGATGTGATGATGATGAATCTTTCTCACATGAGATTGTGTGAGGTGTAGCTTGACTCCCTCCCCCCTTAACACCACACGTAATTAATCGACGCCCCCTAAGTACCTAAACAAGTAAAAAACTCGTTGCATAACATATTACAATTATGCAACGAGGCAAATAAATCTCACAATAGCTTGACTCGGCACGCCTGCTGCTATTAAATACAAATAGGTATTAATTTAGCCCGTAATAAAGTAATTACAGGCCGTGGGGTCGCGCCGTACGAATATCGACCCCTCCAACTCAACCCGTGGATGTCGTAAGAGCCGCCGACTAAGGGAACCTACCAGAGGAAGGGCAGCAGCTTTCTTCTGAGTATTTTTAAACACCAACACTGCGATCACCAATCCGCCCGCCAAGCGTGGTGATTATGGCAAATCCCCCCCTACATGGGAGATCATCCACTCGATGGACCGACGACATCGTAGCGGTCGAAGGGAGTCGATGGATGGAGGCGGCTCAGGACCGCTATTTGTGGCGTCGTACGGGGGAGGCCTATGTCGTGACGTGTATGGGCTGATGATGATGATGATGATGAAAGTAATTACAAAGCAATATCAATATCACTTATAATAAATATCACTTATAAAGCAATATCACTTATAATATAAGTGATATTGCCTTTTAATAATATTGTACGACACAGTAATTACTTGTTATAATAATAATTGTTCGATTAACTCCGCTTTGGAAACGTAATTACAAATCACGCATCAAGCAAAATTAATATCCTTGTTAATATTTATGGTGTAAATAATTCCCTGCTTTATTTGCACCTTAAATAACAAGAAAAAGAGTAACGACAGGCGTTTTAGAATAATAATATGTTCGAGTATTTCAAGCATTACTTAAAAACCTACTAATACATCGATCCTACATAAATTCAAAATTACAGCAAAGCTATGTATGTTGCTACCTCGCGCTCACGCTTTGCTTGTAACCTCGCGTAAAAATTACCCAGTATTACATATTTATTAAATTTATGATATTTAATTTACATAAAGGGTAAGTAACTTTACATAGCGTGCAACAAAAGATTAATCTAATGGGATTAATCTTTGTACCTATCTATAGGTTACCTTTACGTTAATTTCCGACCGTATTTGTTTTAGTTCAAAAACGTTCTGCCCCATTTTAATTGCGCGTGGATAACGTAGTACATATTCGCATTCGCGAATATTAGGAAGATTTAAAATATCGCAATAATTCATGTGATTATTATGCGTATATTTTTGTTGACAAATTGGTTTGAGAAGTCAATACTTATACACATTTGCATACGCGAATCGAATATTCGCGATTGCATTAGCGAATGTATAAAAAATACATTGGTTACATCACTGGTGGTAGCAACCTATCATACCAGTAGCCTCATACCGAGTAGATAAATAAATAATGTCTACCCCACATGATATCAGGTTCAATGCACCATGGTTATGACATTCCACTCTATTTTATAGACTGCAGATAGCCTGTTAAACTGGAATTCTATAAATAATAGGCTCTATCGCATGTCACAAGCATTGTTTACATAACTCATAAAAAGCATTACCTATTCAAATTATACTGGTCTAGTTTATTAAAGGCCGTTCAACTGTCCATGTACCTACCTGAAATAGGGGTGAACTACGGAATCCCGAAGCACGCTATCTCGACAAAAATCAAAAAGTGGCTGCAATCGCGACGCACGGAATAAAAGGCATCGTAATCTAGAACGAATATAATTAGAATAGAATAGAATAATTATTTATTGCCTGAACTTATAACTGTAAGTTACTTAACATATCCAAACATAAGTTATATGTAGATATCTATAACGTAACTTAATTAGTATCCTACTGAATAAATCCATAATGCTGGAAAATTCACACAGTATCGTCTAGCCTCAAGCTAAGCAGAGCTTGTGTTATGGATACTAGAAGACTGTTATACTTCATACAATACAGAACATAGGACATTTTTGGATAGATAGATGTAGATCTGGACCTGGAGTTAATAGGAATATGTGATTTAATCGCGTTGTGTTTTATGAAAGCCAATAGAAACAACGCAACATTGGCTCCTTTTGAAACTGTAAAACAATATTACATTTCGAGTGTCACGGGGTTTTACATTACTCATTTTGGCTTGCACCTTAAACAATATAATTGATTTAGGTATTCTATTGCGGTGTTTTGCACGTGCAAAGCCGCGGGTAGAAACTAGTTTAGTAAATGTGATGTGATGTTCAAGGTACAATGAAGTTACAAAAGTTATTGATTGAATGTACCTACAGTTTCACAAAGTAGAGTGTTCCTTTCAAAGTGAAAACTTGTTTGAACGAGCTAACTTTAGCTCGCGGTTTTACATGAACGATATCATACTTTCCTGTTATACTTAGCTCATTATAAATCACGCGTAGGATTTTCTTGTATTTGGAATTTTTTTCGAAAATCTGTCATCCTCTTTAATAACATTTTTATGGATTTTTTCATAAATTTTTATTTATATCCTTGGGTATCTTTTAAACGACAATTCCTTAAAAGAGCTCCAGCAAAGTAACGTATTGGTAAGAAATTGCAGAGTGCTATACAAAAAAAATTGCAACCTATCTTCGAACTTTGTTTTAAGTTTTGCAGGATAGTTCCATCATTTATTAAGAACGAAAATTACAATAACACTAATCTTTGAATTTCAAATTGAAAACCTTTACCTTACTCCAAATGTTTTGTTCGAATATTTTATTCGCTTAAAAAGTGAACCGAATATTTAACAGAAAATGGTCCAAAATAATCAACAACTAGCTCCGAGTACATCCAGTCGCTCCGTGACCACGATCGCTGTAACGCGATGGAAACGTAGGGGAAAATATAACAAAAGGTACGCGATAAATATCCGATAAATAATCTTTAATTATAAAAAGTAACTTATTAATGCGAAAGTCTACTCGCACTTAGCCGATCAACTAATAAACATATTCGTTGAGAATTTGCAAGTACAATTACAACAGCAATCAATAGCAATAAACGAATTAATTAATCATCACTGTCGTGGCATTCGCTGACCAATCAGGAACGCGACAGCACCCAATCAGCTGACACGTCACCGCCATATTGGGGCTATCACGTCGCCAAGCCACTACTATTGTCCTGAAGTGTACACAAGTGTACGTAGATTTGACATGGTAATTATGCAAATTTTGCTTGTGCAGGTTTAATGCGGACAAAATAATA
Source organism: Eupithecia insigniata (assembly GCA_947859395.1). NCBI lineage: Eukaryota > Metazoa > Arthropoda > Insecta > Lepidoptera > Geometridae > Eupithecia > Eupithecia insigniata. The sequence continues at coordinate 2,328,629 of OX402002.1, forward strand.
TACGAAATGTTGTGTAGATAATGGTAATCGATCGATCTAACTACTAGATCTACTATTAATAACTAGATCAATTTTATTTAACATAACTAGCTTCTACCGTCGGTTCCGCTCACGTGGTCCCTAGCTTATAATTTTTAAATAATAAACCCCTCTAGCTGGGAAATAAATTCACAGTAACTCCCCCCCACTCGCAGGTACTGGCGCAGAAAATGAAAATTGAAAATATATTTTAACCAATTCAAGGAATTAAAAAATATCCAGGATTGTTTATCTCTATCAACCTTTCAAGATTTGTACTGTACCTATTTGTTTGTGTGAAACATCATTAAGTATTTTTTTTATTATACCTAAGTCTCTCAAAATAAAAAATCTTAATAATTGTAAAATTCGAATTCGCTAATCTCTTATTTCAAGTTAATAGAAATAGTAACCTACAAAACTTTTTTCATTACTTACTGTCGTGCCATTGCTGCAATATTGGGCACGCAACGCACGACACAGCGCTCAATTGGGCCTGCGACAGCGACCGATTCTCGGATCAGACATTACACCGGTATGGCTACAGGTAATGTCCTGAAGTGTACTAAAGTGTACTCGGAGTCGCTGGCTGGACTCTGTTGGTGTTGCTTGGCAATCTAAATGTCAAGGTCGAGTATTGTGGTGTCCTGAAGTGTACTAAAGTGTACTCCGAGTCGCTGGCTGGACTCTGTTGGTGTTGCTTGGCAATTTCAATGTCAAGATCGAGGAGTATTGTGAAGATGTCTCGTGGAGAGACGAAACTAGTAGACAACTTACTTTGATGAATACTATCAGAGTATAGGTTATACGCGGAATTGTTACAGAATATTTTTTCATTCTAATATTATGTATAAAGAAGTATCGTAGGTAGGTACGTGGAAACAGCAGTAGTGTCAGTCAGCGTGGAGCAAGTAACCAATAAAAAAATATAACATTCCGTCTTGTTCCCGATTTTCACTTTATTGTGAAAAAACATTTATATTTCTGCAGAATGATGGTGTTTTATCAATAAAATATATTTAGAATAAGAGACTAAGAGTATAATACATTTTCTTAATTTTATTAAAACCGCTATGGCTGCTTTTATGATTCGAGATAATGGATACCTTCCATGCAAATCCATGAAAATCTAACGAAGAACAAGACCACAGGTATTACCCAGAACTAGGTATCACTGTAAGCGATTTAAAAATCGGGAAAACCAAATCGTGAGAGTTCAAATAGTAACGGATTAACGGTGACTCTGCACGAAGGCTATTTATCACGCGATCGATCGATATGTCACTCCTGTGCCTTGTTTACTCTTTGACAAGCTTTGAATTTCGAATGGCCCGTTGTAAATGCTAAGCTTGTTTATTGGTGGGAATTTTGGCGGCTAGGTCAATGAGGTTGAAAAGAGGTATAAAAAAATAAACCCCAACCTGGTTTTATTTAGTTATTATAATTAATGTGTGTTTTTTAGAATAATTTTATCGTAGACAGCTAAGCTACCATGAGTTTAATTATCAGTTTATCTGTAGTCCGATTAATTTTTTTACCCTGTTGTACACTTCCTTACCCATTCCATCGCCTCTCCCATAAAATAACTCTAAGGTTTGCTGGAAGAAAACTCTTTTTCCGGGTTAAGCTCACCTATGTACATATCCTATTAGATAAGTTAATGCTTTATATTATTGTGTGCAATTACTAAAGAATACTTTTATTTATAACTAAGAAAAATGAAGTCGTGGAGTCGCGGCGTACGAATATCGACCCCTCCAACTCAACCCGTGGATGTCGTAAGAGCCGACTAACGGAACCTACCAGAGGAAGGGCAGCAGCTTCCTTCTGAGTATTTTTAAACACCAACACTGCGATCACCAATCCGCCTGCCAAGCGTGGTGATTATGGCAAATCCCCCCCTACATGGGAGACCATCCACTCGATGGACCGACGACATCGTAGCGGTCGCAGGGAGTCGATGGAGGTGGCTCAGGACCGCTATTTGTGGCGTCGTACGGGGAAGGCCTATTTCCAGCAGTGGACGTATATGGGCTGATGATGATAATGAAGCAACAAAAAAACAAAGAATTACTTTTATTTATTAAAATTAACTTTACTCGTATTTTATGAATTAAATGAATTCTTTAAATCTAGAAAATTTATAAAATTTATATAGAAAACGAGCTATACATATATATTATAATACCTAGAAAACCCGGAACAAATATTTGTAGATCGCACACACATTTGTCGCAGGGGGGGAATCAAACCCGCATCACAGACGGACCATCGCCTGCCGCGCCACATCGGTCGTCAAGACGAGACGCGTTAAATAAAGCTTAATCTTAAAAAAGCAATGGCGCTTCTATATGGGTCGGACGTTAGCGGGATGCTGATTGAATTTTCCGCTGTTCACGACATGAGGCATGAGATCCGTGTGGGGCTACGAAGCATGCGTCACGGGCATTTGGTAGGCTGCGTTTCTAGAGGACAGAAGACAGCGGATTTAACAGTTTTCAAAAAAAATATCACACGTTGGGCTAATTTGTTTCGAATTTCGAAACTGTCAAAAATCCGCGCAATTACGAGTACCTCGCGACCTTTAAAGTAAAAGAGTATAAATTGTTTTATCGACATAATATTATAGTTTCTCGGACAGTAGTGTGAGCAATATTGTTTATAAATCATTCTCTGTTGCAATGTACAATGTATATTTTTATGACTTTTGATTTAATATTATTTTACTAAAATGATTATCAAAACACTGTTTCTTAATTTAGTAAGGAAACAGTGTTTTGACTCGACGCCACACCTGTCAATGCTTTAGCCGCCAACAATCGGGGGCCGGCGCGACTATTTCCGACTATCACCGATCGTTACCGATCTCAGTCGAGGTGGAGTGTGGCGCCAGGGATTCGAGTCTCGACACTGAAATAGTGAGGTTGTCTAAAAATAAGCAAACTAGGTGTTGTGAGTTTATACAACGTGCTGAATATAAAAAAAATGAGTATTACTTTGTTATTATTTTAGCTTTAGCCCTCTTGCTTCCATAAAGTAACGTAACTTTGAAGTAAAAACCGTTAGTAGATATAAACCCCTAATAGTAGTGAGTCCGTAGGCTCCTGAACTAGTTCAAAACTTTGTTTCAGGAGCCATACCTAGGCCTTGGCTACTGAAATCAGACTCGGGACTGGTTCAGACGCACCAGTCTGCGGAAGAGGATCCAAAAAGAAAGGGGCCACGGTAGCGGATGCTAGTAGTTAGGTACTACTACTATTATGCCTATATTACGGTAACTAAATCAATGAAGTAATATAGTTACTAAAACTAAATAGTCAATAACTCTTAAATAAAAAAAAATATCGATCTAAAACTAGATAGATCGATAATTCTTTGAGAAAACAAATTATTGATCTATAAGTAGTAGACAAGACGCTTATCGCTGTTTGAACTCGCAATGTTTATGGCCGCCGCTCCCCAGGGGCGTATATTTCTCACTGGGTAGCTTTAATAGCGCCCTTTTGTTACACATTACGGGAGAGATGAAAACTCGGACACGACTTTTGAGAAAAAAAAAGTTATGAACTTATTTCAGTCTGTCTGTAATTTGGTGACTGCATGCAAGATTTATTTCGTAGAAAAAGATAGATTTTTTTTAATATATTACAGATTTTTTTTATTAATATTACAGATTTTTTTCAAAGCATCAGAAATACATTGATGATACCACCGTCCATCTGACCCAACCCTCGTCTCTCGTCTCGTCTGAGTGGTTTTCAATAAAAAATATTATTAAAACAAAATACAAGCTTTTATATTATCTAAGACAAATCCAATGAACCCAAACTCGACGTGGTTAAGACGTTTCGTTTAGGATTTCCTACGGCCACCTTCGGTTTCCATCATCAGATCAGCTCGATGGTACCATGATATTGCATTGTCACCGACTTTACATAAGTATGCCAAATTTCAGCTCAATCGGTTGAGGATAACTGGTCTAAAATTGAGTTGCAAGATATGACCCGAACAAACATAGTTACATTTGCAAGTTGTAAAAAAGCGGCCAAACCGCGAGTTTGACGAAAGTTTGTCGCGAATCGCGAGTCTCTTGAGTGAGGAGCAGTTTATTCAACATACAGTTTTTGTTCAGCGAGAAGCAGCTGATTCTCGTCTAAAGGACGCTTAAGATTATCGTGTTTTAAACGAGAATTAGCTGCTTCTCGCTGAGCATAAACTGTATCTTCGGAATGGCTGAAGTAAAGGTAAGATATTAGTCGCGTCCGAGGTAACATCACCTCATAGACACTCTCAATGGACCCAGTTAAATGACATGTAGGCGACACAGCCACTGTGTGATAAGAAGGTACAATCATATTTCTTTAGTGCACAGCGTGCGATCAATTGAGCTGCTTATTGCTGGACCTTTCAACACATAAACACACACCCCCACACACACAGGGACACAGGGTCTCGAAAGGTTGTTATATGGTTGGTATCTAATAATATTATAAGCCTTCCTCCCCCAGCCTTCTCCGCTCCTTTCTGTCCTGGGTTCTCCTCGTCCGTGTCATGTAAGGATGGGAGTTATTGGATATTTTGGCTACCGGTTATAAGTTGGGTATTTTGTTTCAATACCGCTAGTACCACTTGGTACCCAAAAACGTTACAATACTCTATACCTGTCCTGATTTCTACCCAATATATTTCTAACCGATCTGGTTAGAAATACCAAATACTTATTGCAGCTACATAACTTTACGGGTGAACGGTCCGCTAGTACCTCTGCGTAGATGATAGTTAGGTAATTATAGGTATTGAAGCGTTGGGTAGTTATGGCTCAGGGTCGGTTAGGCGCGATGCTCGCTTTGCACAATTATTCCCTAGCGGTATGCGGATTTTACAATAGCGTTAGATATTTTAGGACCATGCTAACAGGTACTGAGTTAGTTATTGAATACCGGACTCATCTCTAGTGTCCTGCCTGCTTCTTGGACAAGATCATCTACCCATCGTGTGAAAGGTCTGCCCTGATTTCTTTTCACTTCTCGGGGAAACCATGTTGTTAATTTTTTGCTCCATTTATTCAATGTAATTTAATTGAATCTAATGTAATTTAATATTACCTATTTTATTCTATTCTAATAACTTAAATTTATTACCTAATTTTAGTTTTTGTGGCCGTGTAATATTGAATTTAACTAATTTTGTATAATGTCGTAAAATTATATTCTTTATGAATTTATATGTGATATGGATTTAATTATCTGAAATAATTGAATCAATACTATACACATAGCGTAAAAACTGGCTGCCATACAATTATCTGGTCCTCTCATTAGGTGGTTGGTTTCTATCGATCTCAAAACCTCAAGGAAGCCATGGCTATGGGTGGCTATGGGTTTGTACCATAACAAAGCGAAATAAGATTTTGACGAAAAAACAATTATTATCAAAATTTTGTTTGATACACGAGGGTTCCTTCATACAATGAACACGTAAAATACAAAGGGGCCTTTTTAAAGAAAACAAATACGATTTAGCGTTCATTAAATTAGGAAACAGTATAATATGGATTTCTCTTCTTCTCTTCCATAACACAGAGTGACAAAAACAAAGCTGGAGGTATACCTTATTAAAGTACTTGCATAAGATCGAACATCTACGCTTGTCGTTATTTGTTGAGATTCCGTGCATCGAGATAACGTTTGTCGTGATTCCGCACTGCTCTGTACGGTATGTTGCTGTGGTAGAGGCGACCGCACAGCTTATCGCATTGCCCAGTCGTTTCGTTCCATCCAACCATCATCGAACAACCGCACACAAATTTGCGGCACACTTGGAACGAACTTCACCACACGATGGAATATAGTCATCATCATCACATCAGACGATACACGTCCACAGCTGGACATAGGCCTCCCCCATACGACGCCACAAATGGCGGTCCTGAGCCGCCTCCATCTATCGACTTCCTGCGACCGCTACGATGTCGTCGGTCCATCGAGTGGATGGTCTCCTATGTAGGGTATGTAGGGTAATTTGCCATAATCACCACGCTTGGCAGGCGGATTGGCGATCGCAGTGTAGGTGTTGAAAAATACTCGGAAAGAAGTTGCTGCCCTTCCTCTGGTAGGTTCCCTTAGTCGGCTCTTACGACATCCACGGGTTGAATTGGAGGGGTCGATATTCGTACGCCGCGGCCCCACGGCCTGAATATAGTATAGCGAACGAAAGGCGCGGTGCGAAGCGTAGCATGTTCCATCGTCTGTTAGGACTATTAGATTTAATGCAAATAAAACAATTTCCATTACACGAGGCTTTGGAAAAAACATACCTGGGCCATATTCTGCAAAACGAATCGCTACACTATGACAATGGTATCGTCACTGAATGATACATATTTGTATAACTACTTTAGATGAAAGAAACTCAGGACTATAGGGGCGCACGTCAAAAGTGTCAAGGTTGAAACCATTCTATCAATATCTCCATAAAAATATTACCGCCAGCACTACCTAGAGTTTCTTTTATCTATGGATTATAAGTGACCATTCTTTGGTGATACCATTGCCATAGGAAAGCGATTGATTAGCCGAATTTGGCCCCTAAAGAAAAAAACGTAAACAAACATCACATTCATAATGAATTGGGAATTAGACCAAAGGTTTGACAAATGAGAAGGGACGCAAATATACATTCAGGCTGCCTTTGTTTCTGCTTTGCATCGAAAAAAATTGCTTTTATTGCGAGAATTTATATTTTTCATAAAATATTACGGGGCTTTGTTGAATTATTGGTTTTTAGATTTTTGGTTTGAATTAGTAATGGTAAATTAATTAGTAAAGCTCTGTTTTTTTACAAAATTTCGTGTGTTCAAAGCTTTTTTCACATACCTAGTCGTTGGATTGTAAACAAACAATGGTTGTGTGGTTTGAACAATTGTGTCGTTCAAATTTTTATTATCTTGTTCCTTTATATGTAAAAACATTTAATTTAATTTTCAATGCTTGCTTTTAGCGGCTTGGGAAAATGTGAGAGACTCCATTTTTGAAACAATATTGCTCTCTTACTGCATAGACACCTGTCTATGCAGTAAGAGAGCAATACTAAATATAACTACCAGGAGTTTTTTATTTAATAATTCAACGTGACGATTCTGCGACTATACCATTCTCATAGTGAAGCAATTGGTTTACAGAAATGAGACCCTGATATCTACCTAGATATCAGGGTCTCATTTCCAAACCATTATATAGTGCGTGCAGTGCTATTTGCACGGAAAGCTTAATAGTGTACGAAAAACTGTAGAATACAAGCGGATTCAATCACTTGACGAATATTGGCATGATATTCAATAGCGAAACGAAATTCTTATTAACCCTTAATTACTCGCGTCAAAAAAGTTACACTAACGCTCGCGTGGGGTATATTTAACCCCAATTTTAAAGGTGATATAAAAACACTTTTGACTAATTTGTGGTATATTTATTATAAAATTTAGAAATTATCATCTTTATACCATAGGATTACCATAGTATTTAAATCAACATTTTAGTAAAAGTAATTAAGAGATCAATCAATATATATAGGAACTATTTAGTTGGTACATTTATCACATGTCATGATGGAGTGGTCATGACAAACATGCTCTTGGCATTTTGCACACACAAATATTATTTTTTTGTCTTTCAAATTTGGACAAAGATACCAACTTTTATAATTTGTGATGGACCGCCTCAGGACGTGGTGCCAGCATCTTGAAGTTCAGTACTTCTCTTCAGATGTTTTTGTATGGTCCGGGGTAGTTGTGGTATTATAGATTGACTTTGTTGGTGAGCCTTGGTCAAATCAACTGCCAGGTGTTTGAAAAACTCTGTTCTGGTCAGTTTCTGGTCAAAAATTGGTAATATTTCTTACTTGGCTGGACAGTGACCCACTATCATCACTGCTCCATCCCGACTCCATTTCATTGGCACCTTCTTCTAATTCGTGGCCACTTTGAATAATTTCTGCCCCAACTTCATCTTCATCGGAACTGTCTATAATTTTTTTCTTCCTCTTCATCTAATTAACTTAGACCAATTAGGTCATCAGAGAGCCCCTGATGTGCCATTTAGATTTTACTAACCTAAAAATAAACATAATATTAATGATAAGTAACAAATAAACCCTACTGAACCTTCATAACACATAAAAAAAACTAAAAATTCTAAATACTTACCAGTCAAAAAAAGTCGCACTAACACTCGCGTGGGGTAATATATACCCCAGACGCGATCTCTTGACACAACCACAAGGTGCATGGCGGCGCACACGAGGGTTTTGGGTCGGGGGGAGATATTTAGGCAGCTATACGGAATGCCATTCCGTTAAATTTAAAAATGGCAGAGTTATAACACTTCAAAACGTCACTGGGGTTAAATATACCCCACGCGAGTAATTAAGGGTTAAAAAAATTGATATACACGTACAAACACATACATACAAAGTAAAGCGTTCCTCCATACTGTTCTATCACGTCGCGGTCCGTGTTGCTAGCAAAATAATTACTAGCGTAAATATGCTGATCCAGTCAATCAGACACCTTGTAGGTACGTTTTCGTAAATATTGAATGCAAATGAGTACTTGTATAATGCTTCAAACTCGACATTTTTCCATCTGTAGTTCCTTTAGTCTAAGGTAGGATACCAAAACATGGCATTCTGTGACCATTGTCATAATGTAGCGTTAAGTTTAGCAGAATAAGGCTGGATTAATCTTCCACGTATAATACAAATCCAGTTAATAAAAATGCCTAATAATAAATTAATAATCAAGTATGAAAAGCTTTTAAAACAAACTGAAAACTAATTAGCCTGCAATATTAATATATCCGCTACAGGAAAAAAATCCTCTTTGATAACAGCGTAAAGCTGCAAATTGGCTTACAGGTTTTAATTGCCTTAAATTGTAAAACATTTTCATTAATCTAGACACTACACTAATCCCCCTGAAAATCACACTTATGGGGGAAAAGTGGAACTTGGAGCCTAGAACTCCCGCTTGAAGATCCTCAAAGATAACTGGAGGTTCAAAAAATTGAATAGAATTGAACTGAATTGAATACATGAATACAGGATTGTGTTCACTTTACGATGAAAAAAATCATCACATTCTTTAAAGAATTGAATTCATTTAGAATTGCCTATTATTTAATTTTTATTTATTAATAGTGGTCGACCACTATATGCAGTTCAATTTATTTTTTCTGCTGGAACATCCTTTTTTCGGCTGACCAAAACCTGTTTAATCTGTTGATAGTTTCAATGATGCCCCTAAATTATGCATAGATATAAATCTTCCCCTTGAATTACTTTATCTAATAAAAAAAACCGCATTAAAATCCGTTGCGTAGTTTTAAAGATAAAAGCATACATAGGTACATCCAGTGGGACGCGACTTTGTTTTATACTATGTAGTGATAAAATAAATAAGACACATAAATAAACTAGGTACTTGCTCGAGTCACAAAATGGTCACTGTCTCAGCATATTTTAGTCACGTTTGCAACCAACGCTGATCTTCCGACAGAGTCGTTCGGTGACGTCACGGAGGGTAAAACAACCACAACACAAATAAAAGAAAAAGTAACGAAAGCTGAATTGACTACGGAGTAGCCTTGATAAACACACTAAATAAGCCAGAAAATATGAAATTTACGACGGAAGTTTCTCTGTTACAAGTTACGTTGCGCTAATTGCTGTTGCAGTTACACAGTATTCTTTACAAAGGCTTTTTAAGACCTGCAAATTTTATCTATCGCTCACTGGTGTGTTGAGGCGAGGTCCAACCGAAAGTCACGGTAAGGTCGAAGCGTGTTCCCTATGTGGAGCTGAGGCGCCGAGAGTCAGTTATGCTTACTTCATACAAAAAATAAATCCTTCAAAATGGCAGCGGAGAGTTCCGATGGGGTCAGCGAAAACGCTCCCGCCTCGATTTCACGTTGACCCTATGCACCTAACCTCGACTCCGGCACACATTCTCGCCTCATGATGCGACTCAGGTTTCAGATTTCAATAACTTTATTTCTTTAGGTTTACAAAATAAGCACCTAGACATGTCAAAGTTTTCTAAGACAAGACAAAGACTCTAGTATATGAGCGCACTGCTATTCATTTCTAAAGAAAACGTAAATGGACGCGTCGCTTTTGCGACCGCGCCTAGACCCCAACGCCACGACTCTTGGTACAGAGCAGTGAAACAGTGCAATCAGCGACATTTTAAACGCACAAGACGTTTTTTCAAATTCATACAATTTGATTATTATTTTTTGTATAGGCACAAACCGATGTTCTTGCGACTTACCTCTCTCCTTATCATACGCGTTGATACATTCACTAGTCTGGAACTGGCTGACAAGCGCCGTCTTCCCAACCCCCGGTGCTCCAACCATGGCCACCCTGTGGAGTGCCACAGGCCTCCGCTCTGTCGGCTCAGGGGCTGACTGCGCAGGTGAGGCCGGGGCTAGGCTGCCGGACCGGGAGCGCCGGCGTCGGAAAGAGTCGCCTCGGTTTACTATGCCTGGAACAAAGCGATAATGGATGTTTTTACAGTAAAACTGTCGTAGTTTGACGAATACTTATCTAGTTACATATAACACAGCCACACAAAAAAATTACAACTTATCGGGTTTTTTGAGATTAGTGCAAAAATCATGATATGATGGGATCAATTTCACCTTGAACTCTAATTCAGCGACACAAAAAACATACACTAATCGTAGTTAGTCAAAAACATACAGTAATTGTAGTCAGAAATCTGGGCCTTAAATTTTTTTTGTGAGGCTGTGTAGTCGGTAATTGATAACTGCATGTTAAATTATTTCGTCTATTTGCAGGTCCAATCAGATTCCAATCAGCATCATCATCAGCCTATAATAGTCTGCAGGCGTCGTCAAATGAGCGCCATAGCACCCTGCCTTCAGCTTGCCGCTAGCAATATCTGCCTGCAGACTTGCAGGTGGTCATCTCACCTATCCGGAGTGCGTCATCTTCCATTATTTTAGGCCTGCAGAGCTACCGGGGAAATGGAATGATAACGCCAACGCTGTTTGATCGCAACTGTATATTTATTAAACTTAGGTTAAAATGAAAGGTTAATACGGAAGAAGAGATACATCACGTATTAAACGTAGGTAGACATTCATAATGAATGTAGGAAGGTCGGTGAAATAGATAGGTACCCGTACTTCCTGAATAACTTTGTGTCTTGTACATCTTGGGCAATAGAAAAAGGGAAACAATGTTGAAGTGTTAGAGAATCAATATAACATACCTCAGGTTAATATTACTGGCTAGAATAACATAGGAAGTTTGGTAACCTTGACATCTCATGCATACCCTGAATAACACATTGCAACTTGTACATCTTGGCCACTAGAAAAAGGGAAGACAATGTAATATGTAAAAACTGTGTAACAGAAGAATCCAGACCAACTAGGATTCATCCCTGATGATAACGAACTCTACATTGTACTTCGTACAAACAAGGTCTAAATTAAAGCCGAAACAAATTAGAACGCGAGACGACGGAATGATATTCCTATTTATTTCGTAGATGCAAACAAAACCCGAATGGTGTGTCCCGGTGTCCGATATCAAACGAAATCCTTTGACACGTTCATCGGTTATATGTAAATGGACGTGATCAAAATCGCCAATCAGGCATAGCTTTCTATGAATTTAAGTAGGTAAACTACAATAGCTTACCCATTTTATGTGAAAACTAGCTGTTCCCTGCAGTTTCACCCGCGTTAAATTTGAATTTCACATTTCTAGGGGGTTAAAAAGGTATTTTTTCCGTAAATATCCCATGGGAATTTGATGTTGACGTAGGATCTGAAACACGAAACTCTTTGGCTTACCAAATGTCCTATTCTTTGTATTTCTAGTTTCAATATCTCGCAAATCAGAAATCAGAATATTTGCAGATGCATTTTACGACATCACAAAGCTGCTGATTGAAACGCCAGGCTCCAGGCTGCAGCTGCAAATACCTCAGAAACGTGGAATGCCCGCGGGTGTGAGTCTGTACCGATAATCATTTCCGTACAGGAATTGGTATTAGAGTAGAGCTGCAGATAATAAATTCATTGTTATTTTCTTTGTCAATTAATTCATATATATAAATAATATAATAATTCAGAATCCCAGATACTTTATGACAACAAAGACATTTATGAATGAAAACTTAAGTTTTCATTGGCTCATGGGGCAAACAGGGTAACAACAAGGTAACAGCAAAGTACCTAAAAAGTAAATAAAAACTAAAACACAAATTTCAACAATCTCACTTGTGTAGCAAAAAATGCTTAAATTTGTCTTCGAAAGCGAACGAGATATCAATTAAATGATGAAAGCCTTTAAAACGTTAAATTGTTACGAGCTTCTGTGATTTGCCTCGATGACAGCAATGTCATTAAATATTTTCCACCAATATTCCTTGGGTTTTGTAAAACATTTGTATACAAAAAAAATATCCAGGTTTTTGAATCGGGGTATAGGTACTCTGTCTAGAGAAATAATAATCGTTTAGTTTATTTTATACCAGTTTAAGGTTCTACTGTAAAAACTTTCGTATTTTGACGAATTCATTATGAATGTAAGCGGGTTAACTACAAACCTAGTTTGTGTCGGAAGAACACAAGTCCGTTAGGAGGTGAAAGAACCAGAATCAGAATCAATAACTTTATTTCTTTAGGCTTACAAAATAAGCACTTAGACAAGTCAAATTTTATACTATAAACATAGTTATTATTATCAAATAAGAAATAAGGTGTTATTGATATTCTCTTCACTTCAATTTTTTTGTCCACTAGTGGAAAAAGTGAAAAAGAAACCACTAGCACATTATAATATCACTTATGTGTCTAATACATGGTTATTTTGCCTATTTAAATCTAAATTTAATGCGATTTAGATACATGTCAATATTTCTATAAAGCTAAACAGAACATTGAATTTCTTACATACTACTGACAGTGCGGAACGGAGCGACATCTGGCCAAGCATTAACATCATTGATGTAATCATCTATGGAGTAAAAGGCCTTCCTGATAAGATTTTGTTTAATGTACTGTTTAAATTTACGAATAGGGAGTTCAGTTGCTTCAGTTGGAAGCTTATTATAGAACCGCACGCAATTGCCCATAAATGATTTCCCTACTTTTCGTAATCTATGTATATGCTGGGATGTGTAATTTGTTCTTGTTTCTTGTATTTCTATTGTGAACATCACACTTTTTCAAAAAACATTTGTCCCAAGGTGAGAATCGAACCCGCAACCTCCTCTGTTACAGGCAGGCCTTCGCCCATCACGCCACAGAGGTCGTCGTTATTGGTATTGACTTACGCCTCAAACGTACTTCGCAGGGCACTCAGCTTAGGATACAACTGCTTTACAATATAATTAAAGATTATTTATCGGATATTTATCGCGTACCTTTTGTTATATTTTCCCCTACGTTTCCATCGCTTTACAGCGATCGTGGTCACGGGGCGACTGGATGTACTCGGAGTTACCGCCGAGAATTGATGGCAGTATCCACGACTACCCTCAATTCGTCCGCAGAATCAGGAATGTCCAAGTTCACATTACGACACACTACACTGACCGTGTCTGACTGACGCACTGCTGCGTCGTGATCCGCCTGTACTGCAGCTGTGACGCACACACTTATTTAGCACAGGATTCCACGAGGAAGAGAGACGAAAACCATCTTCACGATTAAAATTCGGGTAATTTGTGATCTCAATCGCCTCTCGAACCATCCTTTTGTAGTAGCGGCGTTCACAGGATAGAACTTTAGGATCATGTAGCTCAATCCAGTGGTTACTTCCTGAGTCTAGCAAATGTTCCGCTATCGCCGACTTGTTCAGTTGCCAATTCTTTACCGCTGCTATGTGCTCTTTCGCCCGTTCAGCAATAGTTCTTTTAGTTTGCCTTATGTATGAGCGGCCACAGTTGCAGTCAACTTTGTAGACGCCTGGCTTTTGTAGAGGTATGACATATTTTGGTGTTCTGAGTTGCTGAGCAACTTTTGCGTGAGAACCGACTTTATTGAAAACCTTTTCAGGATATTTTAAATTTTATCAGTCACTCCTTTCACATAGGCAAAAAGATGGGTTGTCTGCTTACCTCGGGCGTTCTTCGACTTTACATATACTGCCACGCCCCGTCAAACTGAGGCAAATGTGTGAGGCCTCACAATATGCATGTTATTTAGCCAGCAGCCCTTTTCAAACCACATAGACAGTAGAAAATGGTACGGGTGGACTTAATAGGTAACTTTTATATATACCACTAAGGTGGCAGAAAAACTGCGGCCTGCCTAATGGAAAACGGTTACCGCAGCCTTGACGCCTGGAACATCTAACCTAAGTTCCAAAATATAAAGCGCCAAGGAATTCCTACTGCTGTAGGTTATGTACTGTGACTTTAGATATCTATCTAGGTAGGAAGTGTTGGTATTTGTGGTTTAACGTCAGGCAACGTGTGAACATAAAATGACATTTAAATCGCCAGTAAAGCTATTTATAAAATAAGCATGCTTTTAACGACCAAGAAACATAGTAGTGTGTCAAAAACATAATTCTAGTAAGTACTGGGCAATGGTCCAATCCCCCGGAAATCAATGTATGGGAAGCCTGCCTGTCAACGGTATGATTTGGGATATTATTGATAGTAGTAGAAGGATCCATCTGTAGTGTTACATAAAATCTGAAAATAAAAACTGAAATCTGCCTGTTAAACCTCTAATGTACTAAGTAGTAATTCACCACCATCCATCGTCTGTACGTGTATAACTGCTTCGTGTACAACCCAAGGTTGTCCGGAAGAGATCGCTCTTAGCGATAAAGCCGCCCATTCTGTTTCACTCTGTTATCTATATTTTTCTGTATATTTTCATTTTCTGGGTGTGCAATAAAGTATAATGTATTGTATCTAAAAACTATTTTGAAAAGGTGCCGCCCTCTCCAGCTACCAACAAAATACAAAATCAATTTTCAAGTATTCAAGTATTTATTTTGCAATCCTAATACATACATACATTGGAGAGGTCTTAAATACATATTTCACTTCGGGGCTAGGTATTAGGAGCCCTGTTAGGGCGCTATGCAACTTGCATTTTCATATTTCAGTCATTTAGCTTACATGTACATTTATACAGCTTAGATCTAAGTAGGTAGCTTATGTCAATAGGTACATGCACCCTGTAAGGGCACTGCCACTTGCATTTTATTAAGTACATTAGTACATAAATCCACTAGACGCTCATCACTCATCACCAAGCTTTACTACGTCATCAACGTAAACCAACAAGTGTATGATAAGAGTTTTATGGACGAGTCCGTAATAGACGGGAATGAACCAACTGGCCCGGATGGAGTATAAGCTTTATACAGGATGCTGTGAAATATATTCAAGTAATCTCTGTATAACTTTTCGCCAGATATAAATTCTCAAATACAATGTACGCCTCATTCGAAAGCTAGTAGATATATTTATCAAAACTGTCTACCTTCTACGGTTCATGAGATACAGCCTGCTGAAGGTTGGATGGACAGACGGACAGACGGACAGACTTGGTAATAGGATCCCGTTTTCACCCTTTGGGTACTCTAAAAACATAATTCCACAAACAAATAATCTGATTATTCATTATAAATGTATTACTAAAATGTACTTATTATTGTAAAATCTGATTCATCATCATCATCATCATCATCAGCCCATACACGTCCACTGCTGGACATAGGCCTCCCCCGTACGACGCCACAAATAGCGGTCCTGAGCCGCCTCCATCCATCGACTCGCTGCGACCGCTACAAAATAAAAATCTGATTATTCTATTAAAATACCTACCCTTTATGAAAACTTTTGCACTTTCATAATATCCTAATATCCGACGCACATCTCTATTGACTGGCTGCCGTGATCAAATTTCGGAGGACATCATCATCATCAGTTTTGGTGTAACAAACATCTAAACCTTCGCATTTATAATATTAGTGTGATTTTTAATCTGCAAAGGGCAGAAATATTTGGCGACGCATTCACTATTGTGGGTTTGATAGCTGTTTTTTTTTATTCTTTATTATTCATAGGATTCGAGTCATTGGTATGACCATAGATTTAGGATGTACAAAAAATAAATTCTAGTTCTATGGGTATGACCATAGATTTAGGATGTACAAAAAAAATGTCTATGGGCCGAAAGAATTTTCGATGTATTATGTAAAACATATATTAACATAAATTAAACGAATATTTTGAATAAATCATGGCATGGATGAACTCATGTTATGGTTGCTAATTGAATTAAAACACAACGCTGAATCCGTACTAATTATAATTATAAATGCGAGAGTATCTTTGTCTGTATGTCCTTCTACGACTAAAACGGATGAACAATGCTTTTGCAAGTTTCCTTTTGTGCAGCTGAAATTGCACAATTGCGTAAAGTTGCACAACGGGGTTCCCCGCTTTTATTCTGGATAGGTTCCTCATTAGCACATATTTATGTCCACTGGTGTACGTCTCGGGGTCTCCCGAAAATCCGCTTTACGATATCCATGGGCTAAGTTTAAGGGGTCGATTATTCCGTCGCGACCGCCACGGTACACGGCACTACAGGAAGAGTTAGTTGTCTCAAAATGATTGTGATTGCTAATGCTAACTACGTTTTTTTAAATATAACGGATTGAATAGACAGCAGTCGCTAAAAAAAATCACGACGGCAAACCTGAATTTCAGCTAAGAGATTTTTTGTATTCCAATGAAATTTCATCTAGGAAGCACGCGTACAAAGCTGCGGCCTGTATTATATATGTATTTCCTACATATTTTACGGGTCGTAAATTAAATTTTAAATTGCATATTTATAAGATTTCAAAGTTTCCGGTTCGTTTGATTCATATTCATCGCTGTAATGTTACAGCCGAGGCGGGCTTGTAGGTCACATGTTCTCTCATATGTATATACAGCACTAAATGGAAGCAGACAGTTTTCAGACGTCAGTGAACTGTGAACGTAGAAAATTCTAGATGTTTGAAACTTCCTTGAAGGTTGCGGGTTTGATTCCCGCCTTAGGACAAATGTTTGTACGATCTGCAAATATTTGTCTCGGGTGTTCTGGGTATTATCTATGTTTAATAAAAAATATGTATCTATTATATTACGTATATTACGTATATTAGTCATCTAGCAACCATAACACAAGCTCTGCTTAGCTTGTGGATAGATGATGTTGTGTGCACTGTCCAATATTATTTATTTATTTATTCCTGGGAGATTGGGTGCGAAGTTGTTTAGCAGTGGGAGCGGGGATTTTTTACAGTTTTTAATTGTACTTTTAGCCGCCTTTAACTTGTTTCCTATAACTGCATAGAAATCTTTTTTCACGGAACATTCTAGTAATTCGTGAAGCTCACGGGCCCAAGCCAAGTGAGCTATATAGTCGTGTTGTAATTTGGTCGTCCTGCAAGAATTTTTAGACTGTTCTACAGTATTGAGTATTTCAGCTTTCTGAATAGTTACAAACGTCCTATAACATTCAGCCCCGCTAGCACGGGCTTTTCATTTCTACTCTACCTAGACTAGAGAAGACAGTTTCTTGTCTTCATAATCTTTCTCTTGCCCGAATATGCCGTTTCGAGAAACAAACCCTAGAAAACAGTTTCTTCCTAGAGAAGCGCTTAATATAGCAACGGGAACCAAACCACAGAAAAAAATATATAAATGCTGCAAAAAGTTCGTTCTCTGCGTTTCATTACCAAGAAAATCAACATAAAACCAGCCGTATCGCTAAAAAGAAAACTGAGCCCGTTGAACGAAATGTTTTTTGATTACACCAAAATGTCACTTTATTGTATTTGTCAATGTCAATTACTATGTTTTGAAGGGTAATTTCTTTCGTTCAAAGATGTATTTTTATTTTTTTCTTATATTGGACGAAAGAAATACCGAAATCTTTTCACAAAATGTTTCGGTGAAATACTGTCTCTGGCAAAGGCGGAAAATGAAGATTATTGAACTCATAGCATACAGAATAACGAAGATTAATTTGGTTTTGGAACAAACAAACAAACAAATTATTCTCCGATTTTTTATGTTGCATTTGCTCGTAATGGCTGCGGGGCCATTAACTAGACACAAAAACCCCAAAAATCAAAGAGTATTATAATAATATAACTAAACATCCAAATATTGCGAGATGCGAGGGAAGAAAGACCTTGTCTAGGTCTCGAGAGGTGTAGACAATTTTAGAAGAAATGTTTCTATTCTCAAATGTCAAGAAACGAGTAAATTGATCCCCATGTTCGCATCGGTAGACTCATCTCTAGGGTATAATAGAAAACATCTCTACCGCTTGTTCTTCCGAACGCCGTGTTCTCGAACGAAGAAAACTTTCTACTCTCTACACCTAAATGTTATCTATTCTACCTAGACAAGAAAGCCTGTGCTAGCCCTACAAGTAATGAACTATTCCATCACTCTCATAATCTGGACGAGGATGAACGACCACACGACCGGGTCAGGTGCAAACCTTCCTGTCAGCATGTATAGAGCAGAATTCTTAAACAACTAAATATCTCAATCGAATCGCATGTCGGACATTGCAAATAAGCGAGGACACTTGGTCGTCGAAAGAGTTTGGACACTCCAGTTAATATTTATCAGCATCCTGTATATTCATTCATATGAGTCCTAATTCACCCGTCGAGTAACAGCCTGAGTGAATCACATAAAGCTCGTGAGCATTACCTTCGTCGCCGTTTGAGAGAATTAGGATCGTTTCCGGGAGAGGAGACTGCGACCGAAATTAGCATGGGAATGTGAGCTCTTGTAGGAGTCTTTATTCAAAAACTTAAAAGGAATCTCAATCTTTTCTAGTTTTCTCATTAGTTTCCGCTGCGGCTTCGAACGCGTTTTTTTCTGTGATAACAAGTAGCCTATTGATACGTTCATCATCATTATCAGCCCGTATACGTCCACTGATGAACATAGGTCTCCCCCAAACGACGCCACGAATAGCGGTCCTGAGCCGCCCCATCCAAAGACTCCCTGCGACCGCTACAAAATGTCATCGTTCTATCTAGTGGGGGGTCTTCCGTCACTCCGTTTCGCATTGAATCGCGGTCGCCACTCGAGAACCATTACTCCCCAACGGCTATCGGTTCTACGAGCTATATATGGACTGCCTACCGCCACTTCAGCCTATTGATACGTTATTCCAAGTCTTATAATTGCACTAGGGAAACATACGGGATGAAAAGAAGACTTACATACTATATATGTGTGTAGACCTATTCACAGTTCCAGCCCGTTTTATTCAGTCTTTTGGGGTGCAGAAGTACTAAACACCTATACATGACTGACGACCTCTGTGGCGCGGTGGGCGAAGATCCGCCTGCAACGCAGGGGGTTGCGGGTTCGATTCCCGCCTCGGGACAAATGTATTTACGATCTGCAAATATTTGTTCAGGGTGTTCTGGATGTTTTCTATGTATAATACAAAATATCTATCTATGTAGTCTATTAAGTATATCAGTTATCTAGTACCCATAACACAAGCTCTGCTTAGCTTAGTGCTAGATAATGCTGTGTGAATTGTCCAGCTTTATTTATTTACTACAAGCTGCTGCCCGCGCCGTCACCCGCGTTTTATCGTTGGAAAAAATAGCCTATTATGTCTCAAGCTATACCCATACCCAGCCTAATCGGTTCAGTAGTTTTTGCGTGAAAGAGTAACAAATATCCATACATCCATACATCTTTACTAACTTTGACATTTATAATACTAGTATAAAGGTTGTACGTACGAAGTTTAACAAATAATAACTATTATTTGTTAAACTTCGCCTCGGTCTGCCAAAAACATATCCTGGATTTAACTTCTAATTTGTACTTATGCAGTTTCATTCCCCAAATCTAGCCTAGCTACCAAGACCTACGTGTGCCTATAGGTACGTTTCTGCCACGTGTAAGCCACCTATGTGGCTTACACATCGTACAGTCGTCGTTACAGTCGTAATGCTTTCTGTGCGTGCTTATAAAATAATTGAAAGTTTATTTCGGTTCCAGCACAATTAGCAACTATTTAAACAAGTTCTTAGTATGTACTTCTGGGTATAGGCTAAGTAGACCGAGCGATGGTGGTATTTATTTCACCTAGTATGTAGAACTTAACTAGGTACCAACTAATTATTTGGCATTTGGTCTGAGTATTTTTAAACACCAACACTGCGATCACCAATCCGCCTGCCAAGCGTGGTGAATATGGTAAATCCCCCTACATGGGAGACCATCCATTCGATGGACCGACGACATCGTAGCGGTCGCAGGGAGTCGATGGATGGAGGCGGCTCAGGACCGCTATTTGTGGCGTCGTACGGGTGAGGCCTATGTCCAGCAGTGGACGTATATGGGCTGATGATGATGATGATGGCAATGCTAATGCGCTGTGCTAATTTATGAAGTTATCAATCATTTATATAAATAAATATACTTTATAAATAGATGCATAAATAATGCTGGACAATCCACACTTGTGTTATGGGTAACATAAGAAGCACATATCTTTAGCTTGATGGCTGATAATATATTTATTAAAGAAGGTAAGAAATGGGCTTTGTTTTAACTCTAATTATTTCCTAAATTACTTTTAATAATGATACACTTCTAAGTGTTCATTTACTAACCAAAATAGCAATGGTGTTGAAACCTTATCACATACACAGACGCCTTTGGTGGTTTGGTGATAACAATAAAAAACAATGGCCTAGTGCCTCGTCGTTTGAGACTAATAGTAGGATAACGAAGATAGGATAGGACAGGTAATATTCAGTGAGGGGGCTATGTCTCTTGATTTATTTTAGTGGTAATAACCTGGGCCCATACTCTTAAAAACGAAATCGAAGTTTCTGATTCTTTTTCGTGCAAAGCTAATCTTATGCAATGGACATAAGAGTTGGTTTTGCACGAACACGAAAAAGAAACTTCGATTTTCCTTTTCCGAATAGGCCCCCGAGCCCTGAATTCCGTTTGACGATAGTATCGAGACGTTATCGTGTCGTCTCACTTGATTACATTCTATCGGATTTGGTAACGCGCCGCCATCGTGCGGACATGGAACTACGTAAGATCCATAGAATTTTTTTTGTCTGTAAAGTCGGTTTACGGACGATAATTTTACGTGATAAAACATTATAGGCCGATCGTGCCTCTTTATCGTTTGTTCCGCGCTTTTTTTTGTATTTATTTATTTCCACCGTAGGTACACATTTTACATTTGATGTCGTTAATTCTCGTTGGGCTTTTATCGATTTATAAGACAGTTGACGTTATCACGTCAAAAAACGTCACGATGACGTCTCGATACTATCATTAACCGAACTCAGGGCACAGATTCTGTCACAGATAGGGAAGTCAAAATGCTGACTTTGATTAGTGACCATACAAATTCAATGTGACCAGACCAGATTGTTCGTCGATTTCTGAACGTAAATTCTAGTAAAACGTACACATTTAACACCTCCACTGCGTTCCCAACCCGGAAGCCCAGCGAGGGGATTAATGATCGGGACGTGACACGATCCTTCTGGTCTTCACTGAAAATCAGCGCTGAGTAGACACATCCGTGTGTGCACCAAGTACAATGCTGAGTGAAGGCCATATTTGCCATAAACAATGCTATGCACAAAAATATATTTTTATTTAACTTATATAGTATTAATTAACATAGTTTTAAGGCGTTTGTGTAAAGTAGTTTTAAGGTAAATTCATTTTTTTATAATGGTAAACAGTTTGACCACAAAGATGCACGGCACTTGAAGATGGGACTCGGGATTTGAAGACTCCTAGATTTTACTCTACCGGAAAAACAGACGCAGGAAGTTCGTTCCACTCTTTACCGGTACTTATAATGAAAATAGAGCGGAAACGTTTGGTCTGGCACTGTGGTATGTCGTCCAGGCATGGATGGTATTTACCAGTGCGTCTGCTTGTCCGGTGGTAGAAGCAGGAGGTCGGGATAAGGTTATCTAAATCCTATGCACAGTCACCAAAGTGGTACTTGTAGAACGCATTTTTTAATGTTTATAGGGTGCTTATCTTGGGAGAAAGCCTTAAGTAGCTGTAAACAAGGCTGATGATGTTATGTGAAAGGTTAGGTGATGTAAAAGGTGTTAAGTGATGTGGGTTGTTTCCTTTTTGTAGTTCTATAATGTACATAAATCTACCGTGGTACCTTTCACTACAGCAGCAGCCGCCGCATTTAGAACGAAGGGCTATTGGTAAACATCTGGCCATTGACGTCAGTCTGTAGTGAGTCAGTGGTTGCTCTCGGCTTACAGGCCAATGTTCAGGTAAACCAAAGACATTGGCTTGCAGATTGCTTTATTAGAATCGACAGTCGACTTGAGCTTTTAAAGTAAACAGATTAAATTAAATTTTGCGTGCAGGCTGAATACAATCGAAAAGACTGATAATATGGCGTGTTTAAAAAAACGATAAACCTACTTCAAATTACCTTACTTTTGCACTTATTTTAAGTTTTGCGGGATAAATACTAATCCCCTGGGGGTAAAATAGTATGGGACTGCTTCGGGATTATTTTTTATACAATAGTGAAAGAATTTTCAAAATCTGTCCATAAATGGGAGAGATATCGCGAAACATACATACAAAAAAAAACATACAGTCGAATTTATAACCTCATACATTTGAAGTCGGTTAAAAAGTCGCATCAACCTGCCAGACTGTATCGTCGGGTTCGGTGTAGACTCTACACTGAAAAGTCACATCAAACTGACGGGCTGTGTCGTCGGGTTTGGTGTGTAATGACGACACGGCGGGTTGGTGTAATGACGACACGGCACTTTAATTTCACACCAACTCGCCGGGCTGTGTCGGCAGGTTCGGAGTCATGCGTTGCGATTGCATTAACTTTTTGATTTTTTGTCGAGATAGCATGTGTTCCGTAGTTGCTGTCACTGTGACCATGACTAATGTATTGTAGGTATTCATTTATTTCAGGTACTTACGTAATCCATTCAACACCACGTATAAAATATAAGTGATATTCAAAATAATAGACTAAATAAATCTATGCTATCAGAAGGGCTGTTATAACAAAGGCCTTCACCATGCGCCAAAATACCTGGCCATACATACATATATTGTAACTGAATGCGAAAGTTACTCTGTCTGTTTGTCCTTTTCGAGACTTAACAGTTGACATTAGAAGCGGATATTAATTTGATAGCTTTCAAAGAAAAATCACTCGCTGCGGGCAAGTGGGGCTAGGCCCTAATTTATCTTTACCCGCATTTCCTTATCTACTGACTGCCCTTAGATGTGAATTTCGATAAATTTTAGGCGACATTTTCAGATGAATTTACGTCGAATATTCTCGAAAAAACCGATATCAAAAGACAACTTTGGATTGCGGTTTTTCCAATTTTCATTATTAAATTACTTATTAGAAAATATTTTCTCGTTTCCTCGCTGAATAAAGTTTTATTAAAGCTGTTAGAAATACCTACTAAAGATCGTTTTGGAAAGTTCGACTTTGGAGGCAACATCTTCATTATCTGAGCGCCGCCTGGTCGAAGCGAGGCGTGACCCTAGAGCTGGTGAGTATCTGGCGCAGTGCATCAGCATTGCCATACGCGCGGGGCAATGCAGCCAGCAGCGTCTTGGGGACACTTCCGACTGGTGTTGATATGGACCAGTTGAACTACCTATAGATTATTTGCTACAGTCTGCAGCTAGCTCAAATGATTCAATTGTAAATACTGGTTCTAATTTATTTATATTATTTCATTGTAAGAACTTATTCACACATCTTCGTACATTATTAAAATAAGAAAGTTTGGATGGATGTTTGTAGCCTCTTCACGCCAAAACTACTGAACCGATCGGGCTGAAATTTTTCATATAGCTAGTTCTAAGTCTGGAATAAAACATAGGCATAATATTATATCATTAATTTTATTCATAACAGACGCTAGTCATTACTATGATATCATGTGACTAATTGGTATCATTACTACTTTGTCACATCACATCAACAACTTAACTAGTCCACTGCTGGACATAGGCCTCTTCTGTAAAGTGCCTGATTTATTGGCTTCCATCATCTCTCGTACTTAGGGACCGTCCAATAATCACGTGATGTTTTATAGCATTTTTTTAACACACCCTTCCTCCCCGCTTTTCGTTTGTTTAGAAATCGCACATTCAAAGACAAAATAAACACACGTGATATCTCACTACACCCCTTCCCCCCTTGTGATATTTCGTGATTTCTATCAAACCAAATTTCATTTAAATCGGTTATGTAGTTTTGGCATAAAAACGTGACAGACAGAGTTACTTTCGCATTTATGCTGTAAGGATTTTTATTATACATAGAAAATGCCCCGAACACCAGAGTCAAATATTACAGATCATACAGAACCCCCCCCTCCCCCCTTTCGAGTCTCACGTGACTAATGGACAACCCCTTTAATCATTTTATAGCTTTTTTTCATATAAAAGCAAGCCCCACAATGTCTTCAGTTCAAATCCAAATGATTATTTATAAGCTCATTCGTTACTATCTGGGTACGTCAGAGTCATGATGAATGGACTGTAACTAAAAATAATATATTCTAGGCTGATAAACTTATCTGTATTATTTATTATCCAAAACCATTTTGTATCTAGATGACATGTATTTTGATTAGAAAGTTAGTGAATGTTTTTTTGGAAGCATTAGATTAGTTAATTACTTTCATGGGGTCGCGGCGTACGAATATCGACCCCTCCAACTCAACCCGTGGATGTGGTAGGAGCCGACTAAGGGAACCTACCAAAGGAAGGGCAGCAGCTTCCTTCTGAGTATTTTTCAATACCAACACTCCGATCACCAATCCGCCTGCCAAGCGTGGTGATTATGGAAAAATCCCCCCTACATGGGAGGCCATCCACTCGATGGACCGACGATATCGTATCAGTCGCAGGGAGTCGATGGATGGAGGCGGTTCAGGACCGCTATTTGTGGCGTCGTATGGGGGAGGCCTATGTCCAGCAGTAGACGTGTATGGGCTGATATGATGATGATGAATTACTTTAATTGTACGTACCTATGTGCGCTTTTAATCAAAAGTTCTGGCTAAAAATAAGTCAATCTAGTACCGATCCCAAAAAGGGTCACTTTAAGTTTGTCGCAGATCAGGGCCGCACCGCTACGCATAGCACAGAAATGTGAATTTAAATATAGGCTTTAACTAGTAACAATTAGATACATTTTAAATTGACGGCATCAGATGACAGACAGCTCGCGAGCCACACGTTTTCGAGGGAAGCTGTTTTGTCACTGCAAAATGTATCTAAAGAAAACGAGCCTAAGTCCATATTTGGATCCACATGATTGTGCTGTCCGGTAGCGATGTTGGATTAAAAGCTCTGCGCTTTTTAATTAAATTCACTCTTATGACGCGGGATGTGTTGGAGGAATTTGATTCTTACGCCGTGACCGCACCACGATCTTATAAATATAATATTTATAATATTATTAGTCAGACGGACTGCGAAGGTTAAAATTAAGATGAATGTTTTATATTTTTCAAGAGCACTCAGTCTCGAGATAGAAAACACTCGCGGATGCATGATCGATTTATAAATATTACTTCTAAATGTTCAATTGAAGTTTAAAATAGAACCGGCAAGGAGCTGAAATATATTTAATATCACATATTACTGGTATTAATATCACATATTATAAAACAAAGTCCTCCGGCGCGTCTATCGGTCTGTCTGTCTGTTCGCGATAAACTCAAAAACTACTAATCGGATTTTCATCCGGTTTTCACCAATCGATAGAGTGATTCATGGAAAAGGTTTAAATATATAATTTGTCAAGGTTTTGTGTAATAATTGGTTGAAATATAACGATAATTGTTGGAAGTGTCGGAAAAAGTCAAGCTGCCTGGGAGAATATCTTCGTGTGTATGTGAGGTAATAAATATTTCTACATAATTACTTAAGCTTTACTCGGAAGGAGATATAATTTCATGAATGATAATAGGACTGCCATATAATTTTTAATGATATTTTTAATGATAATGATACAATCCATAACGAAGAGGAAAGAGATCCCACTGTGCCGGTGCGCAATGTGCACATTGGCTTCTTTATGAAAATTGCCAATGGGTCTTAGAGCATTTAGAATGGTCTAACTAAGCAATGGGTATATTCTTATTTTCAACCGACTTTAAAAGTGGAGGAGGTTCTCAATTTGTCTGTATATTTTTTTATTTTGTTACGCGTTATCTCCGCCTATTGTGGACCGATTTTGAAAATTCTTTCATTATTGTATAGAAAATTATTTCGAAGGCATAAAATTTTATCCCCAGGGGATTAGTATTTATCCCGCAAAACTTAAAATATGTGTAAAAGAAAGGGAATTTGAAGTCGGTTTATCGTTTTTTAAAACACGCCATATTATTAATGATTACTATAAGTAAGACAAAGCAAAATTACATTAGCCTAATTGGCTAGATTTTAATTATTAGGGTACCGCATCTACGTTGTGCACTAAATAATAAAAAAATATGACAATCCATGCTAATATTATAAAACCGAAAGTACCTCTGTCTCTGTCTTTTTCATGCCTATACGGCTGAACGAATTTTATTGAAATTCGGCTGGGTGGTAAACAATATCCCAGGGACGGACATAGGGTACTTGAAAATCGCGTGTGAAACCGTGGGCAGAATGTAGAATAATATAATAAACAGAAACATTTTATTAATAATTTATGAAATTAATAAAAATAAAATAAAATTAATAAAAATAAATAAAAAAATGAAATTCATCATCATCATCATCATCAGCCCATACACGTCCACTGCTGGACATAGGCCTCCCCCGTACGACGCCACAAATAGCGGTCCTGAGCCGCCTCCATCCATCGACTCCCTGCGACCCCCGAGTGGATGGTCTCCCATGTAGGGGCGGATTTGCCATAATCACCACGCATGAAAATGAAATTATCATAATAAAATTATTGCACATTATTCAGATTTGGCGGAGAGGAAATAATGTGTTTGCATTGCGTTGGTGTGAATCTTTTCAAAATTATCTTACTGACACGTTTATATAAAATATAAATATTGTTTTGTCTGATGTAGGGATAGGGTGTCTTAAAATAGGACGGAATGTTGCGAACTTCTGAGAAGTCATTTCGGTTATATTGTATTTGTATGTAAAAATAGAGCTCAAGCATTTCATTGAACAGATTTTTTATATATCCTCAATTTTGAATTTTTTATCATTCTTTTTTATATTTCTACACATCTAATGAATACAAAATAAATCATATTACTACAAAAAACGCATGTGAAGGAAAAATAAAGCTTTTAAATTGCAATTTCAATTTCACTCTAAGACGCTACAATACCTACTAGTGGCTTCTGTCTATGACGTCACCGATGCACAACGATCTGATGATACAGAATGACTATAATTATTGGCAAGAGAAGAAAGTCAGACATTTATTTTACTATTTACCAAAATGTTTTCTATTAAAAAGTTTTTGTTTATTTCTGGCTAAAATGGCTGGAAGAACAACAACTAGCACAAGTATTCTATACTTAAAAGGAGGCTTCAAATATTGTATATTAATCATGTAATTTGTGAACGAAATAAAAAACATAAAATTTTATTTGTATGTAATACTTACCTATGCGCGTGAAGTGGCGAAAACGGTTAGTTAATCATCTATAACCATCATACGTCCACAGCTGCACATAGGTCTCCCCCATACGTCGGCACCTCATAGCGATCCTGAGGCGCCTCTGTCCATCGACTGCCTGCGACCGTTACAATGTCGCTGGTCGTCGAAATCATCTATCTGAAGAATTCTTTGGGTGACTTATTCGCTTTAGCGAACAATAATAAATAAACAAATTATTTAAAAAAAGACCTGTGACGCAGGAGGTTGTGGGTTCGATTCCCGCCCTGAGAAAAATGTTTGTTTATCTGTAGATATTTTTTCCGCGTGTTCTGGGTGTTTTCAATGTACATATAATAAAAAAAACATGAAATGCAGTAATGAATGTGTGTTTTAAGTACTCGTATGTATGTAGGTATATCAGTTATGGTAGTACCCATAACACAAGTTCTGCGTAGCTTGGGGCTAGATGATGTTGTGTGGATTGTCCAGCTAATTTATTTATTTTATCAAACTATCAAAATAAATTGAAGAAAAAGGGACACAACATTTTCCGGAAATAAAATAAACTTGAAATCAATTTACAGAGAAATTGAATTTATGCACGACCAAATTAGTGCGAGCGAGGCAAAGCTATAGCGCCCGCTTTTGTACCATAGAGACCTAATGAAACTGACGGATAAATTGAAATTGGACGGACGGAACCCAAGGGTTCAGGTACTTTGGCCACAGTAGTTCATTTTCTATACATAGTCTTTCATCGACCAACATAAAGAAACACTTGACCGTCGTCGGTCGCTCTAATATTTCATAGTATATCGGTACCTAAGTACGTTGGTATATTTATTCATGTGGGTATAGGGTGACTTAGAATCACTATTTGTAAAAGTTTGGGCGAATGAATGGATAGATAATTGATGGATTTGTTACCTGAAAATTTTCAATGAATTCTAGATATGAATTTTACTCAAATAAACAAATATTGCTGGATAATTCACACAGCATCATCTAGCCCCAAGCTAAGCAGAGCTTGTGTTTAGAGTACTGAATGACTGATATATACATATACCTTATTTCTTATTTGATAATAATAACTATATTTATAGTATAAAATTTGACTTGTCTAAGTGCTTATTTTGTAAGCCTAAAGAAATAAAGTTATTGATTTTGATTCTGATATACATACATAATACAATACATTACATATGGTGCATTCCGAATTACGATTACAGCGCTGATAGCGATCACAAAAATATATTGCGTTCCAAATTAGATATCACGATATTGACAGTTGAGTGCTAACATTAATTCGGAACACTTATGAGCGCGCTCACGGTCACGTGTCGTGTCGTGGTGTCAATGTCAATATCTCATTGCAATACAAAAAGAGATCATCAAAGTTATTCTCCGACCGTTGATTTGGTCTTCTATATTTATTTCTATTTCTTTGTAAAAATTTGCAAACGAACGTTTTGTTGAAAAAACCCAAAGAAAAAACAGTTAGTAAACAAACCCAATTGTCAGATTTGACAGCACGCTCACAGAGATTTCAGTTTGTAGCATGGTCGTTGATATCGCAAAATGGCGCATGTAATGATGTCATCTATGACGTCACACGGGACAACGTTGTCGCGCTCACGATAATACGGAACGCGTGTGAGCGCGATGATATTGATTTTAGCGTAATTCGGAATGCACCGATAGATATATATTTTTATTGTACGTAGAAATACCCAGAACATTCGAAACAAATATTTGCAGATCATACATACATTTGTCCCAAGGAGGGAATCGGATATTTTCTCGCCGAGAGAAAATGATCGTCAAATTTTTATATACAAAGAAAAGTAGGTACAATCAAAGAAAACGATAAATTACAACTTGTATAAATTTACACCTATTTAGTATCAATTTCAAAAAAATATAAAGTTTCACCAGAAGGCAAAGTGCCCAGAATGCTGGCAGCATTGCCACGTTCAATGGCAATGCTAATTCGTTGACTGAAATAAAAGCCAGCATTCCGATCACCAGTGGACTTTTGACCGACAAAAAAATGGATTCGCAACCGCCGCAGAACCAATGTTAAAATAAATGTTCAAATGAACCCCCAAATAATTTATTAGTATGCTAAATCCGAAATGTCAGCTTATTCTGGCTCACCCTATACTGCAAGATCCCAAAAGGCCTCTCATAAACAACCTGCAATGACGATACTAAAATGTTATAGACGCTCCGGGACCGTTGGGAAAAATGAGATTTTGAGAATGAGTCCCTAAATCCCGCTGTAATACCGCATTCTATTAATCACTTTCAGCTCGCACGAGAGCTAGTCATTTTTTTTTAATTCTTGTTTCTCTAACATAATCAGAGACTTTATGTGTCTCAAAGTGACTCAAAGTGACTAGCTCGCACGCGAGCTCTAAGTGAAGTGTCTTCGTCGAAGAGAGAAGAGAGCGTGAAAAAAACACTAGCCGCTCACAAACAAAAAGTAAAAGTAATGTAAAAATCGTTTATTGGTAAAAGATATGGAACAGATAATAGTTTTCAAAAACGATGTCATCGGCAGAAGTTTAAAAAAACTGTGTCGCAGAATGACAACGCCTTCTCACAAACCAGTATGATTAGTTAGAGTAATGTGGGAAATCATTATGACGGGATTACACACTCGTCACGCAACCACGAGAGAGGCAGTCCGAATGTGTAATTGGTGCACTCGTGCGTGGGC
This sequence comes from Eupithecia insigniata, assembly GCA_947859395.1. Lineage (NCBI taxonomy): Eukaryota > Metazoa > Arthropoda > Insecta > Lepidoptera > Geometridae > Eupithecia > Eupithecia insigniata. Next base: position 2,359,115 of record OX402002.1, read on the forward strand.
GGGCACTCTCTCGTTCAGTCGACGAGACTACCAGAGTGGTTTTATTCTCTTTGGATGACATCTCGACGAGACATCTCGATGAGTGTGTAATACCAGCATGATGACCGATGTGGCGCGGCGTACGAAGGTCCGCCTACGACACAGCAGCTTGCAGATTCGATTCTCTTGTGAGTTTGGCTTGATTACTGGCTTTTTAATTAACACATAATTTGTTGTCAACATGTGTGGAAGAGATCACTCGTAGCGATATGGCCGCCCTTGCGGTGATCTTTTTTCCTCTCAATTTGTATTTTATATCAGTATCAGTATTTTATATTTATTTTCTAATATAAAGTAACTTATCAATATGTCAGTTAAACCTCTTAAACCAGGTTAGTAGCGTTGATCGCGTTTAAAGGGCCTGGTAAACGCCATCAACTCCGTATCAGCCTTTATAATTTCTTTTTGAGGTCTACTAAAACTAGTTTTATGACCAATTTATTCTCTGGCCAAACTCGACTGAATCCCAACGGAACAAAGTTTATTTTAGCTAAATTATGTTTTCGTTGGGTTATTTGAGGTGCCTTGAGGATGAAGTTTTAGTGAGTGTTAAGACAAAAGCTTAGGTGGTTAAATCGGCTTACAAATGAGGGCTTTCCCTTAACGGTATAGAAAAAAGAAACAGTTGTTGAAGTTGAAATAATAGATTCCTAATCACTTGAACAATTTTTTTTGCTAAGAATATCTTTAATTTTCTATAGGTAATTTGAATTGTTTCACACCCAAATCCTACTAATATTAAAATGTCAAATATTGTATGAATAGATGTATGGATGTATGGATATTTGTTACTCTTTCACGCAAAAACTACTGAACCGATTAGGCTGAAATTTGTTATGGGTATAGTTCCTGGAATAACATATAGGCTATTTTTCATCCCGATAAAGCGCGGGCGAAGGCGCGGGTAGCAGCTAGTTTATCATAATTTTCATATTTTTGTAAAGACCAATGTATGGAAAGTCTTCAAATTTTTAACCGACTTTGAAAAAAGGATCGCGTATGTATGACTGTATGTATGTTTTTAATGTATGTTCGCCGATTTCTACGTCAATTGTGGGCCCATTTTAAGAAATTTGGAAGTTTGTTTTTCGTTTTCGTAAAATCATCAAATAATTATTTAGAAAGTTTTTATACTAAACAACACAAAAAAAAGACAAACGGAAACAAAAGCTCTTTCAAAAAGCTTAAAACTCTTGGTAACAGAGAATACACATAATATATTTTCCCATACGATGTGAGACCATTTAATCTCGCCCAGGCCACCCACAGTCCCTGGGCGGAAACGCTGGGCGGAAGCGTTGGGCGGGCGGACGTAAAGCGGTCGCTTTGATCCGTCGACTGATAGTAGACTTAGCGGCGGACTGTTTTAAGTTTGCACTTAAGTCCAGTCTCACACTGAGTGGCTGGACTTTTATTGTGAAAGTATTGATTGTGCCGATACCAAGGCACAGGATTATAAGAGGGATAGAGAGTTCTCCTGTGTTTGCAGACACACTTGTGTACTATAATACAACAAAACTCCAAATGAGTTGCAAAAACTATCAATTAATAAATGCAAAAAAATTGTCAAACATATCCTTTGTAAAAAGGCTTACTACCAAATATCAGATTCTCTAGAGCATAAAAAATCGAAAACTAACAACCTAACAAGGTAAAGGTTTCTTGTTCGCTTCTTTACTTTAACTTACAAAGATTGAAGTGAACAAAAAATCTAAGTGTACACTTTATTTTATTTTTGGTTGCCTGGAAGAAATCGCTTTAAGCGATAAGGCCGCCTATTCTTTTACCTTTTTGTCAAACTGTTTAGTTTTAAGTTTCTCTGAATAAAGCATTATCTATATATCTATCTATCTTTATTTCCCTGTTTTACTTATGTAATTTGAATTTTGTGTCGTGTGAAAGAGTCCCTTAAGATCTAAAGCAAATAAAGCCTTTAGGCACTTTGAGTTAGAGGCATTTTTTTATTAGCACTGAGTTTTGAGTTTAATAAGTCCTGCCTGCGCACATGGCTAGTCACCGTGGAGACTGGTTGCCGTGGCCAGTTTTCGGTTAGGTGGACATCATCACTGGTTTAGGATTCGTCAGGGAATATCGTCCTACTATCGTGACGATTGGGTCTAAATAATATTTGATGCTTAGAGTGTCAATCGTCAACCCTCCGTTCATTAATCGGTTTGGTATAGGCAACGTCAGGGATCCTACTAATATTATAAATGTCAAAGTTTGTATGGATGGATGTATGGATATTTTTTACTCTTTCACGCAAAAACTATAGAACCTTTTAGGCTGAAATTTGGTATGAGCATAGTTTGGGACCTGAAATAACATATAGGACATTTTTTGTCCATTTTTTTCCCCAATAAAACGCGGGCGAAGGCGCGGGCAGCAGCTAGTATTTAATAAAATTATTATACCTACCAACCAATTTTGCGACTTGTGGGGACGGCTGGGTTTAAATTATATTTATTGAGGTAGGTAGCTCAAAAGATCCATACCAATGCCAATCGGAAGCGTTCCCAAGATGCTGGTTGCCCCGCTGCATGGTAATACCTTGCGCCGGACTGAAAACCAGCGCTGGGTGGACACACAACTGTTCGTCAGCACAATGCTGAGGGAAGGCCATGTTTGCCTTAACTCTGCTGCGCAATGGAAGTCTCTACATAGGTTTAATGAGTCGTTGCATATATTGTTTTAGGCAAATAAATAAATTTCTATTCTGCTCTATTCTATAAATACCAGTTCTCCAGTCACGCTCCGCGCCGCTTCGACCAGACGCTCTGATAAGTTTTACCTTAGTTATTTTTAAAATAATTTCATACCCACGTTAAAGTTGAATAGTTACGCTGATAACCATCACATTATTACTTTTCCGAACAAATATTTAACCCCTAATCTGAATTCGTGGATCAAGGTCACACGAATACCTAGAAGGGTTTTTAATGTAGAACCTCTACTTTAGTTGGTTTTTTACGATAGGGTCCGCACGGGTTAAGTAGAAAATTAAACTTTCTGTTAACGTTTACTTAGTAGATTATGTTAGTTTTGTCGATGTAAGTAGATATACTTAGATTTATTAAATTGAATAAATTAAAATTAAGTAATGATGGACAATCCACACAGGACCACCTGGCTCCAAGCTAAGCAATGCTTGTATTATGGATACTAGATGTCTGATATACATAATAAAATACACAGATAGATCTGTTTTATTATACTTACATACATATAAAATACCCAAAACACACGAAATAAGTATTTGCAGATCGTGTTAAATATTTGTCCCAAACAAAACACAAATAGCGGGAATCGAACCCGCAACCTCCTGCATCGCAGGCGGACCTTCATCCACCGCTCCACATCGGTCGTTCTTAATTTTTTGTGTAATTTATTGATGTATAGCATTTATTATAGGATGTTGTCGTGTCCTTTAACCTTCGAAGAGTCGCGCCTTTGAGCGGAACATAAGTAATCGCGCGCTGTCTGTGATTCCACAATATTACGTGTCTGGTTACAGAAGAATGAAAAGAAGTAATTTTTCTGTATTTATCATATCAAAAAAACATATCAAATGTTCGTTGCGGACTCAGAGACCGCGCGCGACCACTGGAAGGTTAATTAGGATTTAAATTCACCGTTCGTCCCAGGCCCGATGGGGCCTCTAGACCTTTGATATCCTCCAAGCGTAAGGTAGACTTTACTGGTTCACGTTGATTGCGTATGAAAATTAAATAAAAAGCCTACTAATATAATAAATGTCAATAAAGTTATATATACAGTTTGTCAGAATGGATGTTTATACCTCTTTCACGCAGAAACTACTGAACTGAATGTGTTGAAATTTGGTATGGGGATAGTTTGGGACCTGAATTAATATAGAGGTTACTTTTTATCCCGATAAAACGCAGGCGAAGGCGCGGTCAGCAGCAGGTATTATAATTAATAAGTTTAATAACAAACATTTATTAGCAGCTTAGGTGTTCAGGAAGTACCCATAAACTTGTACGTGAAGTGAATAAAAACTCTTCGATGACCGTCTACATACAAAACGGTATGCAAATATTCAAATAGATTGCATAACGCTTCGAATTAAAAACCTCCTTATGTGAAAAACTGTTTCGTTAAATCCACACAACACTGTTCCATTTTCAAAGTATAAAAACAGAACCTCCTTTCAACGCAATAAAAACAAAAAGCTGCTCTGGACTGGACATAGTAAAGTTAACACAGTAATGCAACTAGCTAGCCATTGTATAGCCAAGTGGTGTTGGCAGGCTCCTATAGCAGATTATAATCGAATCAGCTAGTGCACTTTGCTGTGACCACATGGTGCTCAGGGTGTAGAGAAGTGGGAATATGTGTGGTGACTGTCTGTGTAGGTATGACGAAATTACGTAACTAGATTCAAATAGCGAATGGGTGTGAAATGAAGCTTGGAGTTATTCCGCCTCTTTCTAATAGACTGAAAGTACACATTGAGTACGTACTTTTTACATCGGTACTTTCTATAGTAATGCCGTTATGGGATGAGGTGTGTTTTGGGTATATTATAGAAACTCAATTACAATAATAAGTTCTATAATAAATTTGTGTTGTTTTATGTAACTTCGTCATATTTGACTTGTAATGCTAGTTACTAATCTTAAATTTGAACGTGTTATAGTAACCACTAGCAACCCGCTATGGCTTCACACGAACAGCAAATCATATCTCAAACGGATTAGGCAGTGTTTTCGTTGAAATATAATTCACTAGTTACTGTTCGCCCCTTCGCCCGCGTTTTATCGGGGTAAAAAAATAACCTATATGTTATTCCAGGTCCCAAACTATACCCATACCAAATTTCAACCTAATCGGTTCAGTAGTTTTTGCGTGAAAGAGCAACAATTATCCATACATCCATCCATACAAACTTTGACATTTATAATATTAGTAGGATTTGGCGAATTAGCAAACATTTCATCTTTCTATTCTGTGAATCAATCTTTACCAGTTCGGTAGGTTTTCTAGACTCAGCTTTGCTCTTCAACTCAGTTGAAACAAACTTAAGAAAACAAAAGGGGTAGAACTAATATTGACCACTGGAATATGACTTTTGAGTGGACTGTATGAAACTAAATTAAATTGAAAACTAACGTGAATTGAATTCAACCTGAAAAGCCTAGATGAATTTGAAAATGTGGCACGGTCCACCTGCGACTTGCGGGTACAATTCCCGCCTTGTGACAAACGTTTGTACGATCTGCAAATATCCGTCCAGAGTCTGTTACGAGTGTTCTGGATATTTTCTATTTATATAAAAAAATATCTATCTATTTTCTTTGCGATAATCATCACGCTAGATGAACAAATAGTTGAACGCTCAAGAAGTGTTCCCGCCCCCCCACCCCACCCCACCCAGTTATGGCAAAACACCCCTTATAGGGGAGGCTTATTCAGCAGTGGACATATGTGTGAAAAGGAGGGAGAGTCATTATTTTCAGTCATGGCAATCAAATCAGACTTTCAGAAAATTTAATAGCTTAGGTATTTAGCCATAGATAGATAGAAATACTTTTACTGCACAGTTAAACAATTGGCGGTCTTATCGCTCAAACGCAATTTCTGCCAGACAACCTGGTATGAATAGGATCATTGGATATACAAAGTATTTAGGTGTTCCGTTTTACTTATTGTATCTTACCATTAATATTTCTAAGCCAGAAATATGGAACACGTTTTTTTTGTCGAGAGTTTTATGTTTGTTATAAATGGCAAATTGTTTTTCATTATTTTTTACGTACATTTTTTTACCTCCTTGTCTCAAATACCCAGATACCAGGTGCGCAATTTGCTTATTGCCATCTCGAAATGGTATTAAAACACTACATTTTCTTGATAAAACTGAATATTTCTTCTGAAACTCCTGAAGCACGTTCGTAGGATATATAAAGGGTTACGAACTAAAATAAAGTTGAGTGAAGAAACCAACTTTTCTTTTTAACTTTGTAGAATGAAGTTACTGGATAAATGTACTACGTGACGGAAAAAAAAGTACAGCAAAAGCTTTCTGATCACATTTTTTGTTGGTCTTTTTAAGAGCTCGTGATATCGAAACACTGTGATGCTTGGCAAATCTTGATAGGAATAAAATTAACAGAACAATCGAATAGACTAAACAGAGAATAAGAGAAGACAATAGATGCCATCTGGCATAGTTGCTTATCACCAGGTCTTAAATTATTACATTTGAATAACTACCTGCACAAGGCTAATCTACTAATATTAAAGTAGAATAACTACCTGCACAAGGCAAAAGTTTCGAGCTTTATCTGGCTTTTTGTTATTCTGTTGAAACGAATGAGAAATGGCGAGCAGAAGGTAGTTCCAAATTAAATAATATAATGCCTCATTAGAATTCTTAATCACGATAAGTTTTGCATTGTAGACGATCTCGAAGTTATTGTGTAGTTTTTCTACGGAGGACGAAAAGGGTCTACAAAGCTATGTCATAGAGTGTCTATAAAACTATGTCGTAGAGTGTCGACAAAGCTATGTCGTAGTGTCTATAAAGCTATGTCGTAGAATGTCTATAAAGCTATGTCGTAGAGTGTCGACAAAGCTACGTCGTAGAGGGTTTACAAAGCTATGTCGTAGAGGGTCTACAATGCTACGACGTAGAGGGTCTACAAAGCTATATCGTAGATGATCTACGAAGTTACGACGTAGAGGGTCTAGAAAGCTATGTCGTAGAAGGTCTACGAAGCTACGACGGAGAGGGTCTAGTCTAGAAAGCTATGATGTAGAGGGTCTACGAAGCTACAACCTAGAGGGTTTACGAAGCTATGTTATAGAGGGTCCAGAAAGCTATCACGTAGAGTGTCTACAAAGCTACGACGTAAGTAAAGGGTCTAAGAAGCTACGACGTGAAGGGTCTACGAAACTACTGTGGAAGACTGGCTAGCGATCTCAAAACACCTGAACAGCATGGATTGTTTGCATTGAACCGGAGGACTGAAAGAAGAAACGATAGGCCTTTACTCGGCAGTGAGAAGTGTAATAATAATCACCACGCTAGATAGGCAAATTAATTTCGCAGTGAATGTATTAATAAGTAGTTTTCAAGGTGCTGGCAATCTAAGTTGAATAAAACTTTTTTCATCCTCAAGGTTTTAGCTTGTACACTGTGCTTCTGTTTGGTCGATTTCATTTAACTTCAGAGCAGTTGGACGGTTTGTAAAACTTTAAATTGCATAATGTACTGGTTGTGTTTCTAGTTAAAACTTGTACAGAATGAAATCGCAATTTGTTATGCAAACTGCTGGAAAAGTATGTTGTTTCTGGAGGTTTCTTTTTTGACATTTGCGAGGTTGAATAGACAATGACCCTTGTACTATGTTTGTTTAATAGAGAGTGAGAGTTTTTCTATTTTCTTACATTCGACGGTGAGGACGTCGTGATTGGCCTAATAGGCCAGGCCTATTTGGAGGATTGTTCGCATAAATTGGACATTGGTCGACTTTAAGATTTCGTCTTGGATTTCAAAGAGGAAAATAACTGCTTGAAAGAGGAAAAAGGAGGTAGAGTACGCGCAAATCTTTATGAGCTCAGTGAAGTTTGGTTTCAATGGCTGCGCATTGAACCATAAATCAGGTGTTGAGGGGAAATAACGGGGTGAGAGGGGATATGTCTGTCAAACCAGGGTTGCGAATAAGAATTCTGGCGTATTTTTATTTTGTCTAGCACATTTTGTTCTGCAAATTTTAATTTCCAATTCAATTTTTAAAGAATATATAAAAACATCTTACACTCAATGACGGATTATTTTAAACCCAAAATGTTGGAGTAAATTAAAATTAACCCAAGTTTGAAAATAAAATAATTTCTTTGTAGCAAATTTATTTATATAGTGGGCAATACTGTCGAATGAATGCTTTTGAGTACAATGATGCAGAAAAGTCTTTGACGCTTGTCCAGTGTTCGTGTCTGTCGCGGCCTCCGGGCTGGGAGGCTGCAAGCTCGTTCTGGGCTGGTTAGCCCGCCGGTTCCGATGATGAATGCCTGACGTGGGGGGATTCTAATCAGGTCCTAGTCCTAGCAGCTCCTTGGGATTTGGTGAAGGAAAGACTTGTTCGAGTTCCAGCTGTTTTATTCTTCTATTCTTCAATCTGTTTTCTATTTATTTCAACGTCCGCAACCGCCCGGTAGCATACTTTCATTTTACTAAGCTACCCCTAAGCTATACCGTGCGGAAGACGGCGTATTATTTGATACATTTCTTTCCTAATTTTCGCTATGTCTTACAAGGTTTTATGTCTGTAACTATGCTTTTATTTACTCTACCTACTTCTGTTTGGTATCAAATTATAGGTATTAACGTAGGCTATCCTACTACACTAGATGCTTGTTCCTAAGTTTTGTATTCACAAAGTTATTCCCTGTTTTGTTACAATAATTTTCCTACTTCAATATTTTTCATAACAAAGCTTGACTTTACATACTTATGTCTATTATACATTAACAATTATTTATCACATTTTGTTCTTTCCATCTAATTGAACATATTTATCTATATTATATTCTATTTTCTAGCGAGCGTTGTCAACAGTGTCGTTGATTTGATAGTTTGCTCTTGCGATTCTGTGTTTTTCTCTTAAACGTTAAATATGCCTCGCATGCAGTTTAACGTACTGCGTTGTCAAACATGGAAAATGGTGTTCGTAGTCATGAGTTTCATGACAAAAGAAGACAAAGAAGGTCTTAATTTAACCTCAAAATGGTACTTCACCGGACTGCAGCTGCAACTGGTGTGTCTATTAGGACCATAAAAGGATTTCTAGCCGAAGCCCGGGCTAGTTGATAAATATCACTTTTCTATTTGATTGTACTTGCGCAGTTTTGCTTCCGTGCCTAAGTTCACAGAGCTCATTAAGTTTTGCGATCACTCTACGATATCACGACTATAAAATCATAAAACTCCCATAAACCCAAAGAACTTTTAGGTACGATCTACGGCCGTACGTTACCTTACCATTTCCCTGCATAAACATAACAAGATTATTTATTTATTTAGATAGATAGATAATATTTCTATTACACTACTTTCTAGAGCAGGTTATACTCAATTTAATTATAATTATATAAAATTATAGTAAAAATATTACAAACTCGAAATCTGTCCTGCGAGAAAGAAAGACATTATATTATAACCATGATAAGTTTATTCTCTCTCAAAGTCATTCTTCCTTCTTTTTTCAATACTTCGAACGACGGTTTACAAAAAGATATTAAAGTGCCTTGATCTGCAATAACACTTAGTAAAGATTTAATAATAACAGTATAATATTTCTATAGTTACCTGTCGTCGTGCCGTCGAGAAATCTGAGGCGAAGATTAAATAGGAAAGGGCGTGTCGAGCTGTGAATGTCAGGGTTCTCTTACGTGACTAGATTGAAATTAATTTTGTTTTACAATTAAAAAGTGGGCCCTCAGTCACCATTTTTGGTGAAAATTTAGATATAATTGTTATTGTTAATCGGTTATAGGTAGGTACTTTCTTTTTTATGAACAATAGACCTTCATTTGAGCACAATTCCACCTGATGGAAAGTGACGATGTGGCTGACGGTGTATCACGAAGGTCTAGAATGTACCTATTCACTCTTGTCTTGAAGAGACCCAGATTTTAATTAGCAGGAAAAACAGAAGTAGGCAACTTTTTCCAATCCTTAGCGGTCCGAATGATTTACGCACAGTGTGGTACAGTGTGTTATTAGGATTTTTTTTTTTTTTTTTTTTTTTTTTTTTTTTTTTTTTTTTAAATACTTTATTGCACACATTTAATAAAATATACAAAAGGTGGGCATAATGCCAATGGCATTTTCTACCTGCCAACCACACATGGTAGAAAACAAAACAAATAGGCGTGCTATAAATAAATCTAAGCTATGTAATAATAAGTCTAATTAGTTACATTAGAGAAAACTACAGCAACATAGTAATAAACTTAACAAAAGTACATAATATTTATGGATATATACAATACATATATACAATATTATAATAGTATAATAGAAATTAATAATTACATTACCTAATTACAATGTTTTTAAGGAAGGTAGGGAACAAAAAAAAAAAAAAAAAATGGTTGAGTTACTTAACTAGGCGTCGGGTAGAGATTCCTTAAAAAATGCTCACGTGTCAGCTTTTTAAAACAATCCTTTGATTCGACTTTCCTGATGTCATACGGAAGAGAGTTCCATAGTCTAACAGCCTCAATAGAAAATGATTTTTCACGAAAAGATGAGCTGTGTGCCGGTATCTCTACAAGAAGGTTACTTGATGATCTGAGTGGTCTGTCATGTGTATGTGAGTCAGCCAGAAATGAAAAACGGTTCTTGAGGTAGCCAGGAGCAGATGGATCTTTAAGAGCAGAGAAAAGAAGACAAAGTACCCTCACGCTCCTACGTTCGCGAATTGGGAGCCACTTTAGCTTAGCTCGATATTCGCTTATATGGTCATATTTGCGCAAACAAAAGATGAAACGAATGCCAGTATTAAGGAGACGGTCGAGTTTATTTAGTAAATCTTGATTAAGATCAATGAAAGCTACGTCTGCATAGTCTATGATTGGCAATAGAAGCGAGTTCACTAAAGTGAGTTTAGTAGTGGTTGGCAGAAAATTTTTTAGACGGATAATAGAGTGAAGGGCAGCATAGAATTTTCGGGAAATTTCCTTTATATGAGGAATCCAGCTAAGCTTTGAATCGAAGATCATGCCAAGGTTCTTGACTGTGGGTGTGAATGGAATTCGATGTCCATTGTAATAGAGTTGGGGAAGGGTGTTATGGCAAGTGATTTTAGCTAGTTGTCGTGAACCACCAATGATTATAGCCTGGCACTTGTCTGGGTTAACTTTAAGGCCAAATAGGTTGGACCAGGACTGTAAACGAGAAAGATCGTCATTTATAGCTTGAATAGCAGTATTTAAATCATTGAAGGGAGCGGAATTATATAGCTGAAGATCGTCAGCGTACATATGAAACTGGCAAAGGAGGTGCGGAGACAGCATGTTAATGAATAGAGTAAATAAGAGAGGGGATAAGATACCTCCTTGAGGTACACCTGCCTCAATGTCCGTCCACTCTGAAAAATCTTGACCATGTCGAGTTTTTTGACGCCTTTTACTTAGATAAGAAGTGAACCAGTTCACGGCTGATTCAGACAGGCCAAGTTTTGGAAGAGCTGCAAGTAAAAGGTCATGATTTACTACATTAAACGCATTGCTGAAATCAATTAGGACTAACACTGTTAAATGAGTTTTTTCCATGCTAGCTCGCAGATCTTCAGTTATATTTAAAAGGGCAGAAGAAGTACTATGCCCCTTCCTGAAACCGGATTGAAAAGGGTTGAAGAGCTGATTAGCTGATAGGAACTCTGTTAGCTGAGCATGTGCTACCGATTCAATTATTTTTGAGAAAAAAGGTAATATTGATATTGGTCGGTAGTGCTTCAGCATAGAGGGGACAGGTACTTTTGGCAAGGGGATAACATACGCTTGACGCCATTGATCCGGAAACTGGGACTGGGTAAGAGAAAGGTTAACTATGTGAGTTACAGTGGGGAGAATAAATTTCAAAATGGGTGTGATCATCAAACGACCGATATCATCGCTACCTACGGCTTTGGTTTTGTGCGATAAGATGTGCTTATGAATCATATCCTCACTAACTTGAATAAATTGGAAAGGCTCAACGGCTGGTGATGACATATTTGCGATTTCATTTTGAGCTGCCAATTTAACGGCACGGTCCATCTTTTCACACGACGAGAAATGGATGTTTAAGGTGTCTAGGTCAAAGTTATGCTTATACTCGTGTGCTTTAGATTTTACTATGCCGAGCGACCGGAGAAATTTCCAAAGGCCAGCTGGTGTAGCGAGGTGAATTTCCGCCGCAATATGCTTCTTTTTGGCGTTTCGGACTAGAAGGTTACATCTGTTTCTACTCTTTTTATAAATGGTCCAGGTTTCATCACATCGATGACGTTTAAACCTACGAAAGTCACGATCCCGTTTCGCCATAGCTTTGCAGATATGATCTGATATCCAAGGAGAGGGAGGGTGTTTCAACTTAACGGGGTGGATGGGGGCATGTCGATCGAATAAAGCAATAATATTCGAATTTAAAAAATCAACCATGCTTTCTATGGAGACCATTGATTGGACATCGTTCCACATTATATTTGAAGCATCTTCGGCCAGTTTTGAAATGTCTATCCGTGAAAAATTACGCTGGTTAAGAATTATTGGCTTCGGTTTGGGAGCTTTAATTCTATAAGCCAAGTAGATTAGGTCATGGTGGGAGGAAGCGGGTGCAGAGAGTTGACCATAGTCATCTACAAGATCAGTATCAGAAACGATTATGAGATCCAGCACCGTGCTGCTAGTCGCAGTATGGTGTGTGGGCTCAGAGTTAATAATGTTAAGATTAACTGACTCTATTATGTTAGTAAGTGTCTTGGCCTTCGGATTAGTATTAAGACAGGTGTTAAGATCACCCATTATAATAGAGTGCGGATAGTCTGAAATAAGGTTTTCCAAGACTGATTCAAGTGTTTGAAGATAGTTCATAGAAGTAGTAATATTGGGTGGGCAATAGATTACTCCCAGAAGAAATTTCACACCAATGTCAACTTCTATAAACAAGTATTCAGGAGAAGCATTATACGGTGACGGAGATTGGCTAACTATTTTAAACGAAAAATTACTTCTCAGATAAACTGCTACACCACCACCACCCTTGCCAACACGGTCATTGCGTATAAGCACAAAGCCCTTGATAGGGTAAAAAGGAGATGGAAGAGAGGGTTTAAGGAAAGTCTCTGAGACAAGGACCGCATGAATATGTTCTGATTTAAAAGATTCTAGAAGATCAGACATATGTCCTGGGATGCTCTGCGCATTTATATGGCATACATTGAACGTTTTGTGAGAATGGCTATACACATTTTCTAACAATTCTCCCAGAGACAGAAAATGGTCATCACTATCGCTGATACTCGCAAAGGATGCTTCAGAGACAGACTCGGCTGTTAGAAAAGACTCTTCATCGCTAATAGACATCCAAAACAGAATAATAGTACCTACTTAAGAATATATAAATTTAAATACCTACTAAATTTATTTATAGATATATGAAAATAATATAAATTTAAAAAATAAATAAATAAAGAAAATTATATATATTACAGTTATGTAATAAAAGTTTCTGCATCTACTTGCTGGCATAATAAAACAAAACAAAAATTAAATGTATAGCCGTACCTACTGCAAATTTGTCATAACTACGTAGAATATCTAAAGAACAGTAAACTCGGAACAATAACAAAAATTAGAACCACAAGAAATACTTATTATATGGTGAAGAGCAGATTCTTCCTATCGTGCGTGTAATGGAGCGTAATATTTGCGTTTGACAGTTGAGATCCACAATAAAAAGTGACTGAACATGTGATAAATGATCAATCTATCAATGTTAAGTTTTTGTCAGTGTCATCGTTGACACAAGAAGTTGAAATTTTTCGTGAATTGTATGTTTAGTAAACAAACATTGAGCTAAAATTAGAAAACGAGCACATTTTATATTAAGAGGGTGTTATAGATTTTGCCTTATTTATATATATTTTTTCTACCTACTAAATTGTTGTCCACACGGTAGAGAATGCTATCTAGAATTTTGTTCGCCTATGTACAACATTTGTGCAATAGTAATAAAATATACTTTATATTCTATCTTCTTTCTATCTTATAATGCCTAAAGTGATTTAAATATCATAGAGTATTTCCTATTCCTAATATTAATTAATGTATTAAGTCTGATATAACTTGATTGATCAAATCACATGAAAATGCCATTCAATATATATAATATGGTTAGGGTGTTGGAAATATTTTTTCAGTTTCAAATAGAGCTCATAGACACTAAAAGCACGAGATCTGTTTTCATCGCTGAGGAACCCTAAAAAGCTCGAGAAAATGTACAATAATGCAGCTTTCCCGAAGAAAGGTTCTTTTGAAAAGTAATAAGCTAAAGTGTTATGAATTGCAATTCATAACTTGTAATTTATGTAATTGGCTTGGATTTATTGTTACAAATTCTGGTGGAATACAGTCATAAATATTTTTAAGCGGTTTTGTTTTTAGATTTAAATATTTGCTAATCAGAACCTTCAAAGATACCGAAGATTAACTTAAAGTGGATCAGTTGAGCTACCTGTAGATTGTTAGCAACAGTCTGCAGTTAGCTCAATTGTTTCAATTATAAATACTATTAAATATTTTGGTTTTATTTTTTGATTGTTATTTTCTTTATTATAATAATATTTCATGATTATAAACATACATATTACAAACCAAAAGTAGAACTATACGCTCACCGCGTATAATACTAAATGGTATAATATCGTCCCATTACCACATCTCGTCCGTGCCGAGAGAGGACAGGCTAACAAATGATTCTAGAGAATGGCACGGAAATGTCAACCAAGCTGGGGGAATAATGTTTCAACTTGCAAAGTGACACACTTCAACTTAAATGGCATTATGTTTTGTCAATAGAGTGTAATATTTCTTACTTCTACTTATAATATTTATATAGCCCATAACAGACGTAGCTATAATTTATATTGTAATATAAATTACTAGCTGTTGCCCGCGCCTTCGCCCGCGTTTATTTAAAAAAGATCAAGACTAATTCGTATGAAAGAAAGGAAGAAAGAAAATGAATTTACTGTTACATAAAAGCAAACACTGGTGGATGCTTGTTACTTGTTCACGCCATAAGTACTGAACCGATCGGGCTGAAATTTTGCACAGATGTAGGTTGACTCTGGAATAAAACATAGGCTATCATATACATCAGCTACCATCTTCGATAAGTTAACCAAATTACCATGGAAAAGAATAAACCTATAACGTTTTCATAGAAACATCGCGAGCGAAGCCGCGGGCAGAAACAAGAAAATTATATTTACCTAGGTACAAGTGAAATTGAGTTCTTTCTTTATAATTTTACAGGCCATTCTCTATTAAAAGTTCCTTATCCTACTGATAACCATATACCAGGGGCCAAATTCTACTAAATTCATCGCATCACCGTAACTAAAAAATCCAAAATGTATCATTCGAGACGATACCATCGCATTTTACCTTTGATGAAAGGAACTTCCAGATGTCACATACAGATGTGACGTACCTATATCAAAAGTGACAAGATTATAACCATTCATCTATCAATCTCTCCGTGCAAATAACACCGAACGTATTATCTAAAGCTTCTTTCATCTATGGACGATTCTGTGACGATACTATTATCATAGAAAAGCGATATGGAGCAAAGTTAGCCCCCCTGCGGCTAATCAGCGGTTGGTTGGGCTAGCAATCTCTTTACTATGACAATAGTACCGTAGCAGAATCGTCCATAGATGAATGACACTCTATAGATAGTGCGAGCAGTGCTATTATTATACACGGATAGATTCATCCGTCCATAATGGAATAGAATAGATTGGTTTCAACCGTGACACTTTTGACACGCGTTCCTCCATCTGTAGTTTCATTAATCAAAGGTAAAATGCCAAAATGTGTCATTCTGAGACGATACTATTCTTATGTCGAAGCGATTTATTTAGTGGAATTCGGCCCCTGATATCACGTTTTTAGCTTGACGATGCTTTTTCATGTGGTTCGAATTTCAAACAGACGAAAAACCTACTGTCCCGTTTCTGACAGTCGTAAAAGAGGCGCCAAAAATTATCATTATTATGTGGCGAAGGCGCCATTTACTATTTTTACATCTTAAACCCTTCCCAAAGATATTTTAAATAGAAATAGTCTTACTATTCACATAAACAACATTTGTTTCGCATCAAAGTAGAAGTTCCCAATTTTAAATCAACCGATTCGAACACGACCGTGCCGAAAATAGCCGAACGCAACCGACGTGCGCCGAAAATAGCCGAACGCACGCTGACTACGTAATTGTTGACCCTATTACCAAATGGTTAAGGGGAGGGACACCCATCTTACCGATTATTGTTTTAACTGATTAAATTTTTGTTTGTGACCTTATCTAATGAAAAAATAAAGCGAAGGTCATGAGCAGACTGTTGCAAACAATCTTAGAGGTGGATCAACTGATCCATATCAAACAATACCAAAATAGGAATGACGACAGTAACTAAAAATCACGAAAATTATGTATATACCGAATTATACCTGAGCCATAGATTACAAAACACGAATTATATTTTATGTTTTGATCGATATTAATTAGTATTTTGATACAATAAAAGTACTACTACTCGTACCTGAAAACCAGCGATGCTCAACTTTTTGTGGAGCAACATTAAGCTGAGGTGGGGCCTATTGGTTCACTGGGCAGGCACTTGTTATTTTTAAGCTAGATTTAAAATTATATCTGAAAGCCTTTGTGTATTGAAGTGTTTGCCTTTAAAAATTATTTTTCTTTCTCTCTTTTCTTCTTTCTTTATAAAATACAGCAATCCGCCATGACGCGTTGAACACCAATCAGAGAATACATAACTGTGACGTCATGCCGTCACAATGTGTAATGTAAAGGCACAGAATAGCTGGTAAAGCTTCTCTTGAAAATATTATGATCATTCTGTATCATCAGATGTTCGCGCATCTATGACGACATAGACAGCCACCACGAGTATTGTAGGGTCTTTGAGCGAAATTGAAAATGCATTTTTAAAAGCTGTATTTTTCCTTCGAATTCCATTTTTTTTTGCAGAAATATTATTTATCTGGCATTCAGTACATGTCTCAAAATATCACAGTGTAGTCTCTCAAAATCAGTCGTCATGCATTTTCAAGGTGCGCGTTGAAGTACCGTCTAGGTCTTAATTTTTAGGGACATTATTAAAATTCTCGATATTAATGTGGTCTGCTAGCATCATCGAAGCTTAAAGAGTTGAGAGAGAAAGAGAGGAGAAGTTAAATTAAAGATTTTATTTTGAGTAATCTTAAAAAGAACTACGCCGATTTTCATCAAAAACACTCTTGATAAAAACACCTATTTTACAAAAAAAGGTACAATTGGTATAGTTTGTTTAGGCATTTGAGAACCACTTATACCGGAGCCACACAGAAATTTGCATCTTGTTTTGTCTGGGTTAAGAAAAAAAGTTTATTTACCGATTACCTAAGCACGATTTACTACAAACACTCAATTATAGAAACGTTTTTTTTTTATCAGATACGTTTACTATTTTCTTTTTCTGTGAAAGTTACCTTACAAAGAAAACTACAGTTTGAAAATAGAAACAGATAATAAATAATAAATAAATAATGTTGGACAATTCACACAGCATTATCTAGTCCCAAGCTAAGGAGAGCTTGTGTTATGGGTACTAGTACTAGACTATATACATAATACAATATTACATATATAAATATTTTTTATTATACATAGAAAACGACCAGAACATCCTGAACAAATATCTGCAGATCGTACAAATATTTGTCCCGAGGCGGGAATCGAACCCGCAACCTCCTGCGTCGCAGGCGGAACTTCGCCCAGAATAGATAAGATAAGAACTAGTATTGACCATTGAAACAATTTAGCTAACTGCAGACTGTTTGTAAACAATCTTAGAGGTGGCTCGAATTACCTATATCAATATATTCAATCGTTACAACATTAATCATTGAAAAAATACGCCAAAACCTAAAATTCTTCTATTAGGCACGATGGATGACTATGCAGCAGTGTTCTTTCCGGCACTGGTTGGGGGCACGGAGGGAGGCCTCGAGGCTATGCCTCTTTAGTGGATGACTGTGAAATGGGCCTCCATATTAGTTGAGTTTTAAATAATAGGTATAGGTAATAAGTATAAGGTACTTAGTATTAATCTAAATTTATAGTTTTTAATAAGTATGTACTCATTTATTTTGTAAGTTTCTTTATAGATAAAACTTTTTAAACTTTCGCGATTTGTTGACATAATTAAAGATTATTTATCTGATTCTGCAGACGAATTGAGGGTAGTCGTGGATACTGCCATCAATGCGGCGGTAGCTCCGAGTACATCCAGTCGCCCCGTGACCACGATAGCTGTAACGCGATGGAAACGTAGGGGAAAATATAACAAAAGGTACGCGATAAATACCCGATAAATAATCTTCTTTATAGATATAAGTTATGTTTGGATATGTTAAGTAACTTACAGTTATAAGTTCAGGCAATAAATAATTATTCTATTCTTTCTATTCTATTCATAAATGATAAACGAAATCTATTATATTATAAACTAATGTCTATTTTTAATGTTTTCTTCGTGGTGTACAATAAAGAATTTTGTAATCTTAATTGTAATTGTAAGTATAACACACGCTTCACCTTAAGTTCTATTTAGAGATGCCGGGCTGGATCCTTTTAGACGATAGTAAAATAATTCGCGACGCGAATTAGAACCGCATTACATGCGAAGTGAAAATGTGGGTTTTAGTGCATTTCAACGAATGCGTCAAGAAATGTGTCCACTGTGGTTTAAACTCTAGCTAGCAAACGTGGATAAAATTAATACTTATAGTCAGAGATTTGCACCAAAATTTGTATGAAAATGTACCTAACCTGATTTAGCCGATCCCCACAATTTAGTCAGATAATAATATGGCATTTTATTGGACCCCTTCGGGATCATTTTCTATATAATAGTGAAGGAATTTTCAAAATCGGTCCATAATTGGCGGAGATATCGCGTAACATATACATATGTAAAAATACAGACGAATTGATAACCTCCTTCTTTTGAAGTTGGTTAAAAATGTTATTTTCTTGTCCTATGTAATCTGTGATACTTTCATAGCAAGAAAAGATTCTTATCGTAGACATCTACATCTCAAACATATTGACAGCCTGGCTCCCTCCGTCTTCGGCGAAATAGAAGCGGCTACAGCAGCTTGAGTTGATATTTGACAGCGGTATTCGCCACCCAGATAGATTTAGGTATATCGTTTATTGTCAAAAAGTAATTTTTGGTTTACGTAGACACATTAGGGTTTTCAAAAATAACAATACAGGTAACTGACAGGTAAGTTGTAAACATGGTAGGCAGTTACGCACATAAACAGACCGTCTACAAAAGCCGAGTTGGTATGCGGCATGGTATAAGAAAACTGGTATGCTCTTCCAAGACACGATGGTCACGTGGGTGTCTCCAGGCTACGTCATCGACGACGCCATCGGCGAATGAGAAAACGTATCTGTTTCCTGGTGTTACCAGTAGCGTAAAATCGAGTAACTCCCCGAACTTCTGTATGAATCTGATAAAACTATGTGATTTTGTATTTACCAATTATTTATTACATTGTTTTGACTGATTTAACAAACATAATTGATGATTGCCTTTTTCTTATTGATTTTTCTATTGACCCTTATCACGTTGTTTCCCAACTTCTACATTTTGTTGAAATAAAGTGTCAACTGGATAGTGACGTCACCTGGAGACGCTCCCGATTCCTACAGAGAAGGTGTTAACAATAATTTTGAAGCCCGCGCTTTGGTAACGCTCGTAAACAACGACAAATTTAGGAGACCAGCAGGCTTACCATGGACTGTAACATATAACGTAACACATAACGTAGCGCGTTATCAGCGTTATTTGCGCTAATTTTAACGTAAATAACGTTTATTCATGGTAAGCCTGCAGATAGTTTTAAAACTTGCTTTACCAAAGCTTCAAACTATTAAGGTGCACTTACTCTTATTCAACAAAAACGCAGTCTGCCGCCATCTTAATTATAATACGCCATTGGCGTACATAGTCAAAACATGTTACTATATAATCTACATACCGTCTTACCCGCTTAGTTTAAAGACGCCTGAGCGGGGTCTTGTCAAACCAAACTTCCTAAACCAATGTCTTACTTGACAGCTTACTGAGAGATCACTACGACATTGTAGCAGTCGCAGGGAGTCGTTGGATGGAGGCGGCTCAGGACCGATATTCGTGGCGTCATCGTTTGGGGGAGGCCTATGTTCAGCAGTGCATGTATACGGGCTGATGATGATCATGATCGTCGATTTATCCGTATATTATGGGCTGATGTGGAAAAATAATTTCGCTTTTTTATATATATACTGATCCCGAAGTGGATCCATAAAAATTTATTCCCTAGGGATAAGTATTTTACCTCGAAAATCTAAAAAAAAACTGTAAATACTAATGCGGCGTGATTTTTTTGTTTATTTTAAACAATCAAATTATTTTGAACATCGTTTTCCTTTTTTTTTATTCTGCCGGTAAATTTTCTAGTGTGAATTAATTGTCTCGACAGAGGGGTGTTCACAGTCCATTTGCCTCAGGGATGGCTCGAACCAATGAACCAGAATAGGGAACGCGGAACACAAACAAAACAGGGGCTGTGTAAACGTGCTTGTGAAACAGTGGCTTAAATACAGGGATCATTAAGTGCTGGACGTTCAAATTTCAATAGAAATACGTTCAGATCACTACATATTATTCGGCGGGATTCTCATATACTTTCTCTTCTTTATAACATACTCTTCAACCCTCTCACGCCACTATATTTAAAGGAGCGTTTTGAGTTTCTCCACTGTTCCCATCCCCATCCTTCTCGTATACTTCGCTCTTTAGAAAACTTGGTATTAAACATGCCTCTCCACCGAATCAGTCTCTATGGCAAATCTTTTTCTATCCAGACCGTAAAGTTGTGGAACGCACTACCTGAGTCTATTAGGAAAGCTGGATCTCTACCTGTTTTAATAGCTCGCGTCAAAGATTTTTATCTGTCAGAAAAGTAAATATTGATACCAATCTATCTCTTGCTATTTATTTATTTATTACATATGTATAAATAATATATTTTCTACTCTATGTATATAATTGTTTAATCTTATTTTATGTATTAATGTTGCACCCTTGCCTTTCTTAAATTGAAAATTTTCTATCCATCCAAAGGTTGCCTGGAAGAAATCGCGTCTAAGCGATAAGGCCGCTCATTTGTCTTTGTGGTGTACAATAAAGAGTTCTGTATTGTATTATACAACAAAGTCCTCCGCCGCGTCTGCCGGTCTGTCTGATCGCGATAAACTCAAAACTACTAAACGGATTTCATGCGATTTTTACCGATCGATAGAGTGATTCATGAGGAAGGTATATAATTTATCAAGGTTTTGTGTGAATAGGTTGAAAGATAACGATAATTGTTGGAACTGTCGGAAAAAGTCAAGCCTCCTGAGAGCTTTAATCGAAAACGCTGCCTATAATCCCTTTGAGGTAATATGCTCTACTATCCGTGCGAAGCCAGGGCGGATTGCTAGTATAAATAATAAATAACTATCTGATATTCTGATATTCTAACTATCCGAGGAATAGGCGGTTTGAAATATTATTTTTTTACTAGTTTCAGCCAGCGGCTTCGTTGGCATTGTTTCTATGAAAAAAGATTTTAAATTTATTTATATCCCATGGGAACTGATTTATGGGATAAAACGTAGCGAATATTTTATTCCAGACCTAGAACTGTATCTATGCGAAATTTTAGACCGATCCATTCTGTAGCTTTGGTGATAAGAAACTAACATCCATCCATTTAAACATCCAAACTTTCTCATTTATAATTTAAGTTGGATTTATTTTCATATAGTTAAGACCCTAACAGAAACTGGTAAAGTGTATTCTTGAGAGTATGGTTTAATTTCGCTGTTGACAAATCCCTAATTTTTGCCACAAAAAGTTCCGCACTCTATATAATACCCACTGCCTAAAATGTACTCTGAAACAATGCAACAAAATGCAAATTGGCTCTACCCCCTAAGCTTCCAAGATCTTCTTATCCAATTTCCAAAACTAACATTCTTAACCTATAAAGTATGTGCAAATTAGGAAAAATGGCATACCAGAAATGCCATTTCGCCGAGCAAATAATTATAATCTCAATTTGGCTAGAAATTGCTAACGTCGCTCGCTAGTTAGTTTTGCTAATAGCAATTAGCAGGAACTAAACAAGGAAATGCCGTAGGGCCACGGCGGCGTACGAATATCGACCCCTCCAACTCAACCCGCGGATGTCGTAAGAGCCGACTAAGGGAACCTACCAGAGGAAGGGCAGCTGCTTCTTTCTGAGTATTTTTCAACACCAACACTGTGATCGCCAATCCGCCTGCCAAGCGTGGTGATTATGGCAAATCCCCAAATACTACATGGGAGAACATCCACTCGATGGACCGACGACATCGTAGTGGTCGCAGGGAGTCGATGGATGGAGGCGGCTCAGGACCGCTATTTGTGGCGTCGTATGGGGAGGCCTATTTCCAGCAGTGGACGTGTATGGGCTGATATGATGAAACAAGGAAATCTGTGAATATCGTAAAGTTTACCGGCTACTATAACTCCGTTCACGAATTTATTTTCTTTGACTGAAAGAAAGCGATATTTAATAGACACGCTTCGATATTTACAAATCTGTCAGCTCGATAAATATCGAAGCTCTCGATACTCCTGATATTTTTCGATTCGACAGATTCTCATCACCTTTGTCCCTTTGGGCGCCACGCATTCCCGTGTCCTCTTAGCCAGTAAGTAAACAAAAATTATTCTATTTTGAGAAGTAGTATTAAAATACTAGGCCAAGCACGGGGATTGTTCTCTAGGGTAGAATAGACAATAATGTTATAGCATCGCCAAACATTGCGTACATTATTGA
Source organism: Eupithecia insigniata (assembly GCA_947859395.1). Lineage (NCBI taxonomy): Eukaryota > Metazoa > Arthropoda > Insecta > Lepidoptera > Geometridae > Eupithecia > Eupithecia insigniata. The sequence goes on from OX402002.1 coordinate 2,381,885, forward strand.
AGTTGAAGGAATGAATTACAAATAATTTACAGATTCGACGATTATTATTTTTATTAAATCGAATCAAAAATATTCATTTGTAACTAAACATACGTAAATACAATTAAATTAACTGTTATAAAAATAAAAAATACAGAAGAAAGTGTAAATGTATTAGGTATTGGTTTTAATCATACAATTAGTTTACCTACAAAATGGTCCCAACTCAGCTTAAGCAGGTTTTAACAACCTGCGCTGGTTTTCTATTGGGGCCTATCAAAGAAAAAAGTGTCTGAAAGAATCATCCTAAAATAATTATTTTCCTTATTCAATCCAGACTTATCTCAAACTCATAACACAACACGTAAAATTGCCATGACAAAATTTGTTAAACTTTTACCTAAAACCTGTCTAAGTAGGTATACCTATTATATTTGTGCTTTTTTATCTTTTCTTATCTCGCTTACCTTAACGATCTGTCAAAATTTTACGTTTCCTTAATTTGATGACCACTTTGATGTGAACGTACCTGTAACAAAAGAAAGTTGACGATCAGAGATTACAAGGAATGAAATGAAAGGAGGCAAAATACCTAAACATATTGTAGTGTGGCTTATTTATAATAATTTCTTTCTTTCAAAAATGTTGTACCAACATAAAAAAAAGGCTTACTCTTTTATTTTGGTTTTAATGATTTAGCGTTTTTTTTTATGTTGGTCAAGCTACCGAACAGAATTTTCCCAGCGAAGAATCAGAATCAGAATCAGAATCAATAACTTTATTTCTTTAGGCTTACAAAATAAGCACTTAGACAAGTCAAATTGTATACTATAAACATAGTTATTATTATCAAATAAGAAATAAGGTGTTATTGATATTCTCTTCACTTCAATTTTTTGTCCACTAGTTTGGGAAGAGGGTTTTGAATATAAATATATGTATATATTTTATAGTCTATAGACCGTTTGACCACAATCTCACCTAGTGTAATGTGACGATGTGGCCGACGACGAGTTCAAGTTCAACACTTTTTTATAATAAGGAAATAATACATATCTAGATATATACCCACTGAAGATACATATTACGGAGTATGTACTTTATTTGTCTCATTAATTGTGAGCATAATTGCGTAATGTCAGTTGAGAATTAAGCTCTGAAACTCAGACGCATGGCTAGGGCCTCTGACTACAGGAATCGTCGAGACCATTTCTATATGGTTTCTATGATTTTCTAAGATTTTCTGGTACGGCGATTGAACCAGAACTTTACTTGGCTTTTTCATGTCCTTTTGTCATCTCGTAGATTTGGTCAAACGATAAACCATAGTCGCTGGCGTTCCAAATAGATAAAGGCACATTCCGTTTCAGTTTCAAAATTACTTTTTCTTTGTATCGTATTTATCGTATTAAGTATATTATATGCTTCAAACTCAATTTGTTTCATCATCATCTTATCAGCCCATACACGTCCACTGCTGGACATAGGCTTCACCCGTACAACGCGACAAATAGCGGTCCTGAGCCGCCTCCATCCATCGACTACCTGCGAACGATACGATGTCGTCGGTCCACTAATTGGTTTACTAACAAAAAAATTACGGGAATCGGGTTCTAGGATTTACAAAACAACCCTTAATAGATATAGGAACATAGAATATATTATTACCCATCTAGGGTACTAAAAATATTTTTAATTCGAAACGGGTTTCAGGAATTTGTCTCCTACAACAGGGGTTCAGCTGATTTCGATAAGTATTTTTACCCTAAAGTCCACGCGAATGAAATCGCGAGCGTGTAAGCTAGCTTTTTGGATAATAATCCACTTATATAATACCTATATTACTTACATTATTATACCTGTGTATATTACTTAGACTATGCCTATAAGTTTTGCAAACTAAATAAGGAAGCTGTACAGGACTCTAGAACACCAATTAAATTTCGACATATACATGATTTAATTATTCAACCGTACACGCCTAAATATTGTCAGACATATGTATGTAGGTATTTACTATTATGTCGTACAACTTGTGGTCGAATACCGTCCTCTAATTGGGACATGGTGGGATGTCCGTGGTGAAGGCTAGCTATTGGATAAGCTGTGGCATTTGCGAGCGTTCCTACCTGGAGTGGACGGACTAAGGAACTAAGATACAGGGCAGCTGAGAATATAGCGTCAAACTTGTGCTCAAATACCGTCCTCTGATTGGGATATGGCGGAATGCACGTGGTGACGGCTATTACTTGATGAGCTGTGGTATTTTTGAGCGCTTCTACACGGGATTGACGGACTAAGTAGGTAAGATATGGGGGCAGCTGAGAATATAGCGTACAACTTTTGGTGGAATACCGTCCTATAATTGGGACATGTTGGAATGCCCTTGGTTACGGCTACCTCCTTGATAAACTGTGGCATTTGTACGCACTTCTACTATATGGGATTGACGAACTATGGGAAAAGGTAGAGGCAGGTGAGAATAGTGTAGGTGTGTGGATTAGTATCTGTGGTTCAACATCTATCTTTAATTGAACGACAGCTGGAAGGTTATCCCATCTACTCTGGTAAGTTCATCGAATCGTATTATTTCAAAACAAGTGTTTTTTTACACTGCATTCTTCTGTGCAATTGACATTCAGAAATGTCTGATTTTGTAGTGTCCAAAATGGTTATTTCTTACTAACGCTGCTAGAATGCTTTCGTGAACAACTAGCGACTTAGGCAGATAATAATGCACAGGGAAACAGGGTCAATGGCAAAAAGACCTCCTTATTGTGTTTATTACTTGCTGAGATGAGAACCCCTTAACAACTCATCCTTATTCCGTCCCTGTCCTTCCAGCCACCGAACCGTACAAATTGTAGACAAAGTTAGTTTACGAGAGTAAGCCGATTCAAACTGGATCCAACTAAATAATCCTACTGGATATCATACGTTGTTCGGGATCAAAAGCTTAGTTATTTTAATGCTAACTCCTCTAATTAAAGTAAAATTTTATGTCACAAAACAAAAGTACAACCAAATTAGATACTCCTGTGTTATTTATAAACTAGCTGACCAGGCAAAGGTGGTTTTGCCATCGATCACCAAGGGTTGAAGATTGTTACAGTACTAACTAATATCGATATTAAAATATGGGGGTTGGTGTAGCAAAAAACAAAAAAATATATATCCTTTGCAGGCTACTGCAATGTCTGTCTGCCAGAACCCTTAGCAAACAATTGGTGCTGCCCAGCATCCTGTGTCTGACGGATGTTGTTTTGTGACGAATAACAGCGTAGAAGTCATGTGGAACGAGCGGTAAATCAATAGGAAAAATCGTCAAGTGCAAGTCGCACTCGTACAATAAAAGATCCATAACCAAATCCATATTATGCCGACAGCATTTCTTACTAGCCACAAGCAACAAGAAGGCTCGCCCTGCAATAAATATAAGACATACAACTGAATTAAGAAATTCCTCCGACTCCAAAAAAGGAGGAGTTTCTATGTTCGGAATTTTGGATGTATATAAGTTTTTTAAGTATGTTTGTAGATTTCTCCGTCAATGACGGACCGGTTTTTAAAATTCTTTCGCTATTGTAGAGAGAATGATCACGAGGTGGTCCCATAAAAATAGTATTCAGAGAGATTAGCAGTTGTCCCGCAAAACTTAAAAACAGTGTAAAATTGCGGGATTCGAGATTGTTCTTAGATTATTTAAAACAATCGAATTATTGAAGTCAGTGAATAAGACTGAGACTTCGGTACCTAAATAATTACGGGTAAAGAGAAGGCAAACAGACGGAAGCGAGGGACGTGGCGATGTTATAGTTAAAAAAAAATGCCGGACAATTCACACAGCATTATCTAACCCTAAGCTAAGCAGAGCTTGTGTTATGGATACTAGATAACTGATATACACTACATAGATACATATTTTTATTATACATAGAAAACATCCAGAACACCCTGAAAAAATATCTGAAGATCGTACAAACATTTGTACCGAGGCGGGAATTGAACCCGCAACCTCCTGCGTCGCAGGCGGACCTTCGCCCACTACGCCACAGAGGTCGTCACAGGTGTTACAGGGCTGGTCCCTCGCAAATCCTAAAAATAAACTGTTTAGTGGCGCTGCGAACGCAGCGATTCCAAATCTAAACACGCGCATTTTTTTCGCCAGTGCGTACACCATTAATTTACTAAAACCACAGTAGAAAAATGGTTTTCCCAAGTGTAAATAAAACGGCTTTAACGGAATGTACGTTTCGTCATTTCCAAGTAAGCTCGCGTGCCAGCCGGAAGCAATCCGGTTATTTGGTAAACAATCCGACAATTCAACTGAAATTCAGGCACATAGCCATTGTACTTATGGATCTCTAAGTGTATTGTGGCAGAGTTGAATTTTCAATTGATCTTTCACAGTGCTGCCAGCTGTTCAAAAATGTATTACTTATAAACGGAATGAGTATGGATTTTTATATAAATTGGGATCGCAATAGGTATTATATCCAATACAATCTAAGTAAAGTGAGCGAGCGTCTGGTCGAAGCGACGCGTAACCCGGGAGCTGGTGAGTATCTGGTGCAGCGCATTAGCATTGCCATACAGCGGGGCAATGCAGCCAGCGTCTTGGGGACGCCTCCGACTGGTATTGATATGGACCAGGGGAACTACCTGTAGATTGTTTGTAACAGTCTGCAGTTAACTCAATTATTGTAAATACTAGTTCTAATTTGTTTCTACTATTTGATTGTAATTTTCTTTCTTAATAAAGGTTATTTATGTAAACAATAGAAATGTGTGAAAACCAATTACTGACTAGATTAAATCCTGAAATTCAAGACTCAGCCGGGTTTGTCGTGATTTGTCCGGGACATAATGGACTTATTTATGTGTCGACGAATCAACACGAAAAGATAATGAAACGCCAGAGGATTTAGTATCGACTCACGCTGTATCAAAAAATCATAATTTATCGAAACGGACAAAACATGCGACATCCCTCTGCTATTGGTATTAGAACAGCTAAACGAACATATAATAAATCATGTTGGACGATGTACCCAACATCATCTAGCCCGGAGCAGAGCTTGTATTATGGTCCCTAGATGACTGATATACATAATAACTACAATATATTAGAATCAGAATCAGAATCAATAACTTTATTTCTTTAGGCTTACAAAATAAGCACTTAGACAAGTCAAATTGTATACTATAAACATAGTTATTAATATCAAATAAGAAATAAGGTGTTATTGATATTCTCTTCACTTCAATTCTTCAATTACATAGCTATATATATATATATATATATATATATATATATTTTATACATGATACTCTATACCACATAGATAGATATTTGTTACTATACATAGAAAATGCACAGAACACCCGAGACAAATATTTGCAGATCGTACAAACATTTTTCCCAAGGCGGGAATCGAACCCGCAACCTTCTGCGTCACAGCGGACCTTCACCCACCGCGCCACATCGGTCGTCAAAAACACAGAGACAAAAAGACAACATGAGAATGATACGTACAACACAGTTATTCTCTGCCGCAACATAAAAGCTTTAAGCGATAAGGCCGCCAATTTCAAGGCCTTAGTGTAGGATAAGTTTAATAATACGATACAATACAAAACTCTTTATTACTACAAAGTTAAATAAAAAAACAGAGACATTAACATGAATAGGTACGATGAGCCGCCTTATCGCTTAGAAGCGATTTCTTCCTATAAATAATTCCTATATGTAGGTACCTACTGAATGTTTTGTACGGCGAAATAAAGGATTATCTGTCTATGTATCTAAAAGCGAGGGGTTGCTACCACAAACTCACTTAAAACTTTTTCGTTTTACTTCTTAATATAACAAAAGAATGTCCAACCGATTGTCCCGGAAATTCAATATCCTAACCTCAGCAAAGCCTTAAGTGATACTTAGCTCCCCTAAATAAGATTAAAACATGGCGCGGGGATCACAGATGTGGGATCCCATGAAATCATGCTGGACTCATCGGACCGAATAACGCGAATAAGCATTTCAATTCATCCATACAAATATTGTATACTAATTCCTGCCTGCGGCTTCGCACGCGTTCTATCTTTGGAAACTTTTAAAGTTATGCTTTCCTATGGGAGCTGATTTATGGAATAAAAAATAGCCTATGAGTTTTTCAGGGTATTGACTTATATCTACGCAATTTCAGCACGTAGTTTTTTTTTTCATTTCGTTCAGTAGTTTTGGGTGACTGAGAAACAAACATCCATCCATCCATATTTCTATCAATTCATTTAAACTGTTTTTTTATATTATTTATTGCATAGGTACATATTGTTAATGTATGGAGGCGGCTCAGGACCGCTATTTGTGGCGTCGTATGGGGGAGGCCTATGTCCAGCAGTGGACGTGTATGGGCTGATATGATGATGATACATATTGTTACGTAAAGAGCTTACAAAATGGTTGTTGATCAACATGAGTTTTTGCATTTATAGTAGTGAGTATAATGCGAAAGAAAACTTTCGGCCAAGAGTATGATAACAATAGGCATGTATAAAATTAAACTTAACATTTATAGTATAAAATTTGACTTGTCTAAGTGCTTATTTTTACCCGACTACGAGAGGGTTATGATTTTGACACCCTATGTATGTATGTATGTAGCCGATTTTTATGTTCCCTCGTAGCGCTGAAACTACTGGTCCGATTTCAACAAATGAGGTGTCATATGATTCGTCTTAATAGCCCGATGGTTATAGGCTATGTGACGTCAGATAAAAATGGGGGTCTAACGAGATAGCGGGGGTCGAAGAAAGGGTCGAAAATTTCAATATTAGTAAATATGATCGTTGCAAAGGTCTTTGTTTGTACTTTCCGAAACCGTTCTCAAACTTTTGTGAGGTTAACGATTCTCAAACTATTAGCAAAAAGATGTAAAAAAAATATAGTTAAAAACTAAAACCCGACTACATAAAAGTCTTAAACAAGCGTTCACCTATTGTCCTTATCATTTTCTTTTGATACTTAGGTAGTCGGAGGCACCCACCCCATATACCTAAGGTACAATTAGTAACAAAGGCCTCCGACCACCCGCCACCGCCAACTTTGTGAGCATGGATGGATGTATTAATGTTTGTTCCTCTTTCACGCAAAAACTACTGAACTGATTGGTCTGAAATTTGGCATGGGTATAGTTTGGGACCTGGAATAACATAATAAGCTATTTTTTATCCCGATAAAACGCGGGTAGCAGCTAGTAAATCATATTTCTGCAAAAAAAAAGGATTTTGTAGGAAAAATAGAGATCTGTTTTAAATGCAATTTCAATTACGCTCTAAATACTAATACTACAATACTAGTAGCGTCTGTCTATGACGTCAACGATGCACGAACATCTTATGATACAGAATGTCCACAATATTGTCAAGAAAAGACAGTCAGACCTTAACTGTTAGGGCTCCGGCGGTGCTGCAGCGCTTCCGGCATGTTCGCCGAAGCGCGAGTGGATGGCTTCGCTGCCCGTATGCGCAAGAAAATGGCCTCACTGTTGAGCAGAGTTCGCCGGTCTACTAACAGCATCCTGATGATGATAGCGGATAAGCTGGATGGGCCGCTATACAAACACAGCATTGCTGTATTAGTTAAATGATATTTCGCTCACTTAAGTAAGACTAACATTATTATTAAGACAATTGTTAGTAACTATTATATGGATTTGTGATTATCTGAAATAAATTACTATACTACTGTATCCAGTATCAATGTTGGTGCTCCTGTTGCCCGGACTCTCATGAGACCGGTGTCCTCAGGCGTACCTAAACCAGCACACAGGGGCAACCTACACATACACCACCACACACACACAACACACATTCTCTCTTATACTCACCCCCACCACTCGCATACACACACAACACACATTCTCTCTTATACTCACCCTCACCACTCACATACACACACAAACACAATTATTTTTATACTAGGTACTCTTAAAGTACCAAATTTCAATGTACCTACCAAACCTAATGTTATAGAAGAGCGGGGTTCTCTAACACAAGCATAATCATGCTTAAAAGAGGACCCCCCATATTATTGTAACGTATATACTAAGTAACAGAAATAAATATATTTTAATTAATTTGACTACTATACTGCTATTAACCATATTCTGTGCCTTTACAATTTGCATATTGAAACGGTATGACGTCACAAGTCAGTATTCTCTGATTCGTGTTCAACGTGTCATCATGACAGATTGCTTTATTTTGTAGTTTTCCTTTATCAAAATAATAATTTATCGCTTGGCTTGAATGCCCAGGTATTTAATGAAATCAGTAGACACACTATTCAATATCCATAGGTTATGTGTGTTACAAAAAATACAAAATGGAAGCCTGGAAATGCGACCCGCATGTTCGAACGAAACTTTTTCTAAAAAAGCCTTTCGTCATCTCTCCCTATGGATGTCACGTCAAATTCAATTTAAACTCACTCGTGCTAGCTCCCACCACAAAAAACAGGACATGACAGAACATACTAGCCTCCGGACAATACGCGTAGATTTATCAAATCATGTGGCGAAATACTGTACAAGAATTGATTGGTTTTTCTTAGTAAACAAATACCTAGCTAGGTGTATCAGAAATCATTGTGTTTAAGAAAAAGAAAAGATTATTTAAAGCATTTACATTATTTACATAATGTGATTGTAGAACTATATAACTACTAGCTATGTAATTAGAAAATTCAAATGCTATAAAATGGCTTGCGGAAATGTTACGTTTTTTTGTCACAGTAAAATAGCTTTTTGCTAGCAAGTTTTACAATAAAGATAGGCATTATTCAGAAAAAACTTATTTGCTAAGCAGTTTGGTAAAAGGTAAAAGAATTGGCGGCCTTATCGCTTAGAGCACTTTGACTACAATCTTAATAAATACATACAATATAGACCATCACCCTTGTCTTATTCTGTTTCTATCAACCTATCAATACGGGATTTGGCAATAATCACCACGCTTTGTAGGCGGATTGGTGATCGGAGTAGAGGTATTAAAAATATGCTGAAGAAAGCTACTACCCTTCTTCTGGTAGGTTCCCTTAGTCGATATGCGCGAAATGAGTTGTAGGGGTCGATTTTTACGCCGCAAGCGGCACGGCTGTTTCTAAGTACTTCAAAATTTTACAATAAACAAGTTAAAGTTCCCTTTGGGGTGTAAAGATTATCGAGTGGCGCCCGCGATACAATGCGAAACGGTGTGTGGGAAGACCTCCCACTCGATAGACCAACGAAATTGTAGCGGTCGCAGGGAGTCGTTGGATGAGGGCGGTTCAGGACCACTATTCGTGGCGTCATTTGGGGTAGGCCTATGTTCAGCAGTGGACGTGTACGGGCTGATGCTTTATGTATGTGTTTATATAATGTATGATGAGTTAAAATCACAGGCTCAATATTTCGCTAGGCACGTTTCCGCTCTATGATGGTCGATTCTCACCAACGAACGAACTCCTTTTGAAAATCATAGTTATTTCAGAATTTTAAACCCAAATCCAACATCCAAAGGCACATAGCTCCGTGGCACCGACACCTTGACATTTAAACCCTTACCTACCGGTCCTACCCTATATTTCTGGTCCACTGAACGGATTTCCCGCAACGAGGCATCATTTTATCGAAATGGAGAAAATCGGATTATCTACAGGGAATAACAACAATTTTTCTTTATTACGAGGAAGGAATATTCTGGCATCCATAATTCGGCCAAGTTATAGCAATATTTATAGCAAGATTTGCTTTGATTGATCTTCACAAAGCGCTAGAATAGTTAGAATGTTCAATTTTAATAAAAAATAAAAATTGTGCCACTTTTTCATTTAAGTAGAGATATATTTGTTAAAAAACCTAAAAGTCGTCCACACTCAAACTTTCCAGCCTTAATTAAACTAGTCATCATATCATATCAGCCCATACATGTGCACTGCTCCCCCCCCTACATGGGAGACCATCCACTCGATGGACCGACGGCATCGTAGCGATCGCAGGGAGTCGATGGATGGAGGCGGCTCAGGACTGCTATTTGTGGCGTCGTACGGGGGAGGCCTATGTCCAGCAGTGGACGTGTATGGCCTGATGATGATGATGATGATTCTACGACGATACCAAGTATCGTTTTACTGATCTGTGCAAATACCACTGTCTTATTTTAATAAGACAATGGTATCGTAATCGTAAATCGTAATCGTAATGGTATTGTTTACAGAATTGGGTCTAAGGTTGTCAAATCCAACAAAATAACCAATTGACTCTGCATGGTGAGGATTGTCCTTCAGGTGAAGTTATAGACGTACCTTTCCTTTTTAGATTTTGAAAATGACGCAAAAGCTTGCAACTTTTTTAAGGAGAACGACCAATTTTTAAAGAGAATGGAATCAACACTTTAGTTACTCTCAACTTGTAGGTCTCAACATTTATATATTGTTTTGAAGATTTCTTGTTAAGAAATCTAATCGTTGTTGGTATTTTTCCTGCTTATTCCAACCTTAGCCTCTACAAGAGAAGAGTTAATAGGTGTCTTAGATATTTGTGATACATCGTCGGGCATATCCACGCTTACTAGGTAAAAATTTGGCTTATTGAAGGCGAATGATGCAAAAAAAACATACTATCCTGGACTTGTTGACTTTAGAATCCAAAATGGCCGCAGTATCACTATTCATCAGAGATTACCCTTTCAGCGCTAAAACCGCGATTAATTGGCAAACCGTGAGCGCGAGCGTGACACGTAAATCATGTTACGTGATCCACGTCACGTGTGTTACGGTAACGAGGTACAGTGCGTGGATTGTGTGGCACTTTACAGAAAGTGAGTTAAACATAAACATTTTATATCCTAGGTCGTATTTCTTGGAGGCTTGGAGAAGATTTTTATCTCATTTAACACATTCTGCTCGAGGCTCTTAGTGTTTTTCAGGAAAATAGTTTTATTCCAGATCTACATCTTTACGAGACTTAAGTACAATCCATTTTAGTGTTTAAGTGTTGGTGAGAAGAAGTTACAATAATCCGTCAATAATTCGTCGAAATTTTAATTAATTTTGTGTATGTGTAATATGGATTATTTAACTATCAGAAATAAATGAATACAATACAATTATTAAATTTGATTCATGTATAAATCTAGAACAAATGAAACAATGCTGACCGCTAAAACTATAAAACTGCGTCGCGATGTGTTGTGTGACATATAAAGAAAAAACAACCACATAGAAACACACGAAAAAAACCAGCCCTCACAAATAAAATGTAAGCGTAAAGATATTATTTATGTAAAATTCATTCCTTCAACTAAAAAAACAGTATACCTTTGCGCCATATCAATATTCATCAACTGTCCGAAACGAGCCCCCGAACCCCGTCGACATGTAATTTACTCAAAACAACTCGAATACTTTGTCAGCTTAAAAATAAACGAGGCAACTGGCCGGTGGACGAAATGGACTTATTCAGGATCATTTGCTGTCACTATGAGGCGTTTTCGTCATATCAAAAATTAGTCTGGCCAGACTAAAAAGATGGCGCTTTTTGTTTGAAAATTACCATACATATGTTTATGTACATGACTCACTACCCTACAACAACCTTTTTGCGTCCGTGTGCCTGTGCGCAATAAATTTCTTTAAAGATTCCTTTAAAGAAATTAATTGAGTTCTAAGGTAAATTGAAATTTAGTATTTTGGTAAACATCTCTTTTTTTCTCTTTTTAGCACGTTTATCATATGTTATATTTTGATCAGAGTTAAGAAAAAATTTAAACAAACTGAAAACATTAAAAATCATAATTTGATCTTATTTAATGTAAGCGAACGTATAAAGTTTAAAGTGACAGCAATTAAAATCAGAGCCTGGGGACCTGTTTTAATTCTCCAACACGCAATTGCGTTTTTCGTTTCTGCCAAATGGTATAACACCGAATTAGAGTACCAATTCGTACTATAAAAAACTAAACGAAACAGGTAATTACGTATTTGGAAAATTATAATGTTGCTTGTCGCGATTGCTATCATAAGAACATTATTGACAAGAAACATTCTACAACTACCACTGTATACGTGTCTACATACCTTGTTGACGTTAACAATTACAATTTTCAGCTATCAATAGTGAATCAGCCCTCGGGTCAGTTTTGAGTTGGGCCTGCCTGGACCATTAAGTACATTGTTTTGCTTATAAGCGGTTCTCTATTGGTTTTTTATGCTAAAGATCGTGTTAAACGATACTTTTGGCGTTAGTTATGATATTCTTTATTTTAAGGATCTATCAGTTAAATTGAAATGCGTAAAAACCACGAGTTTTGTCGTTATTTAAGTTAAACAAATTTTGTTTACGTGCTTTTTGTGTATTTCATAAATTTTTGTCTGAATAAACAAATTTTTAGGTTCGTTTATTATTTTATTCAACCCGGCCACATTCATACATACATATATACTTAAACATTATGATGCCAATCCCAAAACCGCCTCTTTAGTACTCGGGTAAAAATAGACTTATGAAAGGGTTTGATATTTACCAGACAGTGACGTACAAAGTGAGCTGACCTAATGAACCGTACCATCAATATAAGGGGTCTGCGGTCCGTAAGTCTACGCTTTGTTTGTGACGTAGAAATCGATAAAACTTGACGTCATAAAGTTATTGATTTGTTTTCTTACGACGCTTAGATAATTTGTGACGTAGCATTGGCAGCCTTTGTCGAGCGTCTTTGAAATGTGTATGGGTTTTGTTTTTATAGCTTATGATGTCAATATTGATGGCACTAGAATTAAACTAAATTTAACGACACTTAAAAGGTGGCCTGAGAGAAATAGCTCTTAGCAATAAGGCCGCCTTTTGTACTGTGTTTCTTTTTATTTTAGATAAAACCGTTTGATTTTTGTGTAATTTTCAGTAGGTAATAAAGTGTTCATTAAAACTATGCCCATCCTTCTCATTCTTTACATTATTTTGATCGATATGAAAGGGAGGGTATGGTTTTAGTGCTGTCAAATTAATTTATGGATATTATTGGATATATAATATAAACAGTTTGGTAACAGTTCCAGTAGAACTGCATCTCTTGAGTTTACTCATGATTTCTATAATTTATTCGTACGTAAAATTACGTCCAATATTACGCAGCAACGTAAACATTCATTGATGTGGCAATAAACTAAGCTGGCCTACAGCTATTCCTAGACTTTGCGAAATAATATCGTAATAATATTGCAGTATTTGTGTTATGTGGGGAACCGAAATAGTGTACGCACTAGCATACTAGTGAATTTGACCAAGTATTTTAGGGTTTTGCAGCAAATAATAAATTTCGAAATAGTAAAAACTTTTAAAAACTAGCTTTTATATCATCTAGGACGAAAATACTTCGGAAGACAAATCCAACGAACCCAAACTCGACGTGGTCAAATCGTTTCTGAGTTCTTATGGCCACCGTGGGACTCCATCATCAAACCATCTTGATGGTACCATCACATTGTATTGTCACTGATCTTATAGGTATGAAATTTTCAGGTCTATCGGTTGAGGAAAACTGGTCTAAAATTCAGTTGCAAGATTTGTCCCACACAAACAGGGCAAGTAGAATAAAAGCTTCTAAAAAGGATGTGGCTCTGTTATCTTATATCTTTAAACGAGCAATTCTTGTATATATATATATATATATATATATAATCAGAATCTCGGAAACGGCTCGGACGATTTTCATTTCATTTTTGTATACAGGGTGTTTCGGGGTGATAATTTGATCTAGCTAGGATTCGTTTTTAGAAAATGACGTTTTAAACGTGTTTTCAATAATCAACTTTATCGATAGGGTACTCCCATAGACAAAATTTCGACGCTACAAAACCGTCATTTATCATGTATGACAACTTTTTTTTAATTTACTGCATATACTCGGATATGAAGTCACAATGGGGGAGGAAAGTTGTCAGCTAAGATAGATGAACCCATAGACAAGGTCATAGACTCCCTCAAGTTGTGACATAAACTGAATAATATGACTCTTCCTGACATCTTTTGGCGAATAATAATACTATTTTTTTTTATTGGTAGCAGCTAACTGCTCGAACGACACAACAACACTAAAGCTTCTCCAGCATATACCAAAAATGATCGTTTGTTTCCTGCGTTTTCCCGTGGATTCCCTGTAACTTTTGACATTTCATGCCATATTTGACGTTTCCTGGCGTTTTTTAAATTTCCTGTACTTTTTGACATTTTCTGTTATTTTTGACATTTGCTGTCATTTTTGACATTTCCTGTAATTATTGACATTTGCTGTCACTTGGACCGTAATGGCATAATGGTGCCTAAGCATAATGGTGGGACGAATGGGACAATATTTTTTTAAATGCTTTGATGTCCAGTTCGTCCCACTGCCTTCATTGGTGGGACGAAGGGGACATAATTTTAATTCAGACTTATTATTCCATTCGTCCCACCTGGTGGGGTTGTCATCAGAATAAACTTGATTGGTAATTTAAAAAATACGATCCGAAGAAAGCTACGCTCAAGTGTAACATGTAGGAAGAGAGCCTTATGGTGGAGGGATTTGCCTCAATTTTTTACGATCCACTAAATATGTCCATGAGTGTACATTATAATTGGAACCCTATATTTGCAAGTGTAATGTCTGATTTGCAACTGCGTTGAATATTCAGATTTATTGAAATGTCCTCCAAAATAATGCCCATTGTTTTTGTTAATTAACGAGGACTCTGAAACCAAAACACAGAACAAAATTAATTGTTTTCCTAATTCTAATATAATTTATTTCCAACTAGCTCCAGCCCGCGGCTTCGCACGCACTTTGCAAGAAGCCTATGTCCGTCCCTGGGATAGCTTTTACCCCCTACCAAATTTCATTAGGTTCCGTTTACCCGTTTAGGCGTGAAAAGATTACATACAAACAGAGTTACTTTCGAATTTACAATATAAATTAATATCAACAATTGAAGAAAAGAATCAAATTATAAATACTTTTTGTATTTACAATAAAAAATTGAGATAGTTGCAGACTGTTGCAAACAATAGCGTAAATAAAGGTGGCGTAAATAAATTAAGTCATTAAAGGCGGCCAACCCGTCATACTTTTCATACAAACGCTCGTACGTGATTATGGCGCTATAACAGATCTTTCTTTGAAACTTTTAACTAATAGGTAATCTTGTGCACTATATCTAGGTTTCTATCGTAACAAAAAATCTAAATTTGGAGAAACAAATTCAGTATAAGCCACCAAAATCTGCGTTTTAGCACAAATTTTACGTGTACTTTGAGCGTCTATAATGTACTCATAAATTGTAAAAGTAAAGAAAATATTAAGATAGAAACCTTGCAAATATAATGGAGATTCTAAACGACAAAGTTTTATTTGACAAACTTGTAAGGTTTACTGAAAAACACGTATTTCCTGGAACAAGTTTTATGAAATTTTCGCACACTATTCGGTTACTTTCGCACTATTCGCGAAAGTAACCGAATGCCAACCGAGCGCTCAGGCGCTTTCTCTCTCTTTTCGCTTTGCCCCTTTTTCTAACTTTGCGCTGGATGAAACAACAAGCTTTTCAATCACGCTCGCGTTGACGATGGTAGGACCGGGAAGGGCCCCCTTAAGGGGCTACCCCGACCCAAACCAGCGCCTCCACCTATTGTATCGTATTACACGTACACGTTAAACAAATAAATTTTCAAAAATCCCTAGGCCCGTTTGCGATACCTATCATAAGCTTTTTTAAATGCCTCTGTGATAGTTTTATATTGTATAGGAGGAGATGTGAAAACCGAGTTTGGTGGCCAAAAGGTGCAACTTCGCATCTCTTCCTAAACTATACAAAATAAAACTATTACAGAGGCATTAAAAAAAGCTTATGATAGGCATCACAAACTGGCCAAGGGATATTTGAAAATGCCTTTGTTTAACGTAAAAATACGATAAAATAGTTGGCAGCGCTGGTTTGGGTCGGGGACTCCCATAAGCTGTTGTCTTGATCATAATTTAACCTTAATTTTTTGAATTCGGCCCTAAAGTACCACTTCCTCATTTTATGTAAAAAACCATGAGTTTATATAGCTTCACAAAATATTAACTTTTATTTTCTTCGCTATGAATTATATCTAAAATCTCTGTATTCCCAAAGACTCTTTGAAGATAGCAATAAAAATATTTACGAGTAAATCAACGTTTTTACGGCTTGCCTATTGTAGGCCAATACACGGAAAATTCTGGGACATGGTATTTTACGTATTTTATTCAGCAGCGACCAGGTTTTCAGCATTCATAGGAGAATAATATAGGAAGGGACCTTTTTTGTACGTGCTACTGTTATCAAACAACTTTTGGTCCATTCGTAAAAATATTTTTATACCATTCACACCACTGACTGCCACGGTAATGTAATGTCATCTCTTAAGACATACATAGACTAGACTCACAGATAACATTACCATGTCACTGCACTGGATCGAATCCTAGCTTTATATCAATAAATAACGTAAGAAGCGTAACTTAAAACAAAGATTATGGAAAAATCTCTTATTGGTTAATAGTGAATGTTTTCTCCAGAGACCTATTTTATGTTTGTTAAAAAACCTGAATTTATGGAAGTTTTCACGTAGCGTCTTCTGGTTTTTAAGGCAACATAAAATAAATCTCTTGAGAAAACCTTCACTTTTAAATAATGAGAGATTTTTGTATAATATTGGTATTAAGTTATATCCATTAAAATTTTAAGTTTATCCAGAAATTAGTTTGTGAGGCAGGGAAAAGGTTTATGGCTTTTTCTTATTGCGTTATACATTTATATAAAGCTAGGATTTGATCCACTAAAAAATCGGGTACTAAAAGAAACTGGCCTACCACCAGTGCTAGTTCAAACCGTGTCCACACAAGGGCTATTGTCAGCCCACTGAACAATGCCCATTCTGCTAATGGACGAGCAAAAACCCACTCAAAGCGGTAGGGATGCGATAACACAGCTTATTTTGTCGATAATCTGGTTATTTAATGCTGAAATTGTGGTCAGGGGATGCTAAAATGTTGGTTAAGCAAGGGTTATCTATCGAAATATGTCCCGCAATATCTAGGCATATCCTGTCGTACAATTTTACTGTAATATTTTTATTTAGGAAGCATTTTTTGTTGAGAGCAAAATTTAACATTCATGTCATGTTAAATTTTGCTCTCAACAAAAAATTATTCATCTTAAAGGGGAGAAATTTAAAAATTGTCCAATTCTTTTCACACCTCTCCGTAGGTCGCGACATGTAGAACGGACTGATTGAAAACTCTCTCCGTAGGTCATGACGTGTAGACGCATTGATTAAAAACTCTCTGTGTAGGTCGTGACGTATAGGACGCACTGATTGAATACTCTCCGTAGATCGTGACGTGTAGGACGCACTGATTGAAAACTTTAGTTTTTGTAAAGAGACTGTACCTATGGATGTCGTCTCTTTGGTATTACAATCTATGGTTTGGTTGCTATAGTTACTTGGTGTTATTATTCCTAGAACACTGAAAATATATATTTGTTTTAACTGCTAACTTGTACTTCTTAAAATTATAATAAAACAACGTTTTATATGCTTTAACCAAGATGTTTATATTATTCTTATCGTTTTAGAACTTTTCCACATTACAAAAGTTCATATGGTAGCAGAGCGTGGTTCCGAACAATGAAAAGTTGTCACGACGCAATATTATAGCGAAAATATTTTCGTAAGTTTTTTTTTTTGCTATAAATATGTCTAAAGCAACATATCATATTGATCCACTTGATAAGGATAACTATGATACTTGGGCAATACAGGCTGAAGCTGTATTGGTAAAAAGTAAGCTATGGAAGTATGTCTCAACTCCGCTTGACGAAAAAGCAGATACGACTGAGGTCGAAGCAGATAAACAGGCCAAGGCAGAATTAATTCTAATCATTGCTCCTTCCCAACTAAAAGAGGTTAAGAAATGTAAGACTGCGAAAGACTTGTGGTACAAATTGAAACAAATACATGCGAGCAAAGGCCCTGCTCGTAAGGCCACATTATTAAAGCAACTTATTCTGACCAAACTAGAAAGCAGTGATGTTCGTACACACTTAAACAAGTTTATGGACACCATGGATAAGCTCGCTGACATGGATGTCACCATAAATGAGGATTTGCTAACTATCATGATGCTCTACAGCCTTTCCTCAGAGTACGAAAACTTTCGCGTTGCTATAGAGTCTCGCGACATATTGCCAAAGCCGGAAGAACTAAAAATAAAAATCATTGAAGAGAGTGACGCTCGTCATCACAATGATAATTACGAACCTGGCCAACAACAACAAGAAGAAAACGCACTTTTCGCTTCTTGCAAAATATGTAAAAGAACGGGAAGAAGAATCTTTCAGAAGAAGACACACAAAGTTTGCTCTGACTGCTGGAAGAAAAACAAAAACACTAACAAAAACGCTGATTCCCTATTTGCTGAAGAATGTTTTCTTAGTTCAACACGAAACAACCAGGATGACTGGGTACTTGACAGTGGTTGTACCTCACACATGACCTATAACCATAAGCATTTCAAAAACATGAAGACTGTGTCAAGAAAACTCCAATTTGCATCAGAAAATCACTCTACAGAAATTTTGGGTGAAGGAAGAATTACATTTTCTGATCAAGAACGAAAACGACGGGTACATCTGGAAAATGCCCTGTATGTACCCTCCCTTTCTACCAATTTACTATCGGTACCTAAAATGACTTCACATGGAGCCACCGTCTCGTTCAACAACAACCGTGCTTTAGTTCGCAACGAGTCAGGTGAACTTATACTTTCTGCAGAAAAGTCGAGCAATGGTCTTTACTACGTAAGAAAACCAAACATTGAACAAAGCTTCGCAGCAACGCCTGCAACTGGTTCGACAAACACAAAACAAGGTTCCATACTAGACTGGCACAGAAAGCTTGGGCACATGAATTACAAAGATCTCCAACTGGCTCTCAACAACGAGACAGTGACTGGAATGAGTTTTAACAAAAATGAGATTTTGTCATTGCCAGACTGTGAAATTTGCATTCGAGCAAAAATGACTCGAGTACCGAGCCCTCCACAACGAACAACTCCTCGAACTACTGAACGTCTAGAAATTGTCCACAGCGACGTGTGCGGCCCAATGAGAACACCTACTCATGCCAAAAACAGATACTTCGTTACTTTTATTGACGATTACAGTAGGTATGGACGGGTCTACTTCCTGAAAAATAAATCTGAAGTATTAGATAAGTTCAAAGAGTACAAACAAGAAATGGAGAAGTTTACAGGCAATATAATTAAACATTTGCAAACGGATAATGGAACAGAATACGTCAATGCGAAAAAAAATCATTGAAGAGAGTGACGCTCGTCATCACAATGATAATTACGAACCTGGCCAACAACAACAAGAAGAAAACGCACTTTTCGCTTCTTGCAAAATATGTAAAAGAACGGGAAGAAGAATCTTTCAGAAGAAGACACACAAAGTTTGCTCTGACTGCTGGAAGAAAAACAAAAACACTAACAAAAACGCTGATTCCCTATTTGCTGAAGAATGTTTTCTTAGTTCAACACGAAACAACCAGGATGACTGGGTACTTGACAGTGGTTGTACCTCACACATGACCTATAACCATAAGCATTTCAAAAACATGAAGACTGTGTCAAGAAAACTCCAATTTGCATCAGAAAATCACTCTACAGAAATTTTGGGTGAAGGAAGAATTACATTTTCTGATCAAGAACGAAAACGACGGGTACATCTGGAAAATGCCCTGTATGTACCCTCCCTTTCTACCAATTTACTATCGGTACCTAAAATGACTTCACATGGAGCCACCGTCTCGTTCAACAACAACCGTGCTTTAGTTCGCAACGAGTCAGGTGAACTTATACTTTCTGCAGAAAAGTCGAGCAATGGTCTTTACTACGTAAGAAAACCAAACATTGAACAAAGCTTCGCAGCAACGCCTGCAACTGGTTCGACAAACACAAAACAAGGTTCCATACTAGACTGGCACAGAAAGCTTGGGCACATGAATTACAAAGATCTCCAACTGGCTCTCAACAACGAGACAGTGACTGGAATGAGTTTTAACAAAAATGAGATTTTGTCATTGCCAGACTGTGAAATTTGCATTCGAGCAAAAATGACTCGAGTACCGAGCCCTCCACAACGAACAACTCCTCGAACTACTGAACGTCTAGAAATTGTCCACAGCGACGTGTGCGGCCCAATGAGAACACCTACTCATGCCAAAAACAGATACTTCGTTACTTTTATTGACGATTACAGTAGGTATGGACGGGTCTACTTCCTGAAAAATAAATCTGAAGTATTAGATAAGTTCAAAGAGTACAAACAAGAAATGGAGAAGTTTACAGGCAATAAAATTAAACATTTGCAAACGGATAATGGAACAGAATACGTCAATGCGAAATTCCAAGCCTATTTAAAAGAACACGGGATTTCACGACGCTTATCTGCACCCTATACCCCACACCAGAACGGTATCGCTGAACGCAAAAATCGGACAATTGTGGAGAAGGCTAGAGCTATGCTTATTGATGCTAAAGCACCAATGCACCTATGGGCAGAAGCAGTAAACACTGCTAATTACCTAGCAAACAGAAGTGTAAACAGTGCTATAGAAAATAAAACACCATTTGAGAAATGGGTGTTAAGAAAGCCCTGTCTTAATCACCTCCACCCTTTTGGATCGAAAGTTTTTATTTTGAAGAAAGGACCAAGAGGTCATAAATTTGCTTCAAAAGCAATACCGGGGATGTTTGCTGGATATTCTGACACCAGCAAAGCATACAGGGTTTACGTTCCGAACAAGATTTTTATATCCGCAGATGTGAAAGTAGTCAAGGCTAATTACTACAAAAGCCCAACTGATGTAAACAACTTTGAATACAATAAAAACACTAACTGTGATTCGGTTTCAGAAACGATGAAAACGCAAATAGAAATCGATGATGATGACGAGACTCAGCAAGAACTTTCTATTGAAAATAATGAAACTGAAAGTCAGCAAGACGACAGTATTGCTGAAAACGCAGCTGATTCTACTCTGCAATATGAAAGTGTTGACGAAAACGTTGATGATGAACAAGATTCTTTTAACGAAAGTACTCTTCGAGAAAGTCTTAGTCATGAACACGCTAACACGGAGCCTGAATCTGAACCGAATAGCTACAGTCTACGAGACAGATCAGCAATACAAAAACCACAACGGTATGATGACTTTATACTAGCTGCTGTTGCTGAAGTTCAAAATTTACCTAAAGATCCTGTGACTTACAAACAAGCATTGGAATCTCCTAATAAAGGACAATGGATTAAAGCCATGCTGAGCGAGATAAACTCTCTGAATGAAAACAAAACGTGGGACTTAGTGAGTTTGCCTGCTGGAAGAAAAGCACTACCATGCAAATGGATATTTAGATTAAAGACCAATCCAGATGGCTCAATCGATAAATTCAAAGCTAGACTAGTTTTATAAGGCTATTCACAGCAAAAAGGAATCGATTACGACAAAACTTTTAGTCCTGTGGCTCGACTCAGTACTATACGAGCTATTATCGCAATTGCTGCTAAAGAAAATTTAAACCTACGCCAATTCGATGTAGCTACAGCCTTTCTGAATGGCTCAGTAGAGGAAGAAATCTTTATGAAACAACCTGAAGGTTTCCAAGATGGGACAAACCAGGTATGCAAACTTAATCGCAGCCTTTATGGTCTGAAGCAAGCACCGCGATGCTGGAACTCATGCATTGCCGGTTTCTTAGAAGTGACGGGATTTCAACAAAGTGAAGCTGACCCTTGTCTGTACATTAGAATCAGAGGAAAGTCAAAAGTTTTGATTGGACTCTACGTTGACGACGGGCTTGTGGCGTCGAATACGTCAACAGCAGGAGACGAGTTTATCAAGGAATTGAAAACAAAATTCAAAATAACCACTCGACCTGCTTCCTACTTCTTGGGTATGGAAATCAAAGCTGAAAAAGGCAATATAACATTATGCCAACAAGCTTACATAAAGAAGGTTCTTGAAAAATACGGTATGACTAATTGCAAACCTACACCGACGCCAATAATCAAACAAAGTATCAACGATACAGAACCTGATGTTGATACCATTTTTCCCTATAGACAAGCCGTTGGAGCCCTTACATACTTAGCTGTGGGTACAAGGCCCGACATAGCATACGCCGTGAGCGTTGCTTCCAGAAACCTGGAGAAACCTAGCACAAACGATATCATGCTAGTGAAACGGATTTTCCGTTACTTAAAAGGAACGACGGATAAAGGTCTTGTATATAAGCAATCAAAAGAGTCACACCAACAGCTTTTATGTTACTCTGACTCAGACCTCGCCGGAGATCAAGCAACATGCAGATCAACAACTGGAATGGTATGCTTATTATCAGGAGCTGCAATCAGCTGGAAAAGTCATCGACAAACAGTTGTTTCTATTTCATCCACTGAAGCAGAAATTATTGCAGCTAGTGAAACGGCGCAAGAAATTATATGGCTAAACAGCCTTATGAAAAGTTTGGTGGATTTGAAGAAACCAATACTGTATTTGGACAACGAGTCTGCTATAAAGCTATCGCACAATCCGAAGTATGAATACCACAAACGTACAAAACATATCAAAGTTAAACATCTATTTGTGCGTGAATGTGTTATCAATGGTGAACTTGAAGTTAAGCAAGTACCGTCGGTGCGACAGCTGGCTGATATGCTTACCAAGCCGCTCTTTGGTCCAAGATTGGAAGTTTTAAGCGGGCAGATTGGATTGAAGAGAATTTAAAGATTCTTATAAGTTCCGAGGGTGTAAAGAGACTGTACCTATGGATGTCGTCTCTTTGGTATTACAATCTATGGTTTGGTTGCTATAGTTACTTGGTGTTATTATTCCTAGAACACTGAAAATATATATTTGTTTTAACTGCTAACTTGTACTTCTTAAAATTATAATAAAACAACGTTTTATATGCTTTAACCAAGATGTTTATATTATTCTTATCGTTTTAGAACTTTTCCACATTACAAAAGTTCATAGTTTTCAAGCATGCATGACAAATAATATTTGGAAGTTATAGGTGATATCTTAATTCATCATCATCATATCAGCCCATGCACGTCCACCGCTGGACATAGGCCTCCCGCATACGACGCCACAAATAGTGGTCCTTAGCCGCCTCCATCCATCGACTCCCTGCGACCGCTACGATGTCGTCGGTCCATCGAGTGGATAGTCTCCCATGTAGCAGGGGGTTTTGCCATAATCCACGCTTGGTAGGCGGGCTGGTCATCGCAGTGTTGGTGTTGAAAAATACTCTGAAGGAAGCTGCTGCCCTTCCTCTGGTAGGTTCCCTTAGTCGGTTCTTACGACATCCACGGGTTGAGTTGGAGGGGTAGATATTCGTAAGCCGCGGGACCACGGCCAGTTTATGTAACTATTTAAAATATCTAAACCAAAATGTGTCAAACCATCTCCAGCAAAGAAAGAGTTATCATGTTATAGCTTATAGGTAAGAGAATTGCGAAGCTATTTTTATAGCTTTCCTACATTTCAATAATGTTAGTAGATTCTTACGTACCGTGGATCTTCCATTTTACGATCAGAACAGCTGTTGTCATTGATTTTGCTATAACCTTTCAAGATATTGTACGAATGTGATTTTCCTTTTAATGTCTGTGAAATCGTTGGTTCCTTTTGATTCCGTTCATTGTGCTCTGTGTGTGTATAAATTAAATGTTTATTCATTCATTCTTTGCATGCTAGAGCGGAGACGAGCTGTTTGAAAATGGGTATATAGAGTTCGAGGAAAATTGTAAGAAACCCGGGAATTGAATTGAACCTGTTGGTCGCTAGCGGTGCGTTTTTTTGAGCAGCAATTATAGACATGTGCTGGTAATAAGGTAGGTAGGTACTAATTAGAGAGTTCATGGCCTACAATCTATAAAAGTTGTTAGTATGCCTTCTCGCCTGTGGCAGTGCCAGTGTCTGGTCTACCACGGACATCTTTGGATGCGATAGAACTTATCGCATCGGATAAGTATCTATCTATCGGATATCGTATGTATATCGTGTATCGGATATCAGATATATATGAGTGTATACGGGATAGGTATATATATACCCGGTAAACCTATCTTTTTTATTAACACTTACGGCGATGACTTGTAAAATCTACAGGTATAAGTCATGCAGAGAGAGAGAGAGAATTATATCTCGCTGTCCTTCTCAATCCCACCACAACCAGCCCCCTTGGGATCACTTGTCGAGGGCAGAATATAAAAAATACGTCACTTTATCATCGAAGGCGTTAATTATTTGAAATTCATTCCTTCAGCTTCAATACGCAATGTACGCAATGTAACGCAATGTTTGGCATAGGTACATTGCGAGGCATTTTATTTTCCTATTTTAATTATGTAATTTTAATTTTGTGACGTGTCCAAGAATCCGGTAAGGTCTAAAGGAAATAAGCACTTTGAATCTATTTGATTCACCCTTTCAGGAAATAATAAGTCAGTGTCTGTTTACATTTCCTTGTGTAATAGTAGTTTATGCAACTGTGCCTAATGGAGGGCATTACAACACAAGTGTGGGTTTAAGAAACGAGCCGCAGGCGAGTTTCTTAATAGCATCACACGAGTGCTGTAATGCCTAATTATGTACAGTTGCATACACTACTTTATCTACCCAAATATCATAAGGGCTCTATGATGGGTTCAGGAACCATAGGGAAATGACCAGCATTGTTACCAGTGTAATGCAATAAAAAATAAATTGAACACATACAGAAGCAAATTATTTATTATAGTAATGGTAGTTAAAATTGACAGTTGTGCAATGAGATATGGTTAACGGTCCTGGTTGAATTGCATTTGAAATGAGGTCTTGTTTTGGAGCTGCAGAGCTTGATGATGATGATGACATATTTATATTTATTATTTCTCTATTTTGAATTGAGTTCATTATTTGATTTGAGACACATATTTTATTTTGCATAGATTCGTCAATGTATCCTTCGGCAACTGTTGTAGATCTCCAGCCCCCATGCCGTTTTAGAGCTGTAATGTCGCTGCCTGCATCTACCAGCAAAGTGGCAGATGTCCTGCGAAAGCAGTGGCCGGTGTACAGTTCAGGATCCGGGAGATTTAAATATATTCAACTTATCAGAAAATTTGTCTAATCGTAACTGGAAATAAAAAGCTAACGTACAAATGACAGCTCCAGCTACTTACGAAGTATACTAATTGGTCTATGGACAGTTTGAAATGGCGGCGTTTCGAATATCTGTATTTTTTTAAATCATAGACAAACGAACAAAGTCACTATTCTTGTGTCACTCGAGATCAAAATGTCGTGCGATTTATAGTTAGAATGTAGATACTAGTATAGCACACTCACTTGAATTTGACACCTGTTCCAAATTTAAACTACGGTTTTCAGTAGGTTATGAGTTTATTACAGTTCCGTTTATTTCTGTTGGTTGGTAATGCTCGTCATTGCCTATGGTTTTTGAATGCATTAGAGAGGGTTTATGATATTTGGGTAGATAAAGATTTTTACGATATATCATGTTGATTTATAATTATAAGCCATAACTGTATAAAAAGAGAAATGTTTATAACATCAGTTTGTTACCTTTCTATTTTTGCTCGTTGCTTTATAATAGCTTATATATTGTGAACTCTTAAGTAGGTTAACTACGTACCTAGTTTGTATTGGAAGAACACTAACGTTTCATTTCATCCCTTAACGAGGGACTTCATCAGGATGACCGCACACCGCACTCATCCTGATGAAGTCCCTCGTTATGTTAAGGTATGAAACGCTAGTGTTCTTCCAACACAAAACTAGGTTCGTAGTTAACCCGCTTATACAAATGAATTCGTCAAACTATAGAAGTTGTTAAACGAATACTCCAAAGTAAAATACCATAAAAATTATAATACAATATTAAAATTTAAATACAATATAATACTTGTTGTGTTCTTCCAACACGATTCCTCTAAAGGTATGTCGTGACCTATGTTTTGCGAGCGCCTTCTTTCCCAGTACTGACTGCATGAACGCTGGCTATGTAACACGTTACATTACACCCCGTTACACCGGTCAGTACTCGGCTTTACGGAAACATTGTGAGTTTTCACTGGGTGAGTGATTCAAAGCAGTAGCAAAATATTGTGCTTATATGCCTGTCATGAAGGTAATCATTGTTACAAAAAATTGTAGTGAAGAGAAAATTAATAACACCGTGTTTCTTTTTAGATAATACTAACTATGTTAAACCGAACTGTTTTTAGTATAAAAATTGAATTAGTGAGTGCTTATTGTGTGAGTGCTTATTTTGTAAGCCTAAAGAAATAAAGTTATTTATTCTGATTCATACTAGGGCCGAATTTCACTAAATTAATCGCTTTACCTTAACAATGATATCATTTCAG
Source organism: Eupithecia insigniata (assembly GCA_947859395.1). Classification (NCBI taxonomy): domain Eukaryota; kingdom Metazoa; phylum Arthropoda; class Insecta; order Lepidoptera; family Geometridae; genus Eupithecia; species Eupithecia insigniata. The sequence goes on from OX402002.1 coordinate 2,408,406, forward strand.
AATGACACATGTCACCTTTGATGAAAGAAACTACAGATTTGGGTACGCATCCTGTTTTAAACCATTATATCTTTTTATTTCGTTACCGATCATTTTCTGGTTTAGAAGTTTATGACACTATGACTCGGACACCGGCAGAGTCGAAGCGAAAAGCAAGCAGCGCCATAAAAGAAGAAGTTGAAGTTAAATCTGTCCGTTTAAATAGCACCGTACACACTATCTAGAGTTTCTTTCATCTATGGACGATTCTGCGACTTTGTCATTGCCGCTGCCCGGGGAATATTGACAAAGCTAGAGACAGTTGTTTAAGGAAATTATATTGACAAAGCTAGAGACTCTTGTTCTGAGTCTCGAGAACAAGAGTTTCATATTTTGTGAGTGGCACTTCAAAACGAGGGCCCTCGCTTTTGTTTTTTGATCACATTCCTTCCTCTTAATCAAAACAGATTCGTAGTCCCTGTATCGCCGCCGGAGAGTACAATCAGCCCGTTTGTAGAATGGCTAGGCTAGGGATTACAAAATAGCACATTGATAAATGTCAAATATGTATGCCTATACCTTATCTAAACTCAATCGTAAACAAACCACGTCACAAATAACTAAAAATTACTTGCTTGGCGTCGAGTTTCAGATAATTTGTAAGCAATATATGTATATTTAAGGAAGGATCTCAAATCCACAAGTAATGTAAATTGCGTATAAAAAGGCGCGGCAACAGAGTGAATTTTAGGTTAAGTATGGGCTGCTTGTTTACTAACATTCTACATTGAGTTTGGATAAGGTATAGGTATGAGTTTTAAATGATCAACGTTAAATAATGTGGCCAAAAGTCACCTAGCCATCTCGTCGAATTAGGTATATAAAAAAACTGTTCCTAACAAAGCATTCATTTTGTAAACTTCCTAGCCATTTAACAAACTGGCTGATTCTACAATTCGGCGGCGACTTTCTACTACAGTTGACGCCGGCCTCGACGGGACACGAATCGTCTCGTTTGTATTCACGTGGCGTCCTGAAAAGGATGCCTCGTGTACAGTTGGCGGCTCAAATTGGCGACCCCTAGGGCGTTTTTGATTACTAATTCGGGTAGGTTTCAGCTAAAGTAAAATAAAGTGGATAACGTTATTTTCTGTAGGTAAATGGTATAGGTAAGAAACTTCTTTTATAAAGGTATAATAAATATAAAAGTTACTTACGTTTACTTTGCGTTCCAACCTACATTCCATCTTTATGCATTTACCTGTTAAAAATACATCTCAATCAACTTTATTATTATTATTATTCATTTATTTTAGATCATATTAATCCATAAAACATTAGGTACACACAGTTAAAACTACATACAAAATAATAAAACAGAAGCAATAAAATAAATGAATGTCACAGAAAATTTAAAATTAACATACAATAAAATTAACAAAATGGACCACACGAAATTAAAATAAATATTGAAATTAGATTATTTGCGTCCATCTATTTTGAATGGGGCAGTCTGCCCGAGCTACAATCATCTTCAGGATGCCGTTGCCGCTGCCTCGCGCACGCTGGAGAAGGGAAACGACTTTCTTGCGAATAATTGCTTGAAAGCCGTCCGTACGCGCTTCCGCGAACATTCCCGATGCATTGCTGATGAATTTTATGAAAAACTAGCTTCTGCGCGGTTTCGGACGTGTTTTTTAATCATTTTCAACAAAAAGAGGAGGTTCGATGTCCGGCTGTATTTATCTTTTTTTTACATATTTTCGTCGATTTCTCCGTCAGTTATGGACCGATTTTGATCCGGCTGTCCAAATAAATTAATTAACGTTTGGTTATCGTTTATAAAGAAATTTTTTTCGGCGACTGTACTGACGTAGTTTTTTGCGACACCTCCCGTAATGAATTCAGACGACGACGTAAGCAGTCGAAATTGTACAGTTGTTGACTGTGTTAGGTCGTGAGGGAGAATTGAGGGAATTTGTAGTAGACGTTAAATTGGCTCTCGTACAAGCTTGGTGCTTGATTTTACTAGGTTTTTTCGGGGAAATATATGTAAACAATTACGAAACTTCTACCGGGTTACTGGTATTCACTAACACTGCGTTGACTGCAGATTCTGCCCATTATCACGAATAAAGAATTCATTTTAAATGTCATCACCATCATGATTTGCGGAAAATTCGTCGCGAACAATTTGTCGAAAACAATTCGTCGAGAACAATTTGCCGAAAACACAATTCGCCAAAAATACAATTTGCCGAGAAACGGTGCATTCCGAATTACGATTACAGCGCTGATAGCGATCACAAAAATATTTTGCGTTCCAAATTAGATATCACGATATTGACAGTTGAGTGCTAACATTAATTCGGAACACTTATGAGCGCGCTCACGGTCACGTGTCGTGTCGTGGTGTCAATATCAATATCTCATTGCAATACAAAAAGAGAGCATCAAAGTTATTCTGCGGCCGTTGATTTGGTCTTCTATATTTATTTCCATTACTTTGTAAAAACTTGCAAACGAACGTTTTGTTGAAAAAACCCAAAAAAAAAAACCGTTAGTAAATAAACCCAGTTGTCAGATTTGACAGCACGCTCACAGAGATTTCAGTTTGTAGCATGGTCGTTGATATCGCCAAATGGCGCATGTAATGACGTCATCTATGACGTCACACGGGACAACGTTGTCGCGCTCACGATAATACGGAACGCGTGTGAGCGCGATGATATTGATTTTAGCGTAATTCGGAATGCACCGAAATAGTCATAAAGATTTTCAAGTAACGCGGGAAATACCCAGTTTTGTCCCACATCTGAAAAATTGTGTTTTCGGCGAATTGTTCTCGACGAAATTGTTTCCGACGAATTGTTCGCGGCGACTTTTCCGCAGACGCACCATCATTGGTATTATTTTTCATTTAAATAATATGAGATAAGGTTTTTGCTATTATAGTGCGTAAGCCTCACACTGGGGATAATTTCCGATTCCAAAAATTTATCGACTTCGACGTGACTTGATGGGAGTGCCCTCCCATCAAGTCACGTCGAAGTCGAAAAAAAATTAGGGGATCTTATTAAATTTCTTAGTAATATGAGATAAGTGGCATCAGTCATGCTGGAGTCAGCAGAGCACACAGATCACATTCACTCACTGTTAGTTCAGGACGGAACCTTTTTTTATTTTAGTTACGAATGAAGCCCCTCTAATGAACAATTACTTTAAACAGGGTTACTGGTAATTCAATGACTGCAAATAAATACTTCAAATGAATACATCAAAAGAAAAATGACTCGCAAATTTGTACCTACACGAGATACCGCAAACAGAAGTCATATAATTGAAAATTTATCGAATGAATCAAACGTAGCGAAAAATAAAAATCTTTTGCCTGCAAGTTGCAACTAAATGTTTGAATCGTTTTCCAATAAACTAGTGCAGTGAAGTCGAGGAGTTTCCAATATATTGAAAACATTGCGGACTTTTACAGTGCTGCAAACATAACTGTTCAATGAAATTTACAATCAAATAATAGAAACAACAAATAGTCGACTAAGGGAACCTACCAGAGGAAGGCCAGCAGCTTCCTTCTGAGTATTTTTCAACACCAACACTGTAATCACCAATCCCCCTGCCAAGCGTGGTGATTATCGCAAAACCCCCCCTACATGGGAGACCATCCACTCGATGGACCGACGACATCGTATAGCGGTCGCAGGGAGTCGATGGATGGAGGCGGCTCAGGACCGCTATTTGTGGCGTCGTATGGGGGAGGCCTATGTCGGACGTGTATGTGCTGATATGATGATGATGATGAATAAAAAAAAATTGAACTAATATGTTTACAATTGAAACAATTGAGCTAACTGCAACTGTTGCAAACAATCTACAGGTAGCTCAATTGGTCCATATCAAATCATAACTGTTCAATTGACAGTGAGTAAGATTTTATCAGAATCGGAGTTATTTTAAAGTAGCCGTAGATCCAATAAGTCGAAGTTGAAATAGAACTAATAAATTGGTGGCGCGCTGCTACCTACTTACTTACCTATTTTCAATTAGGGAACTTTAGATAATGAGATATAAAGAGGAACATGTACAGCTTGTAGCGTACAAATATATCGTATTTTTTACACAGCTGGCAACCCTACGTCCCTTCCCTGCCAAATAGCCCGTGTCCACTCTGCGCCCTTTTCACATATTCGGACCTTGTTCACACGATGGTAATTGAATTCGTTGATCCTTCCGCATTTTACCCATCTTTAGCCCTAAATTTAATGTTAAAATATATGCCAAATCTCAGGTCTTTCGTATGCTTTCTTGCTATATTTTTATACGTGTACTTAAGCCTCATTCATACATTAATGATTCGTTTCCTGTAGCTACGAGTACATGAGACGCGATTTCAATGAATGGGATTAAAGGTTTTTATGTCGCTTTTAGAAAAAAATATTTCTTTTAGAAATGAGTCTTTACGTTGTTGTTATATTCAAGATCTTAAGAGAAAAATCGAGCTGTTTATTTTATGTAGGTATGTTTTTGTGTGTAAATCGTGTGATGAACAAACTGAAGAAAATAAAAGTTTACCAAAATAAATAGTTATGTTTATTATTTCAACGCCACGTTAATTTTAAAGAAGTGTACAGGTACTTAAAAGACGTGTGTGCTGGCATTTAATAAATAGGCTGAAAGCTATTAACTGAGTTGTTTTAAAAGCACTTGAAAGCATTCAACGTTTATCTGAAAATATTTTCTGCGAATGCAAATAATTTACCAACAACCACTCTGGGAACAAAAATCTCTAGTTGCGTGATAGAAATAAGAGAAGAGTTTTTTTGCAACCTTCCGCCAAAAATTCACCAAATGACTATCCTGCTACATGTAGCCAGACTCTATTTATTCCAATTATTAGAAAACCTAAAGTTTTAGAAATGTGAATTTTATTTTGTAACCTTTGATCTCCAAAACTGCTGCACAGATCAATATGAAATTTGGCGTGCATTTATAACAGCCCAACGTAGAATAGGCTACTTACGATTACCGAAAAAATTATACCGAAAATACGCGTGCGAAGCCGCGGGTAGAAACTAGTATAAAGATATTAATTAAGGTAAGACATAGGTCTAACACAACTAGCTGCTGCCCGCACCTTTGCCCGCATTTTATCGAGATCAAAATTGCCTTAAGTAAGTTATTTCAAGTCCAAACCAAGCCCAATCAGTTCAGTAATTTTTGCGTGAAAAAGGATCAAACATCCGTACATCCATACTCACAAACTTTGACATTTATAATATTATTAGTATTGAAACAGTGTAGCTAACTGCAGACTATTGCAGACAATATAGGTAGCTCAACTGATCTATATCAAAACATTATTCTTAAAGACACTTTGTGAAATTAAGGAACTGTCTAATGCTTTTTTATCCAACGCTCTTGGATAGTAACCATAGTAACAAAACTGAATCTGATGAAAGCCGGCAGTAGCCGGCCCGAGCAATAAAGGAAGCCATACATCTTATAACTAACTGTAAGAGAAGAGCAATCTATTCACGCTATTAGTCCGTCTATTTATAAATCGGAAAAAATAACGACTCTTTAGTTACGTTTCAGTCTATGTACCTATATACATATAATAATATCTTTAGTATATATAATATTTTTAGTTACGTTTCAGTAGACATATCATCATCATCAGCCCGTAGACGTCCACTGCTGAACACAGGCCTCCCCCAAACGACGCCACGAATAGCGGTCCTGAGCTGCCTCCATCCAACGACTCCCTGCGACCGCTACGATGTCGTCGGTCCATCGAGTGGGAGGTCTTCCCACACTCCGTTTCGCATTGCATCGCGGTCGCCACTCGAGAACCTTTATCCCCCAACGGTTATCGGTTCTACGAGCTATGTGGCCTGCCCATCGCCACTTCAGCCTGCTGATTCTGAGAGCTATGTCGGTAACTTTAGTTCTTCTACGAATTTCCGTATTCCGGACCCTATCGCGTAGAGAAACTCCGAGCATAGCTCTCTCCATAGCTCGCTGGGTGACTTTGAGCTTATGCACAAGGCCTATAGTGAGCAACCACGTCTCGGATCCGTAAGTCATCACTGGTAACACACATTGGTTAAAGACTTTCGTCTTGAGGCTCTGCTGTATCTGTGACGAGAAGATATTGCGAAGTTTCCCGAACGCTGCCCGTCCGAGTTGGATTCGTCGGCTGACCTCTTTATCGAAGTTGGATTTACCTAGTTGGACCATTTGGCCTAGGTAGACATAATGATCAACAACTTCGATAACATCGTTCCCCACATAGACCGGTAAGGGTGCGACATGGGCATTTGACATTATATTCGTCTTACCCATGTTTATTTTAAGACCAATTTGTCGGGAAACGGTGTTGAGGTCTCTGAGCATCCTGCTAAGGTCTTCCAGTGATTCTGCCATAATGACTATATCGTCGGCAAACCGAAGGTGAGTGATGTAATCGCCGTTGATATTGACGCCATATCCGTCCCAGTCCCGTTAAAAATATCCGCCAATGTTGTCTACTATAGGTAGACATATAGTAGACATATATACTACTAATATTATAAATGTGAAAGTTTGTATGGATATAGTTTGCGACCTGGAATAACATATAGGCTATTATCATTATAAAACGCGGGCGAAGGCGCGGGCAGCAGCTAGTACCTATATGTATAAAACATAACTCCCATTTCTCCTGGAACGACTGTAACTTGAGAACGGCTCTACCGGTTTCGTTCATCTTTTTTTTAATGTTTTCTAATATGTACTTCGAAGAAGACATTTAAAAAAATCAAGGAAATTGCGCGCTTGGAAAATTTAAGAAAACTTAACGACTACTTAGATTCTAAACTTTTTTATTCTAATCTTAGCCCTTGCGTTATATACTATTTGCTAAGCACGTTTGAAATAACTGTCAGTTGTTTGACTTGAATGACAAGACAACGTCTGTCCGGTCACCTAGTGTATGATAAACTGGGAAAATTGTACTGGGCAACTGCTAAAGTGATGGAAAATTGACAAATAGGCGAATGATGAAATTACCTACTAGTCATTGTTGTGTTTAACTTGTTATGTAAACTATGTGTACTAGCTATATAACTATACCTACACTAGCTATATAAAAATAGACATAGCTCTCAGAATTAGTAGGCTGAAGTGGCAGTGGGCAGGTCATATATCTCGCAGGACTGATAACCGCTTTACTAACTGATAACGTCTTTACTCCCCAGCGGTTATCAGTTCTGTTCTCGAGTGGCGGCCGCGATGCAACGCGAAATAGAGTTTTGGGAGAAGAGAGAAGTATCATCATCATCATCAGCCCATACACGTCCACTGCTGGACATAGGCCTCCCCCGTGCGACGCCACAAATAGCGGTCCAGAGAGAAGTATATAGCCTATTAATTAACAAAAAATGTATTTAACTGAAAGGCCAATTTTATAAAATCGTAATGGTTGTATCTAAATTCGCTTTTTTACGCGCGAAACTGAAAACAAATACTTCTTCTGTTTCTAGAAATCTAGTTGCAACAGTACCAATACCAAACAAACGAAAGAAAATTAAATAGCAAGCTACCATTGAAAGGTTGGATTTAAGTGCCTTGTACATGTTATTCAATAATTTCCAAGTTGTACAAATCCTAACTTATATTATAAATACAAAAGTGTGTTTGTTTGTCTATTTGTTTTCTTCACGCCCTAACTAAGCAACGAATCGACTTGATTTTTATCATAGAGTTAGTTGAAAGGATAGAGTATAGGCTACTTTTTGTCCTGGTAAAACATCAAATTTCCTTGGGAGATTTACGGGTTCTCGAGTGGCGACCGCTATGCAATGCGAAACGGAGTGTGGGAAGACCTCCCACTCGATGGACTGACGACATCGTAGCGGTCGCAGGGAGTCGTTGGATGGAGGTGGCTCAGGAGCGCTATTCGTGGCCGCTCAGCATTGTGCTGGATACACACTGATGTATGCACCCAACGCTGGTTTTCAGCGGGAACCAAGCGAATCATTAGCCCTTCAGGAGACATGGTTACTTCCCCATGATATTCCGTTGCTAGGTACTGTAAACAAAGACTTTGAATACACCGGTAAGTCGGCGGTGGATACGTCCGCAGGCCTACTGATGGGTCGGCCGTATGGGGGAGTAGCCATTCTCTGGAGAAAGGGTATTTTCGAGTCTGTCGCAGTCCTGAATTGTAACAGCCCTAGGCTAGCTGCTATTAAGGCTACCTCTAGTGGTCGCTCTGTGATTGTTTTTTCAGTGTACATGCCTACATGCAAGAAAGACAATCTGCCTATTTTTACAGAAGTGTTGAGTGAAATAAGTGCTATAGAGGAAAGTAGTAATGTTGAATCCATCTTCATCCTGGGGGATTTTAATGCTCACCCGCAGGAAACCTTCTATAGAGAACTGTCTAACTTTTGCTCAGAACAGTCCTGGCTCTGTGCGGACGTAGAAAAGCTAGGATGTTCGTCAAACACATATACATTCACTTGTCAAAAATCCGGTAGTAGGAGATGGTTGGATCACTGTATTGTTTCCCTCTCAGCTTGGCATACAGTTAACAAAGTAGGCGTATATGAGGATGTCTACACGTCCGACCATCTACCTATTTACGTGGAATGTGATCTGTGTGCAGTCAGGCCGAGATTAGTGACTCGTGATTCAACTTCTAACGCTGTGTTATGGGGCGAGAGGAATGACGAACAAATAAAGAGGTATAGCGATATATGTAGCAAGACTTTTCGTAACATAAATTTTCCCTCAGAATTCGTAGAGTGCGGTCATGAGCCGTGTGGTCTGGCTGAGCATAGGTCTATTTTAGACAGGCTTTATTGTGTTGTAGTGGATACTATGACTGAGGCGGCGGTACAGACGAGGCAGTGTGGTGATGGGAGACTTAGGAAAGGAAGAAGTTTCTGTGGATGGAACACATATGTTCGCGCCGCGCACGCAGAAGCCAGGCTAAAATTCAAATGCTGGTTGCTGAGTAACAGACCCACTTCAGGCAAAGCTTATGATCAGATGTGCGAATCCCGTAAAATCTTTAAAAGCCGCCTGAAATGGTGTCAGAAAAACCAGGACCAGCTAATAATGGATAAGATTGCGAAAGAACGTGCAGCTAAAGATTTTAAGACCTTCTGGAAATCCACAGGTAATCTGAATATTAGGCCTGGCCCCCCCGTGAGCGTGGAGGGACAAAGTGATCAAAGGGAGATTGCGCAGATGTTCATGGAACACTTTAAAGTGCACTCCCCTCTCGGCCCTTCCTCCGGGGTGATCGATGCTGAGTTCAACGTTCGAGGAGACGAACCTCTTTTACATGTGTCCGCGGACCAGGTCCGCACTACAATTAAAAGGATGACGCGAGGTAAGTCTCCCGGACACGACGGGCTAAGCATCGAGCATCTCAAATACGCGGGGAACCACTTGCCCGGTCTCCTTTCCATGTTCTTCTCAATGTGTCTTAGTCATGCATACTTACCAGCTGACCTTATGAAGACTATAGTAGTGCCCATTGTGAAGAACAGGACAGGGGACATATCGGACAAAGAGAACTACCGACCAATCTCTCTGGCCACTATAATAGCCAAGGTGTTGGACAGTATGCTTGATTCTACTCTACGAAACTACCTTAAGCTACATGACGCACAGTTCGGGTTTAGACCCGGACTTTCCACAGAAAGCGCAATATTAGCACTCAAGCATACTGTCCAATACTACACAAGTCGCAGGACGCCGGTGTACGCCTGTTTCCTCGACCTCTCCAAAGCATTTGATCTCGTCTCGTACGACGTGCTGTGGGGAAAGTTGAGGGACAGGAGTGTACCGCCGGACCTGTTAAAAATGTTTCGTTTTTGGTACGGACACCAAACGAATGTCATCAAGTGGTCCAATGCTCTCTCTGACGCATATGGGTTGGAGTGCGGGGTAAGGCAGGGGGGGGTAAGCTCAACCTCGCTCTTCAACCTATATGTAAATGATCTGATTGTTGAGCTCAGCGGCATGCGTGTCGGTTGCCATGTTGATGGTGTTTGTATAAACAACATTAGCTACGCAGACGACATGGTGCTGCTGGGCCCGACAGCGAGATCTGTCGAAGAGATGCTGAAAGTCTGTGCTGACTACGCTGTATCTCACGGTCTCCGCTACAACACAAAGAAGTGTGAATACATTGTCTTTAAGGCCGCCGGTAATAACCTTAAAGAATTCCCAGAATTAACCCTTAATGGCATGAACATCAATAGAGTTACATCTTTTAAATATCTTGGCCATTATGTTACCGACGACCTTAAAGACAATGCTGACATTGAAAGAGAACGTAGGGCTCTGGCGGTAAGAGGTAATATGTTGATCCGTAGGTTTTCCCGGTGTACAGAAGAAGTAAAGTTAACGCTTTTTAAAGCATACTGCCAAAGTTTCTACACCGGGAACCTATGGGTTAGCTACACTAAACGACCGCTAGAGGCCCTACGTATACAGTATAATAATATTTTTAGGATGATGTTGGGGCTGCCCCGTTTTTGCAGTGCATCAGGGATGTTTGCAGAGTACGAGACGGATGGGTTTGCTGCCATTCTCCGGAAAAAGACCACATCCCTGATGCGCAGAGTGCGCGACGGCCCCAACACCATCCTTCAAACTATAGCTGGTAGAATCACCTCTCCCATGTGGCACTGTTTTGTGAGGAGAGTGATCTACTAAATGTTTAGTGTAGTTTAGTTTTTAGTAACTTGTAAAATAACTAACCCTAATTATAAGTGCCCGTCTATTTACTAACAAATTATGGATTCTGTTGTCCGAAATAAAAGATTTTTATTTTATTTTTATTTATTTTATTAGACATAGAACATTAGATGATGATGATGATGATTTACGGGAAAAAATCTTTTTACTTCCCACGGTAATATGAAATTCGAATTTAACGCTGTTAACCACGGCTAGTTCTGTATATATCCTAATGAATACAAGCCCATCACGACTTGGGTATAAATCGTGAACTCGTAAATGAAACGCGAATCGCTCACGATCAAGCGACAATCAAATATTCTGAATAATCTATTTCAATTCGGTTCGTTTACCGCAAAATACACGCTGTTTTACGACCACAAGCAAATCCGTAAGCTCTCCGAATTTATTACTTTCTGAGGTGGGACCAATTTCAACCACACTCTTGAGTTTCCCTCTGAGTCCTGTCCTATATTCTGTGTTCTTATGGAGGTTAAAATAAGTTTCAAGTTATTTATTGCAGGTAAACTTACTACTTACAAGTTTTTAACCGACTTCAAAAGAAGGAGGTTATCAATTCGTCTCTATGTTTTTTTGTATGTATGTTACGCAATATCTCCGCCATTTATGGACCAATTTTGAAAATTCTTTCACCATTGCTTAGAAAATGATCCCGAAGGGGTTCCATAAATTTTTTATCCCCATGGGATTAGTATTTATCCCGGAAAACTTAAAGTAAGTGTAAAAGTAAAGGAATTTGAAGTCGGTTTATCGCTTTTTTAAAACACGCCATATTATTGATTTTATATATGCGCACCCTGACAAGACCGGCAGACAGCGTGACATACAGGGTGAATTTTGAGACGGAACAGTAAAGGTCTTAACCAAGAATCAGAATCCAATAACTTTATTTATTTAGGCTAACAAAATAAGCACGTAGACAAGTCAAATTGTATACTATAAACATAGTTATTATAGTTTTATCAAATAAGAAATAAGGTGTTATTTTAATCTTTATTGTCAAAGAAAATAACAATCAAATAATATAAACAAATTAAACTAGTATTTACAATTGAAACAATTGAGCTAACGGCAGACTGTTACAAACACAATCTACAGATAGCTTAACTGGTCCATATCAATACCAGTCGGAAGCAGGTGTTATTGATATTCTCTTCACTTAATTTTTTTGTCCACTAGCGGAAGAAGATAAATGAAACCACTAGCACATAATAACATAGTTACAGGAAAACTTTCCTAGGAAACCATTCATAACTTTTACTGTATACCTAAACCCTAACCTAATGTATGCCGTTTAAAATTCCCGTTGGCACCCTTTCTTTACGGAACCCTAATTCGGAGTCTTTTTACTTTGGCTATCCCTATTATTTCATTGTAACCAACTATTCCAAAAAGTAAATCAATCACAGTTGCTTCTGTCGTTACCAAATTAATTTGAAGAAGTATAGAAACTACGAAAGTAAGTAGCAAGTTAGTCCGTGTTTGGCAGTTCCTGAACTTATTGTACCAGACGCAATCAGAGAGGGAACTTTTACCGGGAGTTTCAGTTAGTGATGGGCTGGGAGGGTGAACTTGGGCAATAAAGGCCAGATAGATAATAACTACCTAATGAATTGAGGAGACTGACACTCAGCTAGGTTTAAATTATAAATATTTACTTTTCAATGTCAGTGGATAGGTTATTATTTTAGTATCCAACCATAAATTAGTCATCGTATAATAATAATACCTACCTACATAATAACATAACCAAGAGCTGCAATCAACATCTCTAGAGACTCTCGCTAGGAAGTTGGATCAAGGGCCAGAACCAAAAGGCGGTACTCCTGGACTCGGCGCGTATCGTCAGGAAGTTCCTCTCTCTCTCTCTGCAGCCCTAGTCACCGGCCGCTTGAGCCTAGCTTCGCGGCCGGTGATCCACCGTTTTGATATATTATTTACTGTACAATAATTTCAAAAGTATTTTATATAGTATAAAATGTATATTATACCGAGATTTAAAATAAATAGTGTCATAATGACATTGCAGCACAGGTACACTGAATACCTAATGAATTGCTTTTTGAAGGTTGAGTCTTTGCCCTGCCAGATGTTTCTAAGCTTTGGTCTCTCGGGACGCAATACGCTGCGGTATGCGGCACAAATTGAAATCACGACGCATGTCTATGCGGAGAAACAGTCAATTGATTTTGAAACAGCAGCCTGATAAGGAGACGGTCACGCTTCTGTGCGTAGTACCCACTTCCCACTTCAACGCGCTTGTCCCTCACCGCTGACGCAGACTTCAACGGAACAAAAGACCACTCTAGATGTTTTTCATATGCGTCTGGCACCGCATACCGCAGCGAACTGCGATGTATTCAAGAGACCAAGGCTTTAACAACTACATATTGCCGTTATAGGAAGAAAAGGTTAGTTGTGCCAGCAAAGTTACGACTTTTCTTCCTATGACGATTATGTCCGCACGTCCCTAAAAAAGTTTCCTTTGTTTAAACTTTCTATCGCACTACGCTTGTCCCCAAAATGTGAAATCTATAGGTACCATTTTTACACTGTCATAAAAATGCGCGACTGCGAATTATCTGACTATTCGAATGATCGACAACTACTAATTTCCTTATTCGACTTGAAAATTAGTAATATACTAATCTTCAAAGTCGAATGACCACTACTAATTAGTAATTACTAATGCCTCTACGAATGGGTCATTCATAGCTCCGAGTCGACTTTGTTAGTCGAACGATCATAATCCAACCAATGCACGTCGAATAACGAATGAAATGAAGGCCGACTCGGGCAGTCGAACGAATGGAACGACGCGCGATTACTAACCAAATTAGTTACTAATTTACTCTGTCACTAACGTTCCAATATTTCCTTCATTCAAAGCACCGATTAACTTTCCAAGGTAACTTAATCCACAGTTCAAACTGTTGGTTGCTCAAAGACTCAGCTTGTCCTCTGTGACCAGCTACGCGAGAGAAGTAAATTGAAAAACAGCGCTACATGCATATATAGTAATGCATGTAGCAAAAGCTGAATTTACTCCTTTTGCCTTAGTTTTTATTTTATTTTATGTATCTACAGTAATTCGGACTGTAATAAGTATTTATAAGGCAATAATAGTAGATTGTTTTACAAGGGACTAAACCATCCCATTATATACGAGGTTGTTATACTCCCGAGCGTAGCGAGGGAGGATGACAAGACCGAGTTATAATGGGTGGTTTTGGCCCGAGTAAAACACTCTACTTTTCACTTCGATTGCGAGAAAATAAAACAATTCAAAATTAGACAATTTTCAGAAATTTTATTAAAAATCAAATGTGCAGTTAGAGCAATTTTGAATGTTTAGTGATATGTTTTTCCCGGGCAATTTTATTTCAGTTCTCTGTGATTGGGATGTGATAATATTTTGAGTTTATTGTTGTGGAGTAAAAGTTGGAGAGACTCGACTCATGCTTGAGTTTCCTGCATTATTAAGATCTGAGTGCGGCTTCAGCTGAGTTGACATATTCATCCAATCCCGCGATGTAGATGCTTCGGGTTCTGTAATGTTTGGTAGAATATTGATTCCTTCCGTAATCCGCTGCGTGACGTGATACTTGTTTTGTATAGAATCCTCTATATAACCTTCAGCCACTTGATCGGACCTCCATCCACCGTGCCGTTTTAATGTCGTTATATTCGCACCAGAGTCCGCCAACAGAGTCGCGGATGTTCTGCGGAAACAATGGCCCGTGTAGAGTTCCGGATTTGGTAAATTTAGATAAGTGGCAATATCTTTAGGCTTGTTACCAAATTTATTTTTGCCTATGACTTGCCTTGTGCATTTACCATTTTGATAATTTAGAAAAAAAATTCTCGTTGAAACATTAGTGGGACGTAACTCCTGATAGGCTTTAACTATATTAAGGTAGTCTCCACTGATGACAAATTTACGCTCTTTGTTTGTTTTCGTGTTCGGCAGACTCACAGCTTGTAGGTTTGTATCCGTTTCTACGTCTTCTAGCGTTATATTGGCAAGCTCTATTCCTCTGCATGCACCGCTGATTCCATAAATTAAAGCAACCTGTTGAACAAAAAAATAAGTGTGTTAATAATCGTAATAACCTAGGTACATAATTTAGGTATGTAGGTAGGTATCTATTTATTTAGTTTGAGTAGAGTACATAAGTAGGTTACCTTTGTTGCCAAGTATTGTTTATTTGGAGCGTTATTTAAAAATGTTTCGATTTCTTGTGTCGTCAAGACTTTAGATTTTTTTTCCTTGTATACAGTGGACAATTTCTTCATTAAAGCCGTTAAATTTACATATTTTTTAATATCGACGTCGTGTTTCGTTTGTAAGGTCATTCTTAACATTGAATATGTGCTCCAAAGAGTCGAAGATTTGAATTTTTTCGATAATTCATCAAAATAAGTGAGAAAAACCCCTTCTGTAAAAGAATCCACACGTTTCTCATCTCTCCATTTCATATTTTCGTAACTCTTTAACAATATTCCACGCATAATATTCCACGTGATTTTGTCGGCAACAGATTCATAATTATTTCTTTGCCCTTTTCTTCCATTTGCATATTAGCATCTTCACTATCACTTGATGACATTTTTCACGTTCACAATTTGGAAGTAAAAGTCAGGAAGTTAAACGTAAAAGTTTGTGATTTGGAATGAAGAAAATTCTAGAGATTTAGCGCCAATACCATCTTTTTTTTTTTAATCTCTATTTAACCCGCAACGAAACAGTTCGCATTCTACCATGAAGGGAAGAATAAACCTTCATAAAACATCACCAAGACGGTTCTATTTTAAAAAAAAAAGATTGATAGAGCACCAAGAAGTCGAGTTTTTATGTAAGAGAACGAATGCTTTGTACGAGCTGATGATTTTAGACAAAAATTAAAAAGAAAAAATACTTTTTAGCCCGAGGTATTAAACTCGAGTTTTAGGCCCGCTAAGCTACACTATTATGATACACTTTTTGAGCAAGAGAAGTGAAAATGAGTTTTCTATTGTATTCTATTCTAAGCATTAAAATGTGCAACTAGTTAGACCATGGATCTATCTATCGATATCAGCCGGTTTATTGTACGCGTAATCATAATGGGAAAGAACCTTGTCCCCTCGTAACACCACACCGGTCAGTGAACAGCTTAATTTTTTTTTATTTATGCAATGTAAATGTACTATAATAACATACATTATCTAGTAGACAAAACACAAGCTATGCTGAGTTGGGGGCTAGATAATGGTGGGTGGATGGTTTGTCCAGCATTAACTATTTATTGAGTTAAGCCCCTAGATATCCTAGCCTATATGCGGCTCTCTATTAGAAAAATTCCCCGCGTGCACTATAATTTCAGATGTTAAATTATGTGTTAGATGACAACATATTTTCAATAAAAAATATTTTTAATTTTGAACTCTGAAAACGCTGTCAAAAATGTTGTGCCGTCAATGGACCGACTCGAAGCAAATTTCATGTCGGATCTTATATGAGTGAAATTCGCTATGTAGTCTCTAATGTTGTCAGAGAAAGTGTAGGTACGGCCTCCGGGTACGTAAGTACTTATTAAGTCCATGCTGATGTAGCATTGAGATTTTTACAATGATGAACGTTTGCTTGCTTCATTTGTTTGTTTACGACCCGTATACAGCACAGCTAATAATATAGACAAACTAGCTGCTGCCCGCACCTTCGCCCGGGATAAAAATAGCCTCTATGTTATTCCAGGTCCCAAACTATACCGTTATCAAATTTCAGCCTAATCGGTTCAGTAGTTTTTGCGTGAAAGAGTAACAATAATCCATACATCCATCCATACAAACTTTGACATTTATAATATTAGTAGAAAGTAGGTTATGACTGACAGCGTTTTCAATAGATGACGAACAAACTTTAAAAAAAAAATTAGGTTTTCTAGGTCCTAAAAATATGGTAACATTTTAATTCAATGTGCGACCTACCTACTTTAAAAAAGAGTAAACTAGCCTAATGTAAGAAAAAAAATCGTGCCTATTTCAATAAAATTATATACGTATATTGATATACCTGTAATATTTTCTTTCAATTACAGATATACTCCTAACTATGTATTCAACAACAAGACAATTTCAAAACAAAAGTTTTGCTAGGTAGTTTTCCATACAACCATATTTAACCTCAGAGTTTAGCGGACGACATTCCCCTCCCAGCGGGAAGCGGGTATTTTACCCTTTCGCTGGGCTTTGGCTGAGGCCTTATTATGAGTTTTGCATTGGGTACGAAAACAATAAAAGTTTTCGTCCGTTCATTTAGCGCCTTGTAGTGCAGTCGGATGCTGAGAGGAATTAAAGCAAGGAAAGTAGAGCACAGTTTCAAGTAGTCATTTATTGCATGTTATGGGTAATTAGCAACCCGCCCCGGCTTCGCACGGATAATAGAGTTTATTAAGATACAGTAATGGGTATAGTAAGCTATCTTTAAAAGATATATATGCCGTTGCGAACTATTTTATAGATCTATAAAAAAGGAATATCTCAGCTTGAATTGTTTTGTTAAATCAAAAAGGGATTAGGCAGCTTTTGCGATGAAAGCTCCCAGGTGGCTTGACTTTTTCCAACACTTCCAACAATTATTGTTATATTTTAACCAATTTACAAAACTTTGACAAATTATATACTTGAACCTTCCTCATGAATGATTCTATCGAATGGTGCAAACCGCATGAAAATCCTTTCAGTACTTTTTGAGTTTATCTTGAACAAACAGACAAACGCGGCAGATGACTTTATTTTATAATATGTAGTGATGTCTCAGTATTTTGTCAGAGATCTAATAGTTTCATCCTTCTAATATTATAAATGTCAAAGTTTGTAAGGATGGATGTATGGATATTTGTTACTCTTCATGGAAAAACTACTAAACCGATTAGGCTGAAATTCAGTATGGGTATAGTTTGGGACCTGGAATAACATATAGGCTATTTTTTATCCTGATAAAACGCGAGCGAAGGCGCGGGCAGCAGCTAGTACCTACTTAATATTCTTGTTTTATGTCTTTGTTTTTGAACGATTTTGAGTGATTTGCTGCATTTTAGCAGTATGTTTTTGACAAGTCAGCTGTAGTAAACGAAAACTTTTATCGTTTCGGTATTACGGAAACTCATACTAGCCTCTTTGCGCTCGCGTGGTAAATGGATGTTAGCTTTACTCTTGTGGACTTGATGAAGAGTTCTCTAGTGTAATTAGGTAGAGTGATGAAGAATTAACGTACCTTACTTTTTTTATTTATTTTACAAATTATTGACCAACTTCAAAAAAGGAGAAGGTTCTATGTTCGGCTGTATGTTTGTTTTTTATGTATTACTAGTGCTGCCCGCGCCTTCGCTCCCGTTTTACCGGGAATAAAAATAGCCTATATGCTATTCCAGGTCCCAAACTATACCCATACTAAATATCAGTACAATCAGTTCAGTAGTTTTTGCCTGAAAGTGGAACAAACATACATAAATCCATGCTTACAAACTGTGACATTTATAATATGAGTATAGGATTCATAACTGATATTAGATTTGTTTTAGAGAAATCTTTAACCGTTTTAAGAACAGAATTGGGTTTTTATACGGAGCCCCCTTCACTTCCAACGCTCTGCGGCGCAATCCGAGCTCGCAGTAGACCAGCAACATGTGTCGATTAGATACACCTGCAGTAGGTAGAGCAGCAAGTGCAACGTTGGCACTCAAACTGTTAACACAATTAGATGTTGTCGCTTAACCCCATAAGCAGAACTGAAATGAGTCCTATTCCCAGCAGTGGGTGACATAAAATTACGTTGATGATGATGATATTCTCCTCATTAAGATGAATTTAACCCTCCTTCGTCGTCAACAAAGTCATTATATCAATGTTCAAAGCTTTTATACAACTTCAATTGAAAATCCCTGGCTTTGTACAAATTAATTTAAAACGCTCCCTGTACGAGCATAATATTACAACCAGTAGAAAACCTCCCCGACTTTTAATATCACATTTAACTCCATGACGAGACCGCAACCCTTTTGAGTTTCTCCAAACATTAGGAATATTCTCTTTATTCCAAACAGGAGCGTAGGGAATCTCATTTATTATTGATGTTAATAGAGAGGGAAACTTTACTGTGAAGCAGCCTCTATGGGCGTATTTATCGCGCAGAAGTGTCGTTATGCCGATTAATTATTAATAATTATATAAATAACTATACGTACTATCTAGTTACGGAATACGAAAATCCTTAGAAGAACCAAAGTTACCGACATAGCTCTCAAAATTATCACGCTGAAGTGGTGATGGGCAGTCCATATAGTTCGTAGAATCGATAACCGTTAGGGAGTAAATATTCTCGAGTAGCGACCGCGATGCAATACGAAACGGAGTGCGGATATACGTATAAAAATTAACCCCTATGTCTCCTGGTCACGCTTTAACTTGTAACGGCTTTACTGGTTTTTTAATACTTCGTAGAAAGTACTTACATAACAAAATTGAAAATTGCGCAGGAACTTTTTCTAAGAATTTAGGAAAACTTAACGACTACCTTTATTCTAAACTTTTTTAATGTAACCTTAGCCCCAGCGTTATACACTCTTTACTAAGAACGTTTGAAATAACTGTCAGTTGAATTTAATGACAGGACAACGTCTGTCGGGTCAGCTACTAAAAAATAAAACACATCATAAATACACAATAAAGCATATGCCATTGGAATAATGTCCACCATATGTCTAAATCATTTGCAATAGAGTGTTGAAATAAATAATATGGCGTGTTTTAAAAAACTATAAACCGACTTCAAATTCCCTTACTTTTACAATTATTTTAAGTTTTGCGGGATAAATACTAATCCCCTGGGGATAAACATTTTATGAGACCCTTTCAGGATCATTTTATATACAACAGTGAAAGAATTTTCAAAATCGATCCATAATCGGCGGAGATATCGCGTAACATACAGACGAATTGAGAACCTCCTCCTTTTGAAGTCGGTTAGGAAGAAACAAAGCAGAGATCAAAATATTACATAATACGTACAATACATTGAAACAACCATATGAACAGTAGGTAAGTATGTAGAAATAAGAAAGTCATCTTATCATCAACTGTAACCATTGTCCTGGATGACCATCGCATTGTTCTCCCTGCCTCCCAAGCAACAACATTTCACTATATCACGGCGATAATTTATATTAATTAACTCTCGACGATACGCTGCTGGCCCGTGTAGGTGACCCTTTATGCGAGTTAAGTTCTATAACTCACACATTTATCGTACAAGTGCTTGTAGATTTTCAAACATAATTTGCATTTCGTAGACGACTGGTTACACATTCTATGGTTGCTTTATAATAAACTAGGAACCTGCCCCAGCTTCGCACGCGTAGTCGAGCATATATCTCAAAGGGATTAGTATAGGTAGCGTTTTCGATGAAAGCTCCCAGGCGACTTGAATTTTCCTTTCCGACACTTCCAACAATTATCGTTATATTTCAACCAATTTACAATTTACCAGCGGGGCAATGTAGTCAGCGTCTTGGGGACACTTCCAACTGGCATTGTATGGACCAGTTGAGCTACCTGTAGATTGTTTGCAATAGTTTGCAGTTAGCTCAATTGTTTCAGTTGTTAATACTAGTTTAATTTGTTTATATTATTTGATTGTTATTTTTATTTACACAAAACCTTGATAAATTATATATTTAAACCTTCCTCATGAATCATTCTATCTATTGGTGAAAACGTGAAAATATCCATTCAGTAGTTTTTGAGTTTATTACGATCAGACAGACGCGTCGGAGGACTTTGTTATATAAAGTGATAAATAATGCTAGACAACCTACATAGTATCATCTAGCCCCAAGCTTAGCAGAGCTTGTGTTATAATATAAATTATAATATAATACTGCTAGAAAATTAATTTTACGTCAAATATACGAAGGGCTTTGTTCCCAAAACTTTCCACTTCAATTTTGGCTACACAATGGCAAATATAGCTAGCTATACCTTCTATAGCTCCCGTATTTCGCTCCCCTCGATCGTGCCCTATATTTGACCTGTCTCGGCCCACATCGGGGCAAAGGAGTGAGCCGAGTCAAGTGTCTCTTGATATATCGCTTTTATCCGCTCTACAATACGTCAATCGCACACCCTAGATACATAAATCATATATATGTAGGTAGGCGGTAAGACTGATAAGCTTTTATAAAAGTGTGTTTTGAACGGGGATAGAATGGGGTAATCTGAAACCGGGGATATAAGGAGACTGTCGAAAGAACCAAATGTTCAAATTTCGAAAAAAAATCTATATTTGAATGATTTTATCAGTAAGGGGTCGTCCATTAATCACGTGATGGTTTTTTAGCATTTTTAACCTCATTATTAAAAATCGCGCGTTCAACAACATAATAAATACACGTGATATACTACTACACCCCCCTCTTCCTTGTGATATTTCGTGATTTTTGTTGAAATTTCCTTTCGAGCCTCACGTGATTAATGGATGACATTTTACTGATAAAATCATTCAAATATAGTTTTTTTTTAAACATTTGTCGACTTAAAGACTTCTAACCAGCTTCCCATCCCAGTGTTTCAGAATTTTTTCACCTGAAGAAACTGTGTAATCCTACTAATAAAAAAGTTTAATTTTTGTAAGAATGGATGGATGTATGGATGTTTGTTTCTCTTTTACGCAAAAAATACTGAACTGATTAGGCTGAAATTTGTTATGGATATAGTTTGGGACCTGGAATAACATAAAGGCTATTTTTCATCCCGATAAAACGCGGACGAAGGTGCGGGCACCTGCTAGTATCATGATAAGAAAGTTGAATCGCGGCCGGTCGTACAAAAAAGTGCCATATGTATTGATATATATGTATTGATACATATGTATTGATATATATGTATTGATACATATGTATTGGTAGGCGATGAGGTTTTTCACATAAAATTATACGCTAATAGCTTCCAACTGAAATATAAGCGAAGCGGTATGCAATGCAGTAAAACTGCATTAGCCATCACAATACCATTTTAATGGTCTTATTTTGAGAAAGCTTCAGTCGATTGCTGAATTCCGGTTTCAAAAGCGTTCCGTTTATATTTCCCAATAATCATAACAATGTAAAATTAAAGCTATATATGCACATTTTTTGCTAACCAGACTAATATATATTTTTTGATAAACTTACATTATCGGAGCACATAATTATAAGTACAATTTTACGTTTATTTATCGCGTTTAATTCATTAATTATTAAAATAGGTAAATAAACGCGATAAATACCCATTTAAATTTTAATTATAACCTTTATAGTTTCAACTTGTCCGTTTGTCTGATTATGATTGTAAGGGAATAGAGTATTTTGTACACATAATTGGCAATGTGTATTTATTTCGACTGCGATGCAATACGAAACACTAGATGAACCGACGACATTGTAGCGGTCGCAGGGATTCGTTGGATGGAGGCGGCTCAGGACCGCTTTTCTTGGCCTCGTCGTTTAGGGGAGGCCTACGTTCAGCTGTGGACGTATACGGGCTGATAATGATCTCTATACATACTTGTGCCCTATCATAATTTGGCTAGTCTGCGTTGAGATAGGCCGCCGTGGCCGAATTTCGGCTACGAAGAAATCATCATCAAAGTTGTAGCAACCATCTAGTTTTTAAATTTTCCATTCCATACCTTTCCCGATTTCCCAAAACCTGATCATTCAAAATCTGCTAAATCTTGTCTGTTTATAAAAACGAATTTGATGTCATTTTTCATTTTCTTGTTATCCTTCTTCAAAAATAATGAACGTTTTTCGTTTCTTTAGAAACCTGAGCATTCTAACAAATAAAATGTACTTTACCCATCGGAAATATGTAAAAATTATGCCAAGTCTCGTCTCCCATACATCTAAATTGACTAGAAAATAATAGGTTTTTTTTTTCTTTATGATATTGTCGTTCTTACAGTACTGGCAATTTCAAATCAAAATATTTTTTGTTCGGGCAAGCATTCTAATTTCAAATTTATTTTATTTTAAAAACACGGAATTCTTTTTTCAAATTTTTAAATTAAGTATTTATCTTCAGGTTTATAAATCTTTAATCAAAGGTCGACGTCGACCTTAGGTTAAACTCTAGGACCTGGACACTAAAGATTGCTAGACAGAAATTTCGCTGAGAGATGATTAAAATTTTGCTTCTAAAGATTCACTAGAGGAAAGCCAAGATGAATAAAATAGTATTTTTGACTACGAAATGTCTGTTTTTACTTAAAAATTAATAATATACATAATATAGACGAAATAAATATATTCTCTGTCTGGAAAATATCAGTGCTAACGAACAATTATTTCTGCCGGCAGTGTTACTTTTATACAGAGTGTTTCAATTTAGATGGTCATCTTCCATCTACAGCGTAAGGACAATATTATTCTTTGTTTATAGGTAGCTAGAGGTGTTTTTTTTTTGTAATTTTCAAATTAATCTCGTTCTATTCTAAACTTCTTTTTTTGGAAAAATACCTCTTTAATCGTCTGTGGACCTAAAACTTAGTTAACTCTTTTGTCCAAAAATGTGTTTAATAATTTGATGTTATTACAATAAATAAAACCCGACTCCAAATTCCTCCATTATGTGTGTTTTAACTCGATATCTCCGCTAATTTATTTTAAATTTCTGTTGATTTCCTATCGAGAATGATCCCGAGATGGTCTCATAAAAGTTTTGTTCCCAAGGGGGATATTTGTTCCCTCAAACTGAAAAACTGACTAATACTGTTCTTATAGTTTGAGGGAACAAATATCCCCCTTGGGAACAAAATATTTATGGGATGACCTCAGATCCGACCCTCAAAATAAATTAGCGAAGATATCAAGTATAAACACACAATAAAAAGGTTCGGCTGAATTATGAAATTACTTATTTTTATCGGAAAAAAAAATTTATAACGTCTGATCTCATCTTTGTACATGGCTACTTCCCATTGCATCCAAACCTATTGTTCTCAGAAACGAAATCTTGTTCCCAAACACATCCAACGAGCATTTCAAGATAATTTTCAAAAATATTTCGTTCATACATATTAGAACACTCTGTTTATAAAAAAAATATATATGTATAACAGATATGTATAAACTCAGTACGTTTTCAGCAGAATCATTAATTTCGCGATGTTGATATAACACGGGCGAGGAATAGCTGGCATAACACGACGCGGCAGACACCACATGTGTCTGCCACAGTAAAGGCACAGTAGGTAGAGTCTTGATATCAAAGTATAACAATAATTCATTATGAATTTGAGTTTTGATTATAAATTGTGTAATAATGTAATAGGATAGGAGTCATATTTTAGAAATTAACGATATCAAGTGTATATTAAGTAATACCTACAGTGGAAATAAATGAATTGAATTGAATTTAACATTTTAGTTTGTTTAAGTCTCTTGTCAAACTTTTTATGTAATATTACTTAAGTATAGTTAAGTAAGTATAAGTAAGTTTATGTGGTGTCCCCCAACAGGGTTCATGTCCTGATTTCACTACTACGAGTACGTACATAAGAACACATGAAACAAAAATAAATAATAGATGTTGGGAGAACACCAACGTTTTATTACCAAACGGGGGTTTTTCCCGGTAACATTCATTATGAATTCATCAAACTACACGATATATTTCACAATAATATTATTAAAATTATATTTTTATAGTAAATTTTTATATTGTTATATTAAAAATGCAATTCCCCTTAATTGAAACGTGGTACACGTGTGTGTAGCTTTTAATAAACTTGCCTTGTTTGTATGTGTGGAACATAGCTTGCAACTGAACTTGAGCAGTTAACCTCACCCGCTAAAATTTGGCAAAAAAGAAAGCCTATAAAAACTTGTGTAAGTTCGATGACAATGCAATGTTATGGTACCATCGAGCGATGATAGAGATAGGCTATAGGAACTCCTAAACGAAGCAAACCTCGTCGAGTTTGAGCACGCTGGATTTGTCTACCAAGGACTTTGGTCCTAGATAGAGCCGGAGAGAGGTCAGCACAGCAACTACCATCAAGTTTCGATATTTTTTTTGTTTTCCGGAACGTTTATGATATACATTTTATTGTAAAGTATTCTTGTTACGTTAGTGTTAGTTTACTGTAAAGACGTACCATCGTAACCTGCTTACAATGAACCTCACGCCTGACGATATTTTCCCCGCATTTTTCTGGGCGCGATTGTTTATGAAAACAAAAGTGCGACTAAACATAAGTTTGGAGGAGCTTTGTTTGACCGTGAAAAAGTTCAGGTTGGTTCTTTCTTTATCGTTGAAGCTTCATATCTACACAACCTGTCCTGAATATGTCTGAAAGTCTGCATTTTGATTCACAGCCGGAGCACATTTTGACATTTTTCGGTGGAAATATGTCAGGGGCGGTTGAGAATAGGTACCTACTTCAATTGAAACCTGTCCAAATTCCGATTCCGCTTTAGGTGTCCACCGCAAGCATTTGTCTAGGTAGAGATCGCTAGAGCAAGAGAGCAGAATCAGAATCAATAACTTTATTTCTTTAGACTTACAAAATAAGCACTTAGATAAGTCAAATTTTATACTATAAACATAGTTATTATTATCAAATTAGAAATAAGTTGTTATTGATGCGCTATCTACCTATTTATCATGCCTATATCTATTTATCATACGCCAATGAACTTGTAGATAGAAGAAAACCCTTATACGTGTTTCCACGTAGAAAATAAAATCCAGGTCTTTGGGAAAAACACCCTGCTCACAACAGAGACAAGGTGGATTCAAAAATTTTGAAGCCAAACAAATTGTAAAATGAAATGTAGGAGACGTACCTTATCGTCAGATTTTTTGGCTTCATCTCGTTTGTTTAGTTTACTACCATTCTACTTGATTTATTTATTTTATTTACTATTATCCTAAGCCTTCTTCTTCCAAGGTTTTTGTTATTTTTCAGTGGGAAAGGTGAAACGCAACTCAGGCTTATTGTTCTAGAACTGATTAAAGACAAAAGAGATCATCACAATTTTGGCTTCCTAGATACAGGCAGTGAGGAAGTCGACGAAAATCGCCTGTAAATCTACTCAGCAAACTAAAAATGTACCACAACAGCAGGTATTTTAAGTTAACCTGCGTTTATTTTTATTTTAGATGTAATATTATAGTTTAAGTAAACTTTATATTTGCTGCAAATAAATATTTTTATACTTTTTTATACTTTTATACAATAACGATCCAATCTTTATCGTTTCGTTTATCACGAAACCTCGCCACACAAAAAAGGTCAAGTGACCAAACGAAATGCTTAGTAAACATAGTGTAACGTTTGTATTAATGACGTCATTGTGTGGGCGCACGCGTGCGTCCTCGAGCGTTGCCCGAGAGTTGGGCAATGGGCTATCTATGGCCCAATGCTTTGATCTATTAACGACAAACGGTTGAATTCTATGGCGGCTAAAAGTGGCGAGTAGCTGACGCTTATTTGACGTCCAGTCAAGAAGAGGATTTGTAGAGAATTCGATCGCTCGTAGCTTTATTTCCAAAAACCATCTACGGATTATTTAATGGGATAATTTACCTAGTTATTTGGCACAATTCAACCAACATGATCATTTTTTTATTAGTAAACAAATCATAAGATGATTACTTGATTACAAATTCAAAGTCTTAACTTTTGTTCTCACAACTTCAGCTTGATAATTCATTTCGAAAATGTTTTCAATAATGTTTACTGTTTTATACCGGAAGAATACCAACTTTCCCATTGCCTAAAATTTATAATTATAATATTCCACACAGTATCATTAGCCTCAAGCTAAGCAGAGCTTGTGTTATGGGTACTAGATGACTGCTATACATAATACAATATATTATATATATAGATATTTTTTATTATACATAGAAAATACCCAGAACACCCGAGATAAATATTTGCTGATAATAAAAGAAACTTATGTCCCAAGGCGGGAATCGAACCCGCAACCTCCTGCGTCGCAAGTGGACCTTTGCCCGCCGCGCCACATCGGTCAATTAATGTCTAAATTTCACATAAGTCTTCGTGATATTGAAGTAATGATCTACTCTACTTATTCTAGTTATTCCGAGTGACATTTGAACTTTCTAAACAAGTTCCCTTTATGCAGCCACATATAACAGCATTATGAACGTCTATGACAGCTCTCATCCTCTGCAATTGACATTTCGATATTAAAGTTGCGCTCTTGGTAGAATACCTACGCCTCGGTAGGTATTGTGAAGAGTGTGCCATAAGCAATTTAGTGTTTGAAATCGTTATTTATCTCAGAATCTGTGAAAGCTATTTCACTTAAACTACCTTCAAATTTAGGGAAATAATACTTTGAACTTTTATCTTGGATAACGTGTTTTAAAAACACGATTGGTGAAAATTAGATAATATATTATTTTGAAAAATACACATGTTTTGCACAAATTTTGCTTTTTATCTCAGGAACAGCACACTTTTTTTGTTTGGTTTTTGTTTTGTCAAGAAAGCTTGAAGTATTTCTTGAGTTATGTATGTCTTTTAATTTTTCGATTGGTTGTTAAATTAACTTGTAATTAGATAAAAACTCATTTTTTTGCGCTTCCGCCTTTCTAAACAGGTATTCTCTGTCCCGCTCCTATGAACGCAACATCCTATTGCTATCCTTTTTACAAAATGGCGCGCAATGCGCTTTCTTAAGAGGGACACATATGTGATATGTTAGACTATTACATGCTCTTCAATTCTCATCATTTATTTAGTAAACAAAATCCACAGACCTGAAAAACTAAAATTGATAAACTTATTCACAGAACCTACGGCCAATACAGGATTTACTTTTTATACAATCATTACATTTTTTTTAATGGGATCTTTCTACCTAGGTATACCTATACATAGGTATTTTAATGGAACTAAGCGCTCATGATCCGTGGATAGCTAGTAATTCTGTTTCACCCTGTAACTTCGTAGCATAATATTGGGTTAAAGGTGAAAATCCGGTGACGTGCAACTAAATTTGTATCACCCTGAATCTTAGTAGCATTATTTCGGGTTTCAGGAGTCCAATTTATGATTTAATTGGGTCCATTATTCATGAATTGAAATTTCTTTTCATTCAACTTACAAATTGTATGAACCTGTGATAGAATTTGTACATTTTCGTTTCGAGAACAGATCGCACTACATACAGTGCGAGTTTTTTTTCCAGGGCTAGTAAGGAGATGTCTGAAACCTTGAGAGTTATCGAACCACATAGTCGTCATACCTTTATTTATTTATCATCGAATAAAGAACACAGAAATGCAAAAAGAAAATTGTTAAATAAATAACTTTTCGAGAAAAACTAAAAAAATGCGTCGTCTTTTTTACTACGCAGAACTATAATTTTTTTTTCAAAATTGAGCACTTATCTCCTTACATGACTTTTCGATAACTCTCAGACTTCCCCTAAGTAGCCCTGAAAAAACTCATATGTATAGACGACCTTGGCGCGAGGAGCTCGGAGAGGCAACATCACTGGCGGGACTCTGTCGGTGTTGCTGTGCTGACCAACCTCAATGTCAAGCTCGAGTATTGTGCTGTCCAGAAGATGTCTCGTGGAGGGACGAAACTAGTAGACAACTTACTTTGATGAATACTATCAGAGAAGGTTATACGCGGAATTGTTACTAAATATTTTTTCATTCTAATATTGTGCAATGGATTTCCGCAAAGTAAAGCCTGAATCTATTATTTAATTTTAAAAAACTGCATCAAAATCCTTTGCGTAGTTTTAAAGATTTAAGCATACATAGGGACAGACAGACAGAAAGACAGCGGGAAGCGACTTTGTTTTATCATCATCATGATCAGCACACGTCCACTGCTGAACATAGGCCTCCCCCAAACGACGCCACGAATAGCGGACCTGAGCCGCCTCCATCCAACGAATCCCTGCGACCGCTCGTCGTCGGTCCATCGAGTGGGAGGTCTTCCCACATTCCGTTTCGCATTGCATCGCGGTCGCCACTCGAGAAACTTTACTCCCCAACGGTTATCGGTTTTTTACTTGTTTTATACTTTGAAGTAATTTCAATAAATAATAGATTTAGAAAAACCACAGCAAATTATAAGGATGCAGTTATCGTTAGATGTTAGTTACAGCCTCTTGCCTCGCGGCTCTTGTACCGAACAGACGTGTTCACGAATATCGCTGCGCTGATTTTTTAACTTTTTTAACTTGTGTGACTTCGCCCTCGTGCATTGGAGCTCCCGCGCCCCTTGTCCTCAGAAGCCCCATCTCGGCCCCTTGTGTCCTCCGGAGCCCCATCTCATCGGGTGGACAAACTGGTCAAGTGAGTGTCACCCACACAAGTACTCAAATTCTACGTACAGCGGACTCGCACCGGTGAAAAGCACAATTCCAGCCTTAGGCGGACTCGAACCAGTGGTAGTCGGCTTCTAAGGCGAGTCCTATACCAACTACACCAGAGAAGCAGTGAGCAATCGGCTCAAAATTACCCTACTAAACCGACCTACGGCTACGAGTGCTACGAGCTTACAAGGGCAGCGCTCTACGAAACCCAGGCTACGTGCTACGAGACTGCTTCGAATCTGCTACGAGCCTACGACTCAGTATTTGCTACGCGGCCTCCTAGCGCGCTGCTTGTTGCGGTAAATCTTTTTTGCTTAATTAAATATGGATATGAGCTACGATCAATCTGATACCACTTTAGACAAACATGATGAAACATCCTTGTTACATACTCCGCCAAACTATGTTACACAACGAAATAGACTGGAGAAGGGGTGTGATTGGACGACTGATTTCAGCGCTTTTAAGGAGGAAATGAGAAATCTTTTGACTTCCTTAATGTCACCCCAAAAAGATGACATTAGTAAGATTTTCTCTACACTGGTAGAAATTAAAACCACGAACAGTGATATAGACATTTCTCTCACTGCTCTCACGACTCAAAACGAGGAGCTCCGCTGCAAATTGGACCAACTTGAAGTCCAAGCTAAGAAGGATAGAGACTGCATAACGGCCTTAGAAGAAAGGTTGGAGGACATTCAACGTGGAAGTCGGAAATCAAATTTGGAGATAAAAAATGTACCTAAGCAGACACAAGAGACTAAGGAAGACCTGATCAAAATGACTCTAGGCTTATCAAAATCTATAGATTGTAAAATTGAGAAAACTGATATCAAAGATATCTATCGCGTGCAGAATAAGCGCAGCAGCACGAATAATAGTCCCATTGTGGTAGAGCTAACGTCAACGATTGTAAAATCGGAATTCTTGAAGAAGACAAAATCATTCAATATTAGACATAAAGAGAAACTATGCGCAAAACACTTGGGCTTGAAGAAGGATGAATACGCTCCTATTTATGTTTCGGAACAGCTTACGGCTAAAGCAGCCCGCATATTCTACCTCACGCGGGACTTGGCCAAATCGAAGGAATACAAGTTCTGTTGGACTGCTTATGGCAGGGTCTACATCAGGAAAGACGAAAACTCACCGATAATATCAATACGATCGGAAGCACAGGTGCAGAGCCTTATGCAAAACAAATGACTAGGTATAACTTTGTTTAAACTTCTTGAAATATTTTTAATTTGTATTATATTTTTTAGACAGTTAATAGACATTTTTGGGATCATCAAATTAGCGCTCTTCTATATTTTAATTAACAAACATACATTTTCAAGAATCTCATCCAAACAAATATTCCATCTTACACTTGTAGCATCGGCATTTAACAGTTCTTGCAATCCATGCGTCAACTCTAGCAACCACGCACTCAATGTATACAAAACAAAACCCGCACTAGCTAACGCTCTCCGTTTCTCCTCAGATTTCAATTATGGATAGCACACTTAACATGATTCAAGAAATAGACAACTTAGAGGTAGCCCAAGTATTTAGCTGTACTATTGATGATTTTGCGAAAATAGTTAAAATAGAAGATTCTGATTTTACTATTATATCGCAAAATATTAGGAGCATATATGCCAATTTCGACGACTTACAATTAAATCTAGCAAACCTTAACTCAAACATAGACCTTCTCGTTCTCAGTGAATGCAGATTAAATCCGAACAAAAACATTCCTCAAATCAAAAATTACACATCTTACCAGACAACTACTCATTTGAACCATGCTGACGGAGTAGTAGCCTATATAAAAAACACACATAAAGTAACAGTTAGCGAGGTTAAACTTCAACATGCATCATGCTTGCAGATAAAAGTACTTCCAGATATAATAATACTAGGTATCTATAGATCTCCATCAACACCAAACAGTGACGAATTTACTAATAGTCTAAGTCAGCACCTCACATCCATCTCTTTACAATATAATATCATAATTACAGGTGACATTAATATAAATCTTATTTACAGACAAAATGAGAATACTCTTGCGCGCTCAAATAGATTAAACTATTTAAATATGCTCGCGATGCATGGTTTGTTGCCTGGACACATGCTCCCTACGAGAGCTAGTAACTGTTTAGATCACTTCATTATTAAAATTAAGCCAGAAGAAAATAATTCAACAACCATAGCTGTTTTAGACTCTACCATCACCGACCACAATATGATATTCTTAAAACTATCTCACAATTTAAATCTAAATAAAATCATTAAAACTAAAACCATATTTAACTTAGAAGGAGCTTTAAAATATTTACATGAAACTAACCTATCAGAACTTAAATATATCAATTGCCCAAATAAATTCATTGAAATTCTTATAACTAAGTTACAACAATGTATTAAAATTAACAGTATAACTAAACCCATACCTCAGAAACAAAGACTGATCAAACCGTGGATGACTACTGGTTTACTACGATGTATAAGGAACCGAAATAACATACAAAAAAGCCTAAAACTAGATCCATACAACGAAACATTAAAAATCACTTATAAACGCTACCGTAATTATTGTAATTGTATTATAAAAAAACAAAAACGTAAATATGATTATGATCTCTTACAAAAAGCGAATAAAAATCCCAAAAAATTGTGGAATGCAATTAATTATATTACGCAACGTAAACATAAAAACAAAAAAAGTGATGAACTATTAGATATAGATTTAACCCCGAAGCACAGTGTTGACAAAGCTAATCAATATTTCTGTTCTGTAGGTAAGCTTTTAGCTGACAATATCACAGCAAAAAGCTCTATTATAGGGAGTCAAAAACCAGTCACCAACCATGATTCTGAGGAAACCGTGGCTACGGCTTCTTTTGCACTTTTTAGCACTGATGATGATGAAGTAAGAACCGTCATTATGGGCCTAAAAGCGGACAGTGCCCCAGGAATTGATAAAATACCAACTAGATTTATAAAAGCATGTCATCAACAACT
Source organism: Eupithecia insigniata (assembly GCA_947859395.1). Classification (NCBI taxonomy): domain Eukaryota; kingdom Metazoa; phylum Arthropoda; class Insecta; order Lepidoptera; family Geometridae; genus Eupithecia; species Eupithecia insigniata. Next base: position 2,440,565 of record OX402002.1, read on the forward strand.
TGTCCCCGTAATTACTCATTTAGCGAATCTGTGCTTTGAACTTGGTATTTTTCCTGTCCCCCTAAAGGAAGCCTTAGTAACGCCAGTGCACAAGGGTGGTAACGCATCTGATTTAGTTAATTATAGACCAATCTCAGTCCTGTCGTCTATCTCAAAAATTTTGGAGAAACTGATAAACACGCGACTGGTTAGTTTTCTCAATAAATTCAACTTATTGTCTTCATCTCAGTACGGATTTCGACAGGGCAAGTCCACAGAAGACGCTATCCTGGCACTTGCTTCCTCTATTACAGGCCAGCTGGATAGCGGAACTAAGTGTCTCGCTGTTTTTCTGGACCTACAAAAAGCTTTTGATACGGTGTCTGTCCCAATCCTTGTGCGCAAACTAGAAATGATCGGAATTCGCGGCACACCACTTTTATTATTCAAAGACTATTTATCTGGTCGAAAACAAAGAATTAAAATAGGAGACTATATAAGCGAAGACCAAACAATTACTTTCGGTGTCCCCCAGGGCAGTGTCCTAGGCCCGACGTTATTCCTCATATATATTAATAATCTAAGTAGCATGAACATAGATCATGGAAAAGTTTTGTCATATGCGGATGATACAGCTATAATATTCTCAGGGGAAACATGGGACTGTGTTCAAAAATCAGCTGAAACTGGCCTGAGCAAGGTTGCAACATGGCTAGATATTAACCTTCTAACATTGAATGTATCAAAAACTAATTATATATGTTTCTCTATTTATGACTCTACTCAACCCTCTAATAATTTTCAACTTAAGATTCACAAATGTGATGACTCTAGTCCTGCCTGTTCTTGCGTCAAACTAAATAGAGTTTCACAAGTTAAATATCTAGGTATCATGCTCGACCAAAGACTATCTTGGCACATGCATACTGAACTGATTTTGAATAGAACTAGAAAACTGATATGGACATTTAAAACACTGCGCCATATAGCATCTACAGATCTCCTCAGCCAAATTTACATCTCACTTGGTCAATCGGTGATAGGATATTGCTTGCCAATTTGGGGAGGGGCTACAAAAATTAAATTCCTAGAATTAGAGAGAGCACAACGTTCATTATTAAAAGTAATGTTTTTCAAGCCCTATAGGTTCTCTACAGAAAGCCTCTACCTAGAATCAAAACTCCTAACGGTAAGAAAGCTCTATGTACTTCATCTAGTTCTTAAAACACATAGATTACTGTTTTATAAAGCTGAACTTGACAACATCAGTAGTCGTAGGAAGAAGCACCCGGTACCTAAAGTAAAAGCTAAAACTACATTTGCTATGAGGCAATATGAATGGCAATCCTCGTATATTTATAATCTACTGAATACACAAATAGGTATATACTCTATGACATATTTTAATTGTAAAAAAACTCTTATTGAATGGCTGATGACGAAAACCTATGATGAAGTTGAGAATATTGTGCAACGGATGAGGCTCTAACTTTAGTATAAATTCACGTTTTATATAAACTCATGGTTGTCCTAATCTGGTACCCAGGCTCTTATGAGCCTGGTGCTATTGGAGAATGACAACCTAGATGTACTTTTTGCATAGATATTTTTATTTAGTATGTTTGTGTTTAAAATTGCTGCTTATCTGTTTGTTTATTTAAAGTAATAATTGATTTAAAACCCTTTTCTTAGTTTAAATAATTTCTATTTTTATATTGTTAATTTGTTTTTAGTCCTAATTTAGTATTTTTTGTCAAACTTAGATGTTCAAAGTCTGTAATTTAGTATATTGTTACGCAAATACTTAAATATTGTTGAAGCATTAATGGTAAGAGCGGGGTCTCCCAGCACAAGCAAATTTTGCTTAAAGGGTGACTCCAGAACCTGTATTTATAGTTTTTAAGTAATTGCAATAAACATTTATTTTATTTTTATTTAGTTATTTAGTGACAATTCCGCACGCACCAAACCTTCTCTGATAGGATCCACAAATCTAAGTAAATCATCAGGTAGTTTTGTCACTCCACGAGACATCATCAGCCCCCCTAGCACGGGGATTTATCTCTAGGGTAGAATAAGACAATAATGACATCGCATCACCATACATTGCGTACATTATTGAAGTTGAAGGAATGAATTACAAATAATTTACGCATTCGATGACAATGTGACGTAATTTTTCTGTATTCTACCCTAGACAACAATCCCCGTGCTAGGGGGGCTGGACACCACAATACTCAACTTAGACACTGACAGTTCCAACCAACAACGAATTTAATTAATGTAATTAGTTTTTTTATAACCATACTAGCGCTGCGCCCCGGCTTCGCAAGGGTATTTAAAAACAATTTCAAGATCTCTAATCTTTTTGAAAATATAATATAGCCAATGTCACCCGGGGATAGTTTAGCTTCCCAACAGTGAAAGAGTTTTTCCAATCGGTTCAGTAGTTTCGGATTCTATTCAATGAAAAGAAACAATCAAATCTTTCCTCTTTAAAATATAATTGCGACTATAAATTGAGATGTAAGCTATCTTTCAAGTTGGATCAAATTACACACGGTGTGCAAATCAAATTTAAAATCGGTTCAGTAGTATAGGAGTCTATCGCGGACAAACAACGTGACACGTATTTTTTTTATATAAAGATTAATTAAATATACAATAAATAAATAAATAAACGGGAGAGTCCCGCTAACATTATTATTCATTATGTTTCCACTCCGAGCTCTTTGCGCGAGCTTTGTACGAGGAGTTCGGAGCCTTGTCGGAGACGCAACAAAACTGCTTTAACTATTTCGAATCAAGCATTATTATGAAATCTATCTAAAAAATACTTCTTCCTATCGTTACTTACGAAAACGGGTTAGAGGATATTAATCGAAATCGTGGATGCTAAAAGGGATCACCCTAGCATTATAACAAATGCAATTTTTCAAATATTAACGCCATTAGGATCCTGAAAATTTGGGTTCAGACGAGGGCAGACATTGTTTTCAAATTCCAAGTCACCGTGAATTTCCCTTTTGTCTTGTGAGTGAGAGTCGTGGATGACCGATCCTTTTTAAAAGCGAGTTTGATAACGAAAATTTCGGTTCTAATCTCGTTGAATTTCTAATTTTAGAAATTATGGAACAGACCTAATTCCATAATTTCTAAAATTATGGAAATGCGCATGTAAGATATGTATTTTAATTTGTTTAGTTATAAATATATAGTGTAACCAGTGTATGTTGTGGTAAACAATAAGATTTCAAAAGATATTCAATGATAAAATGTAATAGGCTTGATTTCCTACATGTTTTCCGCTCAAATTCGAATACTAGACAAATTAGTTTTGTATAATGAATATGCTATTTCATAATGTCTTTTAATCGATGTAATCAGTATCTTAATTGTTGATTTAATATTTAAGAACATTTGCCATGGATAAATTATCACATAAGAAGATATATCAATGTAACTAGTTATGAAACGAACACTCGCCGGTGTTTGGCATATTGGCGCGACGCATAATGACAACCGACGATGCGACGGTTGTTTGAACTAATTTTATATAAGACAGACGGTGAGCTGGCCCTGCCACTCTTTTTTGGAACTGTGAACTGAAACCATCTCTCAGTATGGTAAGCTGTTGTACATTATAGAACCTTTTTCTAGATGTGTCCTAGTATGTTGTAGCATCGATATTGTTGAGTGTCAAGTTTAAATTATAAGGTTATCTATTCTTTTTAGATATAATACACAGGTGATAAATATAACTGTATTAGACATATAAGACTTGTGAAACGTGCTAGTGGTTTCTTTTTCACTTCTTCGGCTAGTGGACAAAAGATTGAAGTGAAGAGGATATCAATAACACTTTATTTCTTATTTGATACCTAATAATTTATGGTTCCGATGTTCGACCTGTCTGTGCTTAACTATAAGTCTAAGAAATAAAGGTAGAGTTCTGATTTCATTATTCCCAATTACCAAATTGTTAGGTTGCATTGTAGGGTAGGCAATTCCATGATTCTATCCAAAAATATAAAAGGTAGGTAGATAAAGCCCACGATTCTGACACGCGCAACCAGAATGAGACAGAACCTTTTCAAATTAAATAGTTTTCGTAATTTTTTTCATGCAATAAGCGCGTTCTGAGGTGAATTGGAACCTTTGTGTCAAATTAAACTTCGAAAAGCAGAAGTTGTAGATGAGTACATATTTTTTTAAGTCAGGCTGACCAGTAAAGACGTGTATTTTACTCAAAACTAAAATAAATAAGAAAATAAAATTAACGTAGGACAAGGCAATATGGCTAATAAGGCTATCGTCTGTTGAGTTATAAAATGAACAACGTAAAAAAAAATTTAATTCATTTTTTAACATATGCAAGACAACAGAGGGTTAGAAACCGCTCCCGATCAGAAAGGGATGGAACCATTTCGAACTGAAAGAAAAGCGGTCGGTAATGTATGGCAAGATTCTGTCGGGTTATATGAGTTACTAGCTGCCGCCCGCGCCTTCGCCCGCGTTTTATAGGGATAAAAATAGGTATGTTATTCCAGGTCCCAAACTATATTCATACCGAATTACAGCCTAATCAGTTCAATAGTTTTTGCATGAAAGAGGAACAAACATCCATACTTACAAACTTGGATATGAATAATATTAGAAGGATCTTATTTGAAATAACAGGAGTCTGAATGACTCGTATAAATACCTGTCGTGTGTATACTACCTATTCCTTTAGAGGGATAATACCATAAACGGAAAATGCCAACTGAACGTAAAATACCAAATTCTGATATTACAACTTCCGTAAAACCAACAACCATCCTTCTAAAACACCATTATACGCAGAATAACATATCATATAGATTATAGATAAAACAAATTCCCTTACTTTCACACTTATTTTAAGTTTTACGGGATAAATACTAATCGCCTGGGGATAAACATTTTATGGCTCTCATAAAATTTACTTCGGGAACATTTTCAATACAATAGTGAAATAATTTTCAAAATCGGTCCCAAAATGGCGGAGATACCGCGTAACATACATAGAAAAAAAAGAGAAACTCCTCTTGGAAGTTGGTTAAAAATTACCAAATTGTTGTAGACCTTAAGATTAACAGATAGAAGATTAACAGGTACCTAGTAACTTCCGCAACCTGCTTGGAAAACCACCGAGTGTCGAGCCAAAAAGGTACCAACTCAGCATGTTGCTGAGTAGACAAGTCTAAGTTACCTACTCAGCGCTGGTGTAATGTTGACCCTTGTGAAATGAGTCATATTATGGTAATCCAGCTTTTTTTTCCATTTACGGAACCACATTTTCTCAGTAACTGTGGCGGATATAAGTTCTATAGCGTAGCGCATAGCGGACGAGAACTGTTCTCGTTGAACTTATATCCGCCTTGCACGATATTTCCTGTGAAAGCTGCCAAGAAGCCGCTTTCGCTGTCCTGAAAATGCACCAGACTTTATTTTACGTCTTTAGGTAAAAAAATATTTACTAAACAACTGCTGATTCATTAAACACTAAAAAATCCGACTCGGTCCTCGCTTTTTAACCAACTTCAAAAGGAGGTTATCAATTCGTCTGTATGTTTTTTGTATGTATGTGTGTTATGCTATATATCCACCAATTATGGACCGATTTTGAAAATCCTTTCACTATTGTATAGGAAATGACCCCGAGAGGGTCCCATATTTTTTTTATCCCCAGGGTTTAGTATTTATCCCGCAAAACTTAAAATAAGTGTAAAAGTAAGGGAATTTGCAGTCAGTTTATCGTTTTTTTAAAACACGCCATATTATTTAATTTTTTGCTAAGTGAAATGGCGAAGGTCAACAAAATACTAAAAGTCTTATAGAAGACCAGAAGCCTCATGAATATTATACCTCATTTATCAAAATCGCTTTAGCGGTTTTTGCTTGGATGTAATAAAGAGTCAGCCAACCACCTAGAAAAACTCTAAAAACATTATCCACGCCTGGCGTGTAAAAAGAACAACAAATGAGATATTATTTTATACCCTTACGATTCGTTTTACAGTCCTTTGTGTGATATACAGACAGTCTTTGTTTTATAGCATGATAAAAGATATGGAGTTAGATTACTTTTTTAGGTTCTACCATGCTCTACCATTAACAGTATTTTATTATAGCATATAACAATTTTTTTTACTATGAAGTACATTTTAGTCTATCTAAAGGCAAGAACTTCTGATGCTCACAACATATTATAAAAAAGTCCTCCGCCGCGTCTGTCTGTCTGTCTGTTCGATTTAGGTTTTCAGAGTTCAGATTTTCATGCGGTTTTGATCAATTGATAGAGTGATACATGAGGAAAGTTAAGGCACCAAATTCCTTGTCTATATTATTTGTCAATTTAAAATGGTAGAAATATATGTAGGTCGTAATAAGTCGGCACATGCCTTACAAACACCCACAACAGCCTGTTGAATTAGGTGGCGCCTGGAGCACCCTGTTCATGGCGGTGGCGCGTGGAGCACCCTGTCGAATTAGGTGGCTGAACAATTAGTCGAGTATCGCCGGAGGCAAACCTCCAAAAATCTTAATATTTCATTCTTTCTGAAGTTTATTTAATTGTCTTTCTGTAAGGTACCCGTACCTATAACTCTGTTACAATCTGTTACCAATTAAATTGTGGTGATTGCTACAAAGTTTTCTCATCTGAGTTTTGATTTATAAGATAAACTCCTTTAATATTAATAATGAGAAAATGAATTGGACGAGTTGATTTATTTATATTCTATAATTAACAATAATAAGACAAGTTTATAATTTTTGTGAACCTACCAAGTCTGTCCGAAAACCGGATTCACTATGCGACTTCACTAAATCAATGGATCCCATTCCAAAGTGTTAATGAAAGAGCCGGATTCACTATGTGACTTAACTAAATCAATGGATCCCGGTCCTAAGTGTCAATGAAAGAGCCGGATTCACTATGCGACTTCACTAAATCAATGGATCCCGTTCCCAAGTGTCAATGAAAGAGCCGGATTCACTATGTCATTTAACTAAATCAATGGATCCCATTCCCAAGTGTCAATGAAAGAGCCGGATTCACTATGTGACTTAACTAAATCAATGGATCCCATTCCCAAGTGTCAGTGAAAGAGCCGGGTTCACTATGCGACTTCACTAAATCAATGGATCCCATTCCCAAGTGTCAATGAAAGAGCCGGATTCACTATGTGACTTAACTAAATCAATGGATGCCGGTCCCAAGTGTCAATGAAAGAGCCGGATTCACTATGCGACTTCACTAAATCAATGAATCCCGTTCCCAAGTGTCAATGAAAGAGCCGGATTCACTATGCGACTTCACTAAATCAATGGATCCCATTCCCAAGTGTCAGTGAAAGAGCCGGGTTCACTATGCGACTTCACTAAATCAATGGATCCCGTTCCCAAGTGTCAATGAAACAGTTGATCCGTGTATGCCCGTTGATCTCGACATAATTTTTATAGTGTTTTTCATTCACTATAAAGCTGGGTACTGGCTGGTGCTACGGGGCGTAATGTATCAATCGCAGCTTGCGGCGGCGGCGTAACATTTCATAAACGTGTGCTAAAATCCGTCTCATTGCTAGTTGCGAGCGCCTTCTTTCCCCGTGCCTATACACACTACACGAACGCTCGCTTTGTAACACGTTACATTATGCCGCGTAACGCCGGTCAGTATCCGGCTTAAAATATTTTGCACAATTTATTTTGACCTAAATAATAATACGTTTAGATACCTACCGATTAACTAATTTATTTGCATTATATGACATTTACAAAGTATGGATCTGGTATCGTTGGAAGCTAGATAATATTGATTCAGTAATCTCATACTTTTTTCGGAACTACTTTATTTATCTACGTATCTAAGTTCGTCTCTGTGCCCTTCGCAAATTTCCTTCATAATGAAAATCATAATTATCCTACAGTGCCTTTCAGCCGATTGGAAGAACCTTAAAAGCAATATTACGCCTCATTTCCGGCGGATTCCGGAAACATAAAATATGCTAATGGCAAGCGGGATCTACTTATGAGAGGGTATTTTGTAACGGCGCTTCCTCACTCGCGAATTGCTAGTGATTGCTCTAAAAAGAGCAACGGGCAACGGCTGGCCCAGTCCAACAGTTTGACGCACGTAATGGGACCAGCTACCTACAACAAGCTCCCAGATAAGATTAAGGACGCACCGAGTCTCAAGATTTAACTAAAAAGCTGGCTCGTAGAGAAGGCTTTTTATACCTTCAATGAATTTTTAAAATCTAAATCTGAATATGTAAAGCAATAATTTCATTATGATTATTTTACTTTTTATTTTTAGACACAATGTGACGTATAATTTACCAAATTATTAATAAAACGTTTATCTGGTTAGTAGAACTAGGGAGTTTATCTTTTCTGTATCGATCAGTAAGTATTATGTCCTCTTTCTAGCCGAAATTCGGCTAGGGCAACCAGTCTCAATGAAGACTAGTTACCTATGTATGTGGATAGCAGGATATTATTATAGTGCACCGATACAGGTGCACTCTTATAAATCGATGGAACGGTAGAGTGACACAACCGGGAAGAGGTCAGGCGCAGGACTAACTAATGTCTTAATGTGCTTTCTGAGGCACGGGGGTATAACATTGCCAACTGCCAATGATAAAATTATATTGCCGAGACTAGAGCTAAAAGTAAATTTGGGGATTTCCGGAACGTATAGGCTTAGCGTATAGGTAATGCAATCAAAAAATTATGACGGAAGATACATTGTCACTCTGTGTTTGAATTTGAAAATGTTCTAGAGCCGACTCTATTTCTAAAAGAGTCAACTACAGACAGTTTCAAATGCCTTTCCATACCAAAACCATCAGGTAGCAACCAAAACCTTATGAACTATTTGTTTGCTTTGTACTATAGAGTTGAGGCCTTGTACCATAGAGTTAAACATTTGTTCGCCTTTGTTCTCTTGTATTCGCTCGTGTGGCCGTGGCATTATGAGGGAGGAACTTACAGGGGTAGATAGGGATATGAAACTAGTGGAGATACATCCTACCAACTGTTCTACTTAAATTAAAAAGGCAAACTAAAGGTAGAACAGATAAGACCTCAGGTACCTAATTAGTTTAAGCATAGCTTCTGATAAGATAAAGTTTGAAAAGATAAACTGCTACATTGTCGCATGATGTATCATTTAGATTACCTTATTACTTATATAAAAGCTTTTATTGCCTGTAGGTGGAGCTGCCATTTTTTATTAATTTACCTATATAGTAGTAGCTGCTGCCCGCGCCCTCGCCCACGTTTTATCGGGATAAAAAATAGCCTCTATGTTTTTCCAGGTGCCAAAATATATCTATCGATACCAAATTTCAGCCTAATCGGTTCAGTAGTTTTTGCGTGAAAGAGTAACAAATATTCATCCATATATCCATCCTTACAAACTTTGACATATATAATATTAGTAGGATGCATTTTTGTACTACCTACCGTTTTTTATATTAAAAAATAGTAGGTAGTACTAAAATAGAGTGGAGACCGCGCCTCGGAAAATGTAGTGTAAGACGCCCTCTAAGCAGGATGACAACCTGCGTAAGACTGCAGGCAGATGCGAGAAGCTCAAGTCAGAGCACCATGGCACTCATTAGGAGAGGCTTATGTCTAGCTGTGGACTGACTAATGTAGTACTGACTAATGTAGCCATACGTAGTTCCAACATCATTTCAGGGGACATCTTATGGTGAACGGTCTGTAGTACGCCACTCAATGTCAAAACCATTTACGTGCCTTTTCTGTCCAATAAAAAGCTCAAATAACGTTCCATTCGACGCAGTCGGTCAGATAAATGGGGCTAAAAAATACCTATTAAAAGTTATCCAGGAGCTCAAATTCCTTTCACAAACTTTTAATGGTCACGAAATAACTCTTATGTAGTAGGACAGAGGAGAAATACAAGTTTTGGAGATAATGTGGGTAGTTAGATATGTATAACTTTTTAGTAATGGATTCGAAGATTTTGTTCGCAAGATTAGCAGGCATATGCTATATTACTGTTGCCTGGTTTTTCCGTCTAATTCAACCGTGTGGTCGGTAATGGCCACATTGCAACCACAACGCAACTACTAGCGTAAACGCAACCACATCGACATTTTGTAATTATCACAACGCAACTGCAAAAAGCTGCAGCGACACTATTCACACGTAACCACTGCTTAACCACTTTTTATCGAAGCGAAGCTGCGAAGTGGTGTGGTTTCGGTTCTAAAATCAAAGATATTTTTTGTAAACAAAGGGGATAAAAACCAAAGTAATATTGGTGGAAAGTATTTACGACGGTATCATCGGAGCATATCGCAGAAGGTCGCAACAATATTTACTTTTGACAGCTTTTATTCCCCATTCGTTTCTCGTCCGGTTTTAGACTTGAATTTACGCTATTTTGCTGCGCATGTGAAAATATGCGTTGTTAAAGTATTGTTATTTGCGGTTACATTGCTGTTACCTACCATAATGTTTTGTGTTTGATATTATCAGTTTGAGTAAAGTTGACAAGATATCTTTGATAAGTAAAGACATTAAATGTCTTGGATTGTAGAATCGAACCCTTCTTCAGTTTCAGTACCAATCCCAAAGAATTTATACATATATACTAGTATATAAATTCCTTGACCAATCCTTCTGTAGACATTTGAAAGCCCTTCCTAATTTAAATATTTCTTCATCGTTACCTTTTTCGAGACAAACCTCTATGGGCACGAATATCCAAAGTAGGTAGGTTATGACGCTAAGCACGGAAAACCTCTTTTAAAAGTTGAAGACTTATTCCCAAAGGCTTCTAGCTGATCGAACTCGTTCAAAGCTTTTATAAAAATACCGAATATAATCAAAATTTCATTTCAAAGATTGCTTTAGAATATTTGCGAGAGAAAATACAAAAGTATAAATAATGCCTTGTAGAAATAAGATTCTATTTTTCAGCATTGGTCATAAATAATATGCGTGCTGAGGAGTTTTCATCATCATATCAGCACATACATGTCCACTGTTGGACATAGGCCACCCCCATACTACGCCACAAATAGCAGTCCTGAGAATCTGAGTCCTGGTAGCTCCATCTCTTCCGGAGATTCTTAGTACCCCTGCCCCCCGTTACCATGGCCGCTACTGTGACCGGAAAAGCGGAGCTGCCGATTCGGAGTGCTGAGGAGTACCTAAGCAAAATTTATAAAGTTTGTTACTGTAAATGTTCGTTTTTCTGATACATAAATAGGTTTTTTTTTTAGTAAATGCCATGATGATAGCGTAAAGGTCTTCAAGGCTAGAGTGAACAAGATTCTTCTAGGCAAGCGTGCTACATCGTCGGCCGTATTCGGCCAAACGCAAGCCTATGATGAATGAAAAAATATAATACACGTCTCGTCACGGTTTAATAGCGCTCCATGAAAGTGGGGGGGGGGGGGGGGGGGGGTTCTGTAAAAATCTAAAAATAGACTTCTGCGCATCAAGCTCAGCGCAAGGTCAGCGCTATTAAACCGTGAGGCGACATTATAGGTTTCGAACAATGCGAAAATTTAATGCTTTCATATAAACAGTTACACAAGTAGAAACAAAACTGTTTGATGTTACCACGATGTGCTGAATCCATCAGCGATACGTACATTTTCACCTCGAATCTCCGCAGAAGTAAAATGTTTACACAACCACACTCCGTAAAAATGTTTTTATACGAAAACATACCCCGAATTTAAATCTCAAGTAATAAATTTGCTTTCACGTGGATTTTAGAGGCGACGAAAGAATAAATTAATGAGTTTTAGCGCCCCAGATAGAGTACTATATTTTTATGTAATGTGTGGAAATTGCTGGGTAAAAAATTGAGATTAGAACTTGTAAAATAAGATTTAAGTGTTTTCTTCAGGTCATACTTTCGGGGTTACTTGAGACCAAAGTTGTCTCAGAAAGTGTCATGGTGGCCAGAATAAAATTAATTGTAGAAAGCGAAGACATTTTGAACCATGGAAATCATAATTAATAACCAACTTAACTTAAAAAAGTAGGGGATTTTATATTCGTTTCTACGTTGTGTTTTTTATGTATGTATATTCACCGAATTCTCTGTCAATTGTAAACTGATTTGATTATTCTTTTGTTTTTGTACCTATAAAGAATGATCCCGGCGTGATCTCATATAACTTCACTCCCGAAGTATTACTATCTGTTTCACAAAACATTTTGTAAGTTTCTTTATAGATATAAGTCATGGTTGTATATGTTATGTAACTTAGAGTTATAAGTTCAGGCAATAAATAATTATTCTATTCTAAAACTTATAAAAACAGTGTAAATATTAAGAATTGTAATTCGTTTTTCGTTTTTCAATATAATATTTTGGTTAAATAAAAAAAAAATCTTAAAGCCTATGTATTTTCGAATCCCTCATTCAGTTTTTAAATTCAGTTGACCATCGGTGGGACTTTGTAAAGACAAACAGACTGTGTTTCAAGTGCTCCCGTTACACGCGTTTCTTCCCGTTCTACGCATAGACCTATATTTTTGTACATCCTAAATCTATGGTTCTACAAAAATGTTTTCCTTTCATCCATCACCTGTCCTAAAACATCTACATTGTAATATTTTTTATGGGACCACCCCGGCACCATTTTATATACAATAGCGAATGAATTTTCAAATTCGGTCTATAACCCGCGGAGAAATCGACGACAATACATTAAAAAAAAAAACATACCTACTACAGAACGTGAGAACTTCCTCCTTTTTAAAAGTTACTTAAAAACATCCAATATTATATCTATCAACCCTCCGTAGGCCTATAGACTAAGATGGCGAGATGAGTTAGCCTTTTACGTTAAAAGGGGCGAGTGTATAACAACATTAAACTAAAGCCAAGTTTCCACAAAGTTTTATCGTGTCTTCGGCGGCTCAGGGGGCCAATTCTGCGTATCACATGATACTTTATCGAGTCATACTCATTGTCACGGGATAAAAATATCATGTGATAAATATCGAGTACCGCCAAAAACTGTATTCTCGTCCGACTTATAATGATTGTAAATCAAAGCTTAACGATTACCTTAAATCCTTAACCTTAACCTTAGACAGAACTAATGCCTATACACGTAATACTAACTTAGTAACTTAAGTGTTTATTTAACAAACCTTTTTCCTTTTTAGACGAATTAGTACTTTTATTTTTGTATTAATTAAGTTAGATATATACATATATTTGTTTAAGTTATTTAAGAGGACGTAGTAAATCTTGTATACCAGTACGGAAGAATACCTAAGATAGCCAGAGCAGGAGCCCTCGCTTCCTAACACAAGTTTCGACTTAGTAAGAGCGAGGAACTCATTAGCGAGGCCTCAAAATGGGTCTTTTTACTTTTCTTAACTTAAGACCAAATTTGTTAAATGTATTATTGTAATTGATGTGTTACATAAGACCAAATAAACATTTTTATCTTTATTTTTATCGAGCAACTCATCAAAGAAATACCCTCGATAAATATCGAATTGCAAATTTTGAGAACACGCTTGTTTATCACTCGATATTTTGACAGTTCTTGCCATACTTATTGAGTAGATATATTGTAAGAATTGCCCTCCGGGACCCAATTAGACGACTTGCCGAGATCATATAACTATGCCATAGAAATGGTGTTCGGATCAAGATCTTAAGATTGCTTGAATATGTTCATACAAACCTTGCCTCTACTGCTACCTACTAGTAGCTCGAAATGGAATTGGTTATCCTTTGAACTATAGTAAGCTAGAGGGGTACCTAACCTACATATAAGTATTGTACCCTTAAGATTAAATAACATGTTATATAATGTTGTAATAATGTTTTGCTACCAGATTAAAGGTTTTTGCATACGTAACGTGATTTTACCCGTCCCGGAAAAAACAGGACATTTTTTAAACATACAAAAATTATAAAAGGCATGAAACAAAATATTTTTGCTCTCGAGTTAAACATAGGTACAACGTTTCACCTCGACTAGCGAGAAAATATTTTTTAATTTATAAAAGAGGTCGAATATCATAAACTCTTATTGGTCAACAACCAAGGAGGGTTAGAACGCTGTAAACCTTTTTCAAACCGGGGACGAACGAAATTATTCTTTTCTATGAAGTTTTAATGCTATCTAACCTCCTTCCCCTCGATAAGCGATAATAAGGTGAAAACAATATTAATTTATGAACGAACAACTGTCTGTTTATAATGTTATGCTGAATAAATCCTTAGGTACCTATAGCTATTAAAGCCTTTTAGTATAATTTTAATTGTTACTTAAATATAGTTATTCCATTATTGGTAAGAGCGGGGTCTCCTAACACAAGCAAATTTTGCTTAAAAGGTGACTCCAGAAACTATTTATAGCTATTTAAGTAATTGCAATAAACATTTATTTTATTTTATTTTTAGCTTATCCAAATACGACCTGATCGAAGATTGACCTCTTCTATTATCGTAATTATCAGAATTAAACTCTATTTTTCTATTATGGAAGGAAAACTCATTATTCTACTTCGGAAATCGATCTAAAACAAAACACGTTGAACAAAGTAGGTGAACCTACCTCTTTACGTTTTGACAGGTGTCAGATATAAACAAACAAATTGTTCATTTTATTAATGAACAGGCGATAGCGTTTAAGCCATATTGCCTTGTCTTACGTTAGTTTTATTTTCTTTAGTTTTGTCAGCCATTTTCTTTTTTTCTATAAACAATCAATTTATCCATGGACCATAGATAAGTTAATATTTCGAAGACTGCTCGTTTCAACAAATTAATTTTAAACCTCGCGAAAACCAAATAAATCTCCAAAAGTTATATCGACTACGAGAAATTTATACAATTTATCATTTAAGAAAAACAAAGCGAGTTTCAAAATTTCTTATCTAACTTGGAAATACTGCCTTGAGGTAAAATAGCTCTTATTTCTAAACTTGTTGATTACAAAACTCATTGATCAATCAATTATTCATTAAATATGTTTGTGGTAGGTATAGAACATTTTCTACTTACATTTAAATTTGATTAATTGTTTTAAAGTTTTACAGCATAAATCTTTCATTATTTTTAAGAGCTTATTTCTATAGTGCTTTCATATTGGGTCATCTATATTGATGTATTGAGCCAGTTTAGGTTTAGACAGTTTGAAAAGTATTATCAAGGATATGTCAAGGACATAGGCATAGGTACTTAAAAGTGATAAAAAATATTCATGTTTGTAAGAAAAAAATCTGAAAGCCAAAACGTAATAAAAGCAATAGGTTCTACAATAAAAGGGTCTTGAACTGGCTCCACTCGTAAAAAGGTTGTAAAAACCGCAATCAAATGTAATGTTTTTTGTTGCTGTCTCGTTACCAAAAAAGGCCCAACAAAATCAGCAACGGAGTTGTCGAATTGTATTTTATGCGGTCTTTATACCACCAAAGTTGGTAAGGTACTGTTGTAAAATCTGTACTACAAACATACACAGGGTCACGAAGAGTTTGTATTTACGGAGTGTGTTTGTTAATAAGTTCAACACACTCTGAAAAGATTAGTACAAATTGAAAAAAAGTTCCACATTATAAGTTGACATCGCAGATTGCTTTTGACCCGAATGGACCATCCAATTCAGCCCGAGGATGTCGATAGAGCTGACTAAGGGAAATCAGATAAATGGTAGCAGCTTCTTTCTTTTTATTTGAACACCTTTACTGCGAACACCTATCTGCCTATTAATCGAGGTCACTATACAAAGCCCTCCCTTATGGGGAGAAATGCTGAACCATTTGACGTATACATACATATATGTATGTATTTGCTGATGAGGGTAGTGGATTATTTTTATGAGTACAACCACAGAATAAACGAAAGCAATAATTGTATTTCGTTCATTCGTCCTCCTATATTTGAAAGCATATGTAGTATACGTGTTAGGTATCGCCAATCTACCACTAAAGTTGAAAGCAGAATATCTGCAAGAATTTTTATGTGCGGGTACACCTCCGTCCTGCTGCTTGCATTGATTGTCATTCGCGTTTTAGTGCGTCGCCGATCGCCACGTTTATTCGTAAAAACTTCAAAATAAGTGCGTAGCAAGGCTAAAACGTCGTCGCAGTGATGAGAACGCTGAAAACAGTGACTATTTTACACCGGAAAATGAAAAAATAGGAGGAAATACTCGAAAAAAGACGTCACAGTATTTGTTTTCAAAGTAGCAGCTCACCGGTGATTATTTCACCTCTCTGCCATCTGAACGTGAAGGTAGGATGACACCTAAGTACACTTCATCAGAACCTCTTTTCTCCATTTCACAACAATGTTTAAGAAGCGTGATCATCGCAGAAGCGTCAGCATCTCTTGGAGATGTTTCCTTCATATAACTGAGTACATTTGAAAGGAATGGTACCTTCGTTATTCTTTTATAAGAAAATTAGATCATGGTACGTACATACACCTATCTAATAAAACAATACAATACAAAAATTATTTATGGTACACCAGAAAAACACCATTACATACAGAACGATATTACATAGTACAAGTACAATGGGCGGCTTTATCGCTTAGAAGTGATCTCTTCCAGGCAACCTAATGCAAAATTGCTCAGGAACCGTGATGTGGTCATCTTCAGATTATAGTAGGTACATACACCTACCTAGTACCAGAATGCTCAGGAACCGTGATGTGTTCATCTCAAAGGGATGTTTCCTTCACATTATAACGACTGTGTACATTTGAAAGGAATGTTACCTTTGTTTTTATGACAAAATTAGATTATGGTACATACATCTACCTGGTACGAAAATGCTTTGGAAGCGTGATGTTTTCCTCACATTATTAAGACTGTGTACATTTTAACGGAATGTTACCATCGTTTTTAAACAAAATTAGTTAAGTCACTTTATATGAATAATTTATGTACATAGTTGTATGAACTTCTGCCTGAGAAATATTTGTACCTATGGGAAAATTACCCATAAAACTACGAAACCTCAAAGGTTCACATAAAATTTTGGAAAAAATGTCGTGGCCATCTAATAGGGATTTTCTCTTCGTTGAAAAATATGTACTTACCTACTTACATTCCACTTAAACCTGATAAGGTTTATGCGTTGCACAATATCATGGGCATCTGTTTAGGATGCTTTCTTTTGTGCTTTTATAATTATATACTAAGTATATGATTATTATGGTATACCTATTACAGTAAGCAGGTGCCCATATTGCAGACAATACTAAAATATTTTAAATCTATTATTGAAACACCATAAAAGAATAAAAAGATGGATACGTGCGCTGGACACAAATTGCTAGTGTAATAATGATGAAAACTACTGGACATACATACACTGAGTTTCAAGAAACTGCACGCGCCGTAGCTAGGTATACCCTGGGATAAATGGAGCTTTATCCGATTCGCTTCTCAAAAGGATGAGGCGTATTACTTGCTTAAGTGAAGTTATTATTAGATTGTTTACAATAGAACACAAGGATCAAGTGGCCGTCTAAAGTGTTTCTCAACTTATAGAATCCATTATTATCCATGTATATAATGTTTATATGTACATTTCCTATAGTAGCTGTAGATTAATTACAATGTAACCTAAATTAGCATCACCATAGGGCTCAAAAAAAAAGCACACCTGTATTGATGTTGTATCTGAATAAAATAAATAAATAAATTATGAGATTACAGAGACAAGCTAGCCAAGTCTTTAAACCAGAGGCCCCCGCTCCCTGCAGCCAGGCACGCCGGAGCAGAGGTGATACCAGCCGCCACGTACCTCAACAGCTGCATCAGCAGCCGCCCAGACGGCTACTACCGCCCGCGCTGGCACTGGCAGCCGCCCCGCGCTTGCAGCCGCCCTGGCCTTGCGTCGCGTCGGTCGCTAGACCCACTAAGCTCCGCTGGACTTCTGTCCAATTTTTACGATGAATGGAAATTCATTACTAATGAAATGAATGATCCTCTGATATTATCGTGGTCAAGAGTTGGTCTTCACGAACACTGTTTCCAAAATTATGGACCAAATAGTCCAATAATTAACCAGATATTATTTAAAACTATGAGACCGTTGCTAGTCTTCTTGAGAGCGGAACCATTTCTCATTACGAACCCTGTCAGGAACAGTTATTCGTCATCCTTATTAGTTATTTTCTTACTAAAAAACAAAAAACCTTATGGTAAAACAGATTCCAACCAAAATTTTTAAAATCAGCGTTCCGAGAACAATATTAAAATAAATCAAAAATTGCTTCATGGTCTGACTGGGTTTTAAAAAACGCATATAAGTAATTATTTATTGTCTGGTTTCTCAAGTTATCAAGATGTTAAAAAATACTTACGTTTTAAGTGCTAGAATTCGTTGATAGAATTTTTAGTTCTACCTTTTTTCCAATCCAATACGATTGGATTAAATAATCTAAATGTATGGAGAGATTTAAATACCCTAGCTCTGTGTCACACAAACAGCTATGATAGTATTATGTCTTTAAAACTTAACGATTTTTTATTAGGAAGTTAACCTTGTTTGTGGAGAAGGAGACCCAATGATAACACCTGATCAGGGAAGATACGTCTTGCCTGAAGTTTTTTCTTATGTTAGCAAAAAAAAAAGGTTAGGGGGTGGTATGTGGTCAGGCGACTGTTGGTGTTCAATGGAGTGGTCAATCTCAGAATCAGAAAAATACGATACGTGGAACTTATAGCAATTTTATAAGACCTGCAGATCTTTGCCGAAAATCTAAAAGATTGACTAACTGATGTAACTGATGTGACATCTGTATGGCAATAATGGTGTGAAAATATTCGCACTTATTTCTAGTTAGTCGTACTTAGTACTAGTTCCGAAGATAACGAAATACCAAATTGGGGAGTCACGGAGAGTTCATCAAGACACTAAATGGGTGTTTAAAAACATGCCTATGACAAACATTTTAAAGCTCCCTGCCGAACACGGCCTGAAATAGTATGAAGAAGTGGATGGATTTTAGATCTAGGAGAATTCACTGTAAATGCCTTGCGGATTGAATATAAATTTTATATATCATTTCTATACATTTGGAAAATTATAACGGACAGACTAACTTTAATAACATATTACGAACAAACCAATATTTATGGTTCTTATCTGGCCCATGCAACCCTGGTTTCCCCTATTTCACGACTTTTCTGTTTTGATACAATACAATTTAAGTCCCAACGAGCAATGACGAATGGCAATGTCTGTTAGCAATAGTCACCCGGGGCTGACGTTCATTGTGGGCAAGGGGCAAGATAACAAGACGGCATTACTAAAAAGAAGCGTGCCACCGTCTTCGCTACATTGCTTCAATGTGTGAAAATTCAATTAAGCCGTATGATGTCGCTATTAGAGGATAAGTATTTTTTTTTTAATAACATGGTTATTGATGTGTACTAATCGTCAACTCCTATGGTTATTTATTTCCTAACAGAACGGTTCTCTGTACAGTTCGTTCTGGTCACTCTTTGATCAAGGGTAGGTTCTGAAGACCGTATTATTCGGCTATTATACGGCAAAGGCTTCTATAGACTTCGCTCAGTCCCAAAATATATATAACTCAATCTGGGATAAATAATTTAATTTAGAAATTTCGTCTGAAAGGTTCCTTATGACAATTTAAAATTGAATATTTAATCATAAAATTAGTAACCATACTAATGTCGGTAACTTTACCTTGGAGTACTTACAGACAATAAATAAAATAGACAATGTATTTGCCTACGGCAAGCAAAATAAATTAAACAAACAAGATCTATTTAAAACCTCGCTTCCAGGACCAGCTCAAATATGGATCGGAGATATCCATAGTTATCCCATGTTATAAAAATCGCTTAGAAACCTGCCGTGAGCAGGCTCTTTCAAGTCTAAATTGAAAGGACGATATCATAACTAAATAAATAGTAACAATGAAGCTAGTCTGTTTACCAGTAACAACTTAAGAATTTCATAAATTGGATACAAAAATAACATTATACTCTCAGCTTATTTTATCAGACACGCCGCCACTTTGACCGCGATTGGAGCTGGTCAGCATTGATAGAATAACTTTGTAACACCACCGTGTAAAGCAATGTAAATGGTTTTTCCAGATTTCATCGTAGAGATTTGTCAAATCTAAAAATACTGACGTAGATGAAACATTAACTAAATTTCTTAGTTATGATTAAGTGGGAAATAACTATTTGTTTTGTTTGGTGATCAATATAATTCATCATGAGTTTTAATATTTCACAACTTTCAAAATCTACATATGTTTTCAAATATAGAAGGACGAATGAACGAAATACAATTAGAGATTAAACTAACCTTTGGTGTAGTTCCATCCAAATTGTATGAGTTCATTCGTCCGAATATATTAACTCCCTCCCAGCCCTAAAACCCCCTGTTTATGTGAAATATTAAGATTTAAGAGGCTTTCAACTAAATGACAATCAATGCAAGCAGCAGGACGGAGGAGTACCCGCACATAAATATTATTGCAGATATTCTGCTTTCAACTTTAGTGGTAGATTGGCGATACCTAACACGTATACTACATATGTTTTCAAATATATTCGGACGAATGAACGAAATACAATTTGGATAGAACTACACCAAAGGTTAGTTTAATCTCTAATTATGTACCTTTAGAGAGTAATGTCGACGACCTCTGTGGCGCGATGGGCGAAGGTCCGCCTTCGACGCAGGAGGTTGCGGGTTCGATTCCTGCCTCGGGACAAATGTTTGTACGATCTGCACATATTTGTTCAGGGTGTTTTGGATGTTTTCTATGTATAATAAAAAAAATATCTATCTATGTAGTGTATATATTAAGTATATCTGTTATCTGTACCCATAACGGGTTAACACAAGCTCTGCTTAGCTTAATTTTATTTATATATCTAATATATAAACTTTTTTATTGATGATGGCAAAGTGTTTACCCGATTGTGGGTAAACACTTTACCCACAGTCACTTTCCTTTTTCTTAAGTAAGTGAAGATGTCTAAGATGGAGCAAGAATCCGAAATTATCCTCAAAAATCACTAGCAGTTAAAAAGTGACCCTCAGCTCAGCCCTCAGTATAGCACATTTTTCGTAGATCTTTCACAAGGTTTCGTAGACTTTGTAGGAGTAAATGGTCTACGAGGTTTCGTAGAAGGTTTACGAAACCTCGTAGACCATAGACTCAAAGACGTTTTACATCTAATGCGCTACACACTACAGTAAAAACTCGCTGCTACACAACTCTACGGTTGTAAGCAAGCTCATACATACGTGCGTGTATCATATCAAACCATCACACTAATGTGATAAATTGAACGTTTGAATGGTTGTTTGTTTGTTACTTCTTTACGCCATAACTACTGAACGGAGCGGCTGAAATTGCATAGATCTAGGTACATAGGTGACCTGGAATAGCACATAGGCTTTTATCCTATAAATAAGCTTCCATGTCATAGAATATACTTAAATGAGAAAATATTTAAAATGTATTTTTATAAGTACTTTAAATAAAACGCGTGGAAAGCTGTTGGTAGAAAACAGTATTTTCATATTTTACAGTAAAAAACCACTAAGAAACGGTTATATTGCGTTCTAAAAAACCCTTATTTTTTAGCTTACTGCGAACCTACGTGACTGTAATCAACATTCAAAGTCAAAATTCGCGTGACCTTATCTTCAACTATGAACTTGAATTATGTCCAATTAAAACGTATTGTTGAAATAGCCTACAAAGTTTTCTGATATTTTCGAACTTTTGATAAACGTTGCGTAACTTTGGGTTTGTTTTAGTTTTTTATAATATAAGGTCAACGGAAGAAAAAGAAAATACTACCTCAACTTCAACTTCGTTTTTTAATGGCGCCGCTTGCTTTTCGCTACGACTCTGCCAGTGTCAGTATGGAATGTCATAAACTTCAAAATAACACGACGGTTCAACGAACGCAGAATAAAAAGTAAAAATATATCATTATTACTTTAGAATCCATCCTGTCTGTTGACATATCTGACAGATTTTGTGTAATAGTGACTGTCAGTGAGTTGGCAGATTTGTAAGAGTTAGTTATTTAGTCATTTATTTATTTTTATTATTTATTTTTATATTTGAAACGGGGTTGCCGTTTCAAACTGTATAATAAATACATGGCCCCTTTGTTACTATCAATTCCAAGGAACCTACCGTACATCGTTTCATCATTGACAATAATGGAATCCTGAAGAAAGCGAGCCACAAAAGAACAAATGAAATTCACAGGGATTATTGTCCAATCTTCTTGTCTAAATACTGGCTTACAGAGACTGTATTCTGTCAGGAATAGGACTTGGTTTTATATACACTTACTGAAGGTCATAAGGTTGAATTTAATTGAAATTTTTCAAATACTTAGACGCTACCACAATGTCATTTTGTAGCTCAAAAGCAATCAGCTCTAAAAGCTTTTGTTGGAGTCAAATGCAGATTACCCTGGGTTAGTGCGTAGATAAAAATATGACTTTGGCTGCATTTAAAATGAAATTTACTAGAAACTTAGTTAAAATATGATTTTAACTACGCTAAGATGTGGTCTGGACGAGAAAATTTAGACGAGATCAAAAATTAGTTCAAAGCTGAAAAGTCTGGGTTGAATGTCTGATAGAGCTGTCAATTTGTCAAATTCAAAAACTTGAAATTTTATTGTTCTTAGGGTTTTATAGTTCTATTCCCTGCTGTTTAGCTATTTGTCATTGAAGCGCTAGATACAACGATAACGTATGATAAGTAACATAATTTTGATCTAGATTACATGCCATTCTACTTCAACGTTAATTTCTCTGTTCACACAAATGCCCTAAAAATGAGGGTGCTGTTTGTAAGTTAGTTTCTTTATCCCAACGTCACTTTAGGACGAAAATATGGGGTATCCTTAGAATCCTTACTTACTTAGAATTAATGACGTGTGATATAGTTTCAAAAAAATACGGAAGTCTTGTTTTTTATCTCGATTATTATTTTATGGCCATGTAGGCCGCCGTTCTTTTTTATAGTTATTTTATACTATTTTCTTTTTCATTTTTATAAGTTTTATATTACGTTCAGTACGATACGATTCCAAGTTGTAAAAAAAGCTCTTTCATGAGACAATAATTGTATAAACAACAATAGTAATAGTATAATAGTAATAGTATTTTAAAAGTATAGTTGGTATACATACAACGCAATAACACATGTTGTATCATGTGTTTTCTAGAAAATAAAATGGTCAGTGGTTGCACTCATTTCTAAAATAAATTTCCCATTCCCTGCCAACGTTTGAATGTTATCCGCGTAAATAGATCGCCGTTCTTAGTAGTGTACCTATATTTGATTGTGCAGGAACAAAATGGACATCGAATTCAAATGCATTATGCTAAACGGCTATTGTCTCTTCAACTTGATCGAACTTTGTCTATCGTAAAACGCTTCACGACGACTACAATTGAACTGACATTTTCAATGAGAACAATGATGTAAAGACATGCTTTAAATCTCGGTAGACCTTAATTAAGAAACGAATTAAGAGCTTCAGAAGTACATCAAGGCTTAAGATGTAATGATATTCAAAAATCACCAGAAAATTTTCTAAAATTCAGCTCCAATTTAACGTAAAAACTTTCACAGCTCCGTTCGCTCACTTCCCTCATTAACGTCGTGATTCACAACACAGAAATAATTTAACGATCTCATCCTAACCCGGTTTTTTGGAAAACTGGCGCTTTCCGTATCCAGCATGCGAAGGGAACACTTAGCCGGCGTCGTGCCAACTTTGCGTTATAAAAAGATGTCCAGCGGGGCAATGTACAGCACTGACCTCCTTTCTGCGTGGTGTTGAAGGAGCGTAGCCTGTAGGAGTCCTCGTCGGGCTCCTCCTCGGGTTGATGCGCTGGCTGGCGGGGCACGTCGAGGAAGGCGTTGGAGCGGCGCGGCTGATTGTGCTGGCCGGGTGGCGGCCGGCGGCGGGCAGACGCCTGCCGCCTTACTTGCGGAGGAGTCTCCGCCTCCGCCAAGCGAGGCTCACTACTGTATCTCGCTCTGGTCTCCCTATCTAGTTGCTGCTGCTGCTGCTGCCTGCGCTGGCGGACGGACCGGCCGCCGGTGATCCTGGCGGACTGCGAGCGCGCGGCGGGTCGGCGGCGCGGCGCCGGCGTCGTCTCCAGCGGGGCCGCCAATGCTTCCATACTCGCGGAGGCGGGCGCGCATATTGACTGCGAACGTTTCGTGCGTCCGTCCGTGGCCATGGTCGCGACGGTACTGGCGCCCGCCCGCCCTACGCCCGCCCGCCCGACTTGTTGCATTACGGGATAACAGTAACTGTTCTTTCTAAAAGCCACTAATTAAGATATTAAACGTTATTTGGGAGTACTTGAAGCGTGATATTTAACAGGATTAGTTAGTGACCTATCAGTATTGAAAGTTGGAAACTTTCAGGTTCATTGTTCGCCTTGGGTTACTTCGTCTAATTAGTAAACTTTAAACGCCTTGTCGTGGAATAAATTGAAACGTCTGTGTTAATTTTGCTGATAGAAAGCGGATTTTTTCACCGTTCAACAGTTTTAGCATTCGTTTACATTATCTCAGTCTGTTTCGTTGAATTCGCGCAGACTTTTATTGCCCATTCAGTTTCATTGTGGAGAATAAAATAGAAGTAAAATAGTGATCATTTTGATTAGACCGCAAGATTTATGATCGGAAAATGTCTGGTTTTGTTAATCAAATGACGTTGAGCTATGGTACTATTAATTTACTTTAAGGTCGGACTATATTAACCAATGTCTGGCAGTATCTGCATACTCAGTAGTCAATTTAGTTCGACCTACTATAACTACTATACTCATTTATTATAATGTTACTGATATGAACTACGTTGATTGAAATCTTTTACATTATCTGTTTACTTTGCTTGTTCACACTTTTTTGTATCTATTATTCTTCTTACTCGGAAAACCTTTTAATAGCTTTCTACTTATTTTTATTTTTTATTTTTAGTATTTTGTATGTGCTGCTGTTTTTCCTGTAATTAAATAAATACTATTATGTTAAACGCAACGTGTGTAACTCTACTAAAACTTCGTAACTAAAACCACCGCAAGTGGCCCATCTACTGCTCTAATCTGAATTTCTAATGAAGTAGACTACCAGATTACTCCAAAGTGTTTTGAAACATATTTTCTAAATATAAAAGAGACCCTTCCATGAAACAGATAATAGATTTTCAAATACCATAATGATGCTCTTAAAACTCGTCTCAAGTTTTCCTGGTAACCGTAATAGTTAAAGTCTAACAGTAAATAGACGCTAATTATTCGTGATTTAAATAACAAAAAACATGGCAAATTTTCATGTCAAAGGACCTTCTAATTTTCCCTGATGGAGTCGAATGTGGGACTTATTTTTAACCGATTTCAAAAGCAGGAGGTTATCAATTCGTCTGTATGTTTTCTTTTTGTATGTATGTTTCGCGATGTCTCCGCCAATTATGGACCGATTTTGAAAATTCTTTCACTTATGGAACGTATAGAAAATAATCCCAAGGGGGTAATATATATTTTTATCCCCAGGGTTAGTATTTATCCCGCAAAACTTAAAATAATTGTAAAAGTAAGGGAATTTGAAGTCGGTTTATCGTTTTTTAAAACACGCCATATACATAGTAAGAATTAGTTGACATTAGTTTACGAGTATTATGTGTTTTCGATAGACAGTGGAGAGTGGTAACAGTAACCAAAGCCTCTCAGAGTTTTCAATTTAATGATAGAATGCTTGATCAGATGTCGCTCCGTTCCGCACTGTCAGTAGTATGTAAGAAATTCAATGTTCTGTTTAGCTTTAAAGAAATATTGACATGTATCTAAATCGCATTAAATTTAGATTTAGATAGGCGAAATAAACATGTATTAAACACATAAGTGATATTATAATGTGCCCGTGGTTTCTTTTTCACTTCTTCCACTAGTGGACAAAAAATTGAATTGAAGTGAAGAGAATATCAATAACACCTTATTTCTTATTTGATAATAATAACTATGTTTATAGTATAAAATTTGACTTGTCTAAGTGCTTATTTTGTAAGCCTAAAGAAATAAAGTTATTGATTCTGATTCTGAATGAATTGTATAATTTTATTTATTTCACAACAAACACAAAACTATTTATACAAAACCATAAATAGTTTTGTGGCCTATGTCCAACAGTGGACGTGTATGGGCTGATATGATGAGACACAAAACAATAATACAACAAAATCTCCAAATTACAACTAGTTTTTACACATTTACATGCCTACTCAAAATGTAGGGCGTCAACCGACTTTTATTATTTTAAAATTGTTACCGTATAAATTCAATTTATTTATTGTATCGATTTTCATTTAATTTTATATAATTTTTAATCTTAAGTAACTAATTTAATTGGTTAAATCGTATTAGTTTCTAAATAGATAAATCTAATCTAAATGTGAAGAATGGCAGTCGTGCAGCGTGGCAATACTGCCAGCATTCTGGGCATTCTGCCGAGTTAGTCTAACTTCGGTCCGCAAGAAGTTGCATCGGGCGAGCCCAAGTGAAAATTTAAACTACCTATAGCAATATTTTTAGTATACATATCTTCGGCCCGCGCGTCGTTTGTCATAAAACTCAAGTACTCAATATGATTTAGTACAGTCGCGAAACGGCTCAAATAAATATATTATATCTAAGAAGGGGTATACTGGATTTTTCACACTACATCATCTGGCCCCAGCACAGCTAGTCTTTTGTAGAGGCATGCAATATCTATTTTAAATAGTATAACTATTAGAAAGCTCTCAAAAAATCAATATAGCTGCCGCTTTCCACTGAAAAAAAAAATATATATATAGCGTCCTAATTTCTCGCATAGGCATCATATCAAATGATACTAAAATAAATGAAAACACAAAATATATAATATATACAAATATTGGCCGTGGGGCCGCGACTTATGAATATCGACCCCTCCAACTCAACCCGTGGATGTCGTACGGGCCGACTAAGGGAACCTACCAGAGGAAGGGCAGCAGCTTCTTTCTGAGTATTTTTCAACACCAACACTGCGATCACCAATCCGCCTGCCAAGCGTGGTGATTATGGCAAATCCCCTCCTACATGGGAAACCATCCACTCGATGGACCGACGATATTGTAGTAGTCTAAGGGAGTCGATGGATGGAGGCGTCTCAGGACCGCTATTTCTGGCGTCGTATGGGGGAGGCGATGTCCAGCAAATGACGTGTATGGGCTGATATGATGATGTTGATGACACAAATATATATAAATATATATGTAAAGATTAAACTTTATCACTATCGCTTGACGATCGCTGACCACGAATTGTTGTGAGAGTGAAGTTTTGGGTTTTTTGTTCTAGCATATTTTTTTTTATGTGTTTAGAAGCTTACTTCATACTTAGACAAAACCTCTATTAAAAATCAATACTTAAGGGTTTTTTTTTATACGGGACGATCTCAAATGAAACTTTGGGCAAAAGCCAGTGATTAATAAATAACACCACATAATCTTTCCCTCCATAATTTACGGAAATCGCATTAAAACCTCAAAAAAACTAATTTTGGCAGCGTATTTCCTGTATTGTTCAGTTGAGATAAATGAGGCAAAACAAGAAGTAAATTGTGCGGGAAAACGACTCATGATAAATTGGAGTGGCCACAAAATGTCGTAAAAATTGTCTTCATTATTACTCGTCTGGTTTATTAGCTTCCGGAAGATAAATTACTACAAATGATTTGATAAATTATTGTGAGAAAATATTAACAAAATAATTCTGCTTTGCCAGGTCAGATGAATTGTACCAAATGTAAAGTAAGTGTGAGAAAAATAGTATTATAATTATGTTTTAAAAATAGTACCAACAGACAATAAAACCGCTTATTCACCTAGACCACAGATCCCCACAGCCAGGGAAGGCGGGCTCGGAGGAGGGTCTACTCTAGAATGAGATGAACTGAGTCCGGTTAACGGTAGTATCGAGACGTGATCGTTACGTCTCCTTTTTCTATGAGATTCGGTACAGCAACTCTATCATGTGAACAGGGACATAAACAAATCCCATACAAAAATGAAACGTCTCGATAACGTCTCGATATCACAGATCGATCGTCACAGATAAGGTAGGTAATGTTACATCGTAATCTATCGTCAATATTGCTATCGTCAACCGGACTCAGGGCTCAAGACATTTACCTGAACCTGAATACGTGGTCTTTTTCTTTTAACACTTAGAGCATTAAAAGATCACGTATTATATCACGAAGTAGAGAAGGAAAAGAAAGGAAGAAGGAAAATGGGTCTCCTCTACAAAATAATAAGTCCATAACCTGTCCATATCATTCGAATTTCAAGTAAGAAACGCCGAAAGCATTATTCTTATCATGTTGAGCCGAATTTCTTAAAACTTTTTGCAAACTAACCTTTTATGTGAAGCCATCACCACTAAAAATTGGCTTAAGCCCGTCCATTTCACTTCTCCTTGCAGAGAACCGAGAAGAGTGAAAACTCCACTAGCTCCCAAATTCACTCCCAAAGTCTTGCGATAACAGATTTCATTTCAGAGATCTGACGTACAATCACGGACAATGTGGATCCAAGGTATTGTCTCGGTAGATATTAATATCAAGGTACTTGGTATCCGCTTATTCTATACTAGGAACCCGCCCGGCTTCGCACGTGTGGCAGAATAGTATAAAAGATATCTTTCAGCGGAATTATTCCGTTCCTTATAAATTATTTTCTGTTTACGCGGCGCAAGCTCGAAAGGCTCCCAGTAGGCATTGATTATTCCGACTTATTCAATAATAATCGTTATATTTCAGCCAATTCAGTTCAGTTTATTTATTTTATAATGAATAATCTGTGCCCGCGGCTTCACCCGCAAAGAGTTTTAATTGTTGCGCGAACCCTATTTTAGTTATTCTCCTATCTAAGACGGAGACAAATCCAACAAATCAAAAATCACTAAAATCAGTTCAGCCGTTCTCGAGTTATAAGTTACGTAACTAACACGACTTTGGTTTATAAATGTAGATAAAGATAAAGTATATAACAGGTCATTAATTTAAGTTTCATTTATGATATATCTTAAATTATGTGTAATATGTGTAATAGTGACAGTGTGATTTCCATACAAACTTTCATCCCCTGTTGATATTTTACCTTTGATATTTTACCCCGATGAGAGTAAAAGTTGGAACTTTAAATGTCATTCAATTTTATATAATTAAGACTGTGAAAAATTAATTTCACGATTTTAGCTTTAAAAATGACGATAATTCTATACAACCTTTCAACCCCCTACAACCCTTTTTTCGCATTAAAAAGTATCTCCTTTCTCAGGTTCTGTGTACCAAATTTCATTTAATTCAGTTCAGTAGTTTTGGCTTGAAAACGTGACAGACAGACAGAGTTACTTCCTCATTTATAATATTATTAAGGATAAATTATATTTGCAAGTACCTATGTACCTAAATACCGAATTAATTGCTTTTTAAACACAAGCTGTAATTTCGTTACTTTTATGCTTGCCAATTTACATAAAACCTCAATGTATTTTTATTACTACAGATTAGGTAATGTTACTTCTGTATTACTTCAACCGTCCTCATGGACCAGTTCGCCCTTTGATAAAAACCGTAAGAAAATCAGTTCGGAGTTAATTGCGTTCAGACAGACAGAGAAACGCGGCGGAAACTTAGTTTTATATTATGTAGTGATCTATAGCTATAGGTACCTATGTACATAACTCCCTAGGTTTCGGTACCGGTACCTGTGTATGACTGAGCCTTTGTGTTGAGAAATGATTATGAGAACCAGCCCGGCTAAGCACGACCTGCTTTCGGCTTGTGCAAGCAAGCATCAAAGGGGGTAGCTAATTGCTTTAGTCCTGAATTTAGGAATTCACCAAAGCAGCAATATGCTCTTGCTGAGTTATCAAGAGGCACGTAGACTATTAGAACTATATTCATCATCATCAGCCAGTATACATCCACTACGGAACATAGGGCTCCCACAAACGACGCCACAAATAGCGGCCGTGAGCCAGTGCTCAGCCACCTACATCCATCGAATCCCTGGAACCGATAAAATGTCGTCGGTCTATCGAGGAGGTCTTCCCGCACACCGTTTTGCATTGCACCCTTTTCACAAAAGAGCCCTATTCTCCAAGCATATCTCGTCTGTAACGTCACTTAGTATTACGCCTGAAAAACAGCGCTGAGCATAAAATGTTCAGCATACTCGGAACCAACCCCTATTTCGGCGCAGGGTCATGGATACAGAGACACCTTATTTTTACGACAACCATTTTGTGTCAGTTGGAGGTAAGTATTATAATGTTTTTATTTACCGTTTATTTATTTTATACTTTTCTGTACCTGTGTCCAAATAAATGTTTCTCTATTCTATTCTGTTCTATTATATTCAATTCCATTCCATTCTATTCCGTTCTATTCCATTCCATTCTATTCCATTCTATTCCATCCTATTCCATCCTATTCCATCCTATTCCATCCTATTCCATCCTATTCCATCCTATTCCATCCTATTCCATCCTATTCCATCCTATTCCATCCTATTCCATCCTATTCTATTCTATTCCATCCTATTCCATCCTATTCCATCCTATTCTATTCTATTCCATTCTATTCTATTGCACTCCATTCCACTCCACTCCACTCCACAACACTACACTACACTATACTCTACTCTACTCTATTCTACTCTGTTCCACTCTGTTCCACTCTGTTCCACTCTGTTCCACTCTGTTACACTCTGTTCCACTCTGTTACACTCTGTTCTACTCTGTTCTACTCTGTTCTACTCTGTTCTACTCTATTCTTATAGTTGCCAAGATAAAGGAGAATCCTAACAGTGGAGTTTCAGATTTCAAATGTATTTATTTATCCATTTCTTTACATTTACATATCAGTGGAATGTGTTCCTATGAAAATTACAAAGCGAAACTAATAAATCTCCTCGAGTACCGTGTGTGGGGATGATACCTCAAACGGTAAGTTTGTGGTGATGCTATACG
This sequence comes from Eupithecia insigniata, assembly GCA_947859395.1. NCBI lineage: Eukaryota > Metazoa > Arthropoda > Insecta > Lepidoptera > Geometridae > Eupithecia > Eupithecia insigniata. The sequence continues at coordinate 2,471,654 of OX402002.1, forward strand.
TCAAATTAAAACATTTGGATAGTGGTTTTTCCACTGGTGTGATGTACTGCAGACTTGGAATTTCTTTAGGTCTTTAGGATAACGATAAATTACCTATACACAAGCCAAACTCGATGATAGAAAACAACGACCCGAAAAACTATAACTCACTTGCTTGGCGGTGAGTTTCAAATATAATAATTACTAGCTGCTGCCCGCGCCTTCGCCCGCGTTTTATCGGGATATAAAATAGCCTATATGTTATTCCTGGTCGCAAACTATACCCATACCAAATTTGAGCCTAACCGGTTCAGTAGTTTTTCGTGAAAGAGTAATAAATATCCATACATCCACACATCCATCCATACACTTTGACATGTATAATATTAGTAGAATAAGCAATATTTATAAAAGCTCAGAGTTGCTCAGCGGGCTATGGAGAGAGCTATGCTTGGAGTTTCTCAACGTGATAGAATCCGGATTACAGAAATCCGTAGAAGAACCAAATTCACCGACATAGCTCTGAGAATTTGTAAGCTGAAGTGGCAGTGAGCAGGTCGCAGAACTGATAACTGCTGCAGGGGAGTAATGTTTCTCGAGTGGCGGACACGATGCAACGCAGAACGGAGTGTTGGGAGACCATCCTCTCGATGGAACAACGACATCGTAGCGGTCGCGGGGAGTCGATGGATGGAGGCGGCTCAGAAGCGCTATTTGTGGCGTCGTATGAAGGATGATTATGTCCAGCAGTGTACGTGTATGGGCTGAATGATGATGATATATACTTTATATGGTACTGGTATTGATATGGACCAGTTGAGCTATCTGTAGATTGTTTGCGGCAGGTTGCAGTTGGCTCAATTGTTTCAATTGTAAATACTAGTTTAATTTGTATGAATATATTATTTGATTGTTATTTTCTTTGTCGATATATACTTATATGATGATTTATAGAAGGATCTCAAATCGACAAGAAAAAACATAACCCTCCTTACTCAGTCGGGCAAAACAGGTGAGGCAACAGAGTGAATTTTAGGTTAAGTATAGGCGGCTTGTTAAGAAATATTGCACATCAAATTTGGCTAGTGTAATAATTATAAAATTATCTCAAAAAATATCTTAAGTTGATAGAGAATTCGTAGAATAATGGTATCATAAAGGAAAGTAGTGCCTGGAACTATTATGTATGTAATGTACCCCAATGGCTAGTATTGGGGGGCATATAAACAGTTAAAAAAGAGCCTTTCAGCAGTGTTTGTAACTGAACCTATATAAAACAGTTAAAAGAGGTAAAAAATGGACAATGAAGCACTTTTAGCGTGCCCGTCGGTAAAACAAAATAAACAAATGTGCGCCACACAAATACAAATGTTTGTACGCGTATCAAATTAACACCGAGCTTCAATGTTCGGGGCGGGCGGCGGTGGGGCGGCTCAACTTACACCATTTTGTATCATACAAAGACATTTGTAACAAAAAATAACCATAACAATTATTATCGATCATTGCCTCAAAAATCCACTTTTTTTTTTAAAAAAAAAACATGTTCTTGTAATTTGGATATTGGCCTAGAACGGCTGATTACCATATTGGTGAGGTTTCCGCCCAAACTAGTCCCAATACGGAAAATCAAATTTAATGCGGATTTCATTCCTCATTCGTCCCATTTTTTAAAAGCAGGCTTTATGCTTGCGATTCTTTGTGATTTTTTAATAAAATTTTTGAAGCCCACCTCGATGATTTGGGCGATAATAACTACCTAAAACAATTATTTCATTACGTTACAGTGTTGAAAAATAACTGTTGTTCTTTACCAATCATCGGTCGTTATGTTTGCATTCAATTCGGCTGCTATACACACACAGAGACCTATTGTTCTATGGCTTCACTTAGGGACCACCAACGATAATGTAATATCGTAGCTCTTGGTTTAATTAATTCTATAGTAAAAAGTAACCTACTCGAACGTTCGACCAGCGCGGCAGTCTCAATGGAGCCAAGTCGTGTGTGCGAGACATATTATTATACATATGTGTAGTACACAAGTGTGTGCACATAAACAGGTGCATTCTCGATTCCCTTTCCTCATAATCCAATATAGGTTTAAATAACTTTATTCTCATAAAAATACATGGTTCACTTATAATGAGATACATGAGAAAAAAATAATCTAGGTTATACAATATTTAAACTAACCTCTGGACCTAAAAATACAATTATAACTAAATATTATCTTTGATTAAATATTGTTTAATTGAATAATGTGATAATATTATATAAATATTAAACATTATCATCATCATCATCATCATATCAACCGATCGACGTCCACTGCTGGCCATAGGCCTCCCCTAAGGATCTCCACAATTAAACATTATACTAGTACTTAATTAATTAAGTACCCCCCCTACATGGGAGACCATCCATTCGATGGACCGACGACATCGTAGCGGTCGCAGGGAGTCGATGGATGGAGGCGGCTCAGGACCGCTATTTGTGGCGTCGTACGGGGGAGGCCTATGTCCAGCAGTGGACGTGTATGGGCTGATGATGATGATGATGATGATATGTAAATGTAATTTAAGTTTATTTTTAAAGGCGTTCTAAGTTACACATTCTTTCATATTGTTTGGCAAATTGTTGAATAATTTAGCTCCTTCTGATAATATTGTTTTTTTACCATAATTAGTACGTGTTATAGGTAATTATATAATAATTGTAATATGGCGCAGTTATCACACTTAAATCTAAAATAAAAGATTAATATTTTAACATCTTTTAGGTAAAAGCTCTTGTACATAAAAGAGCTTTCATACGAACCCAAACTCGACGTTTCGTTAAGGATATCCTATGGCCACATTCGGTTTCCAGCATCAGATGGAATCCAAATGTCACCTCAATCGGTTGAGGATAACTGGTCTAAAATTTAGTTGCAAGATTCTACACGAACAAACATAGGACTTACTACAATGCAAGTTAAATAAAAGCTTGTAACAACTTCAGAAAGATTCTCATCCATACCTGTGTCCATACACTCAGACAAATTCTCTAATATTTGAACTATAAGTTTGCCTAATTATTATGTTTAAACCTATCTTAGGTACTTGCTTAAAATAATTAATTGATAAAGTTAGCATCAATGTAATCAATAGTTCACGTGTTTACCAATGTAATCAAGCTACACTAAGACCTTGAATAATGTGTAATCTAAAAGTATAGGAAAATAAACTTAATATAGATGATTGAATTATAAATATAGTAATATAGCATAATATTATAATTTTACCAATAAATAGGGACCTAACACAATGTTCAATTACTATGTATTTACATTTGAATTACCTACCTGTGAACAATACTCTTAGAGACGGCTGAATTATTATAAAAATTACCTGGAAGGGACAATGGAAAGCACGTGCCTTGCTTAGCTTAGCCGCAGGGATCACCTAGACAGTAATTTTGCAGGACGCTTTTCCGTTCTAATGTGTATTCCAATATCTTTTATACTAAAACGCCCAAAAGCTCGCAATTTTGAGCGCTTCCAAGCTTAAATAAGTATGTAACGTGCCATTCTGATTATCAATAATGAATGATATTATACAGCGCGATGCACGTCACAGGGTATTCAACGCGTCGCTAACGAGGAGCGCACAGTGAATCCTTACAGTAGCTGAGTAACATATAGTATGGGGACCTTATCCGCGCGTAATCAAAATGAAAGTAAAGTTTGTCGAAGACTTGGACCGCACCGCTGCCGCACTGGACAAATATGAGCATTCAAATACGTATTACCTCCCCTTGGAGTCAATCAGTACAGACAAGTACAGAGGTTCTCCGGGTTTTCAAAATATTAGCTGAGCGCCTGCTCGAAGCGACGCGTGACCCGAGAGCTGGTGAGTATCTGGCGCAGTGCATTAGCATTGCCATACAACCAACGGGGCAATGCAGCCAGCGGCATTAAACGTCAAAAATCCGACTTAAAAGCTATAAGACTACATCTTGATTTCACTAGATAGCAGTTATGGCTTTCTGCCTATCTCGAAATGATCACATCGCATGCATAAACAATGTGGTCATATGGAGATAGGCTACAATAGCGTTTGGACTAGATCGCCCTATGGCCTTATAGCGTAACGACTATACTGTCGTTTGTTTTATAAAATACTGTTATGTAGATAGTTTAAACATTCTGTTTTTTCGAGCTCGTTGCGAGCGTCTTCTTTCCCTGTACTATCTGCACAAACATTCGCTGTCGTTACATTACGCCCCAAAACGCCGGTTAGTACTCGGCTTAAAATACTGACAGCATTCCAAATTTCCATTCAACTAATATTATAAATGCGAAAGTGTGTTTGTTTGTTTGTCCTTCCTTCACGCCCTAACTAAGCAACCAATCGAATTGATTTTTGGCATAGAGTTAGTTAAAAAGATGGTGAGTAACATAGCCTACTTTTTATCCTGGTGAAACATCAAATTCAACCCTGAAAAAATAACCTTTTTATCCCCCTAGAAATGTGAAATTCGAATTGAACGCGCTCAATAAACCCATTTCAGACGCCTGAAAGAATTCAGTCGATTTGACGCACAAATCACTGCTATTAAAATTTAGTAGGTACTAATTACGTTAGGTATTAATGACGGCGTGTAATGTGGCGCGGTGGGCGAAGGTCCGCCTGCGACGCAGGAGGTTGCGGGTTCGATTCCCGCCTCGGGACAAATATTTGTACGACCTGCAAATATTTGTTCAGGGCGTGCTGGTCGTTTTTCTATGTACTCGTATAATAAAAAATATCTATCTATGTATATAATATTATGTATATCAGTTATCTAGTACCCATAACACAAGCTCTGCTTAGCTTGGGGCTAGATAATGCTGTATGAATTGTCCAGCATTATTTATTTATTTATGATTTATTTAATTGTAAAAAACCTACTAGGCTGAAATAACTTTCACTGTGCAATCATCTCGGTAATTTACAGGCAACGTGGGATCTTCAATGGGGAATTAATTTGTGTCAAGTGTATTTAATATATGTAGGTGCCTCGTGTCTCATATGATTTAGACGGTAAAATGTCCGGGATTTTGTCACCTTTACAAAAAGTCACCCCTGAAGCTCCAAAATTTGTTATGTAAACTTACTTACCATCTATCTATACATATAATGACCTCAGTGGTATAGTGGCCGAGAAAAGCCCTCGACGCAGGAGGTTTCGGGTTCGATTCCCGCCTCGGAACAAATGTTTGTACGATCTGCAGCTATTTGTTCCGGGTTTTATGGCTGTTTTCTATGTATTTATTTAATATATCAATTATCCATAACACAAGCTCTGCTTACTTTGGGGCTAGATAAGGCTGTGTGAATGGTCCAGCATCATTTACGTATATTTATTGTTCATGAAATTGTAAGGAAATGATAACTGCAGCGTTACCGCGGTCGTTCCAAAACTCTGCCGACGACGACGGGGCAACCAAAATAAGCGTTGCGACGGTTTCGATCCTCTGGCATCCATCTGGCAAGGCATAAAGGTGGAAACGGACCCAGTGGCGGCGTAGCGTGAGCTGGTGGTATCCGTGGCGGATTTCTACATTTATTTGCACCACAACACGACTCTTCCCTCGCGTAAGAGGCGAGTAAGTGATATAATGATATATATACACCATAGAAAAGCTCAAAAGGAAAATATGTCACTCTTCTAAATTCCGATTTATTGTGTCAAGTACACGTTACAAACGATACATAAAGCAAAACATATACCTTAGCTATGATAGCTCGTCTAGATATAGAGGCATACATCTTAGCGTCCCCTCCAGAACACATCCACCACTGAACTGCGATTCCCAAACCACAAGCCCATGTTGGGTATTATGGCATGAATGAGCTGAGAAAATTTTGAGAAGAAAACTAAAATAGCAAATCTCTGTTCACATTCACATTGCTAATTCATATTAGCCAGGCGTTACGACTTGATAGAATGCTTAGTAAATGATCCACAGTGATCGTTTGAAATCCAACCCGTTAGTCGAGATCTATTGAGTTGATTTTGGTTTTGATCTCGACTAGACTTGAGACTACGGCATTTATTGGTAAAGCAATCGAATGTCGCTCGAGAATACGAGGAAACACTGCACACGCATAAAACCGTAGAAATCTTAATAATGAGGAAGATTTCTATGCAGATATCTACGGATATAATTCTATGGCATCAGCCTGAGAATAAAAATGTAAAGGTATCTATAATCAATAATAAATGTAATCTAAATGTAGAAGTATCTATAATCAATAATAGTCACGTGGATAATGCTTAAAAAGTTTTTTTTTTTCAAGCAAATCATTTTGGTCATATCAAATATCCGGGACATTTTTTGTGATAAGTTATTTAAATTTTATTTTGTTCCAAACAATTACTTAGTTTACGTAATCTCATGAGTAGGTAGGTAACATATTTTGGAGGATTCAGAATCTATGCCTTAGGCAAGTTCTAATAAACCACACGGAGGGTTCCGTACCTTCGTACATAACTAATTTTGCAATATATATATATATATATATTATTTGTTATTACTTATCGTAGCAAGCAGTCAGTATTCTATACAAACTGTCTACCTTTTACGGTTTATGAGATAAAGCACGCTGACAGACGGACGGACGAAGAGACAGCCGAGGCTTAGTAACAGGGTCTCGTTTTCTAACCCTAAAAATTTGATTATGTTTGATCATGATCACTTATATTTTCCTCGGGTCATTTCTACACTTTATTTTATCATTCAACACCTAAAAACAAACAAATATCAATTTAACGAATATCCTCATGCCATCTCTATACCTTCTTTCGTTCAGATTCAGATGCGCGTGAGCAGTTCAAGAGACCTCAGACGCTGTAAACAACGCGTCAGTATCAGTCGAGGGCCGACCGTGACGCGATACAGACGTCACCATGTTAACTTCAACTCTAGTGTTTATAGCGGTGTGCTATGGAGCCAGTGCTTACACGGTCCCCGAGGCCAAGTTGGAGGCAATCTGGCCTAAAGGCCTAAGAGTGACTGTCAAAGGTAAGTGGATGGTAAGCTACTCGAGTTTTTCCTTATTACGGTAAGTAAGTACCTACTTTGTTAGCTAAAACATTTACATCGCTTATTGAGTACCTTGGGTTTAGCTTTGTGGGAATAAATACAAGACAAGGAAGCTACCTGAATAAGTATTATGAATCATGAATTTTTTCAACTCTGTTACTTATGTACTTGGTCTGGTTATATGAACATACATACATATAAATTGTTCAACAGTTTATCCTTTTAAACGTACAATAATTACTATTATAGATACAGTATGTACCTACTTCAAATTAAATTATTTGCATTTTTTCTATCACATATGCCATAAGCCTGCGAAAACAATTAATAAGTCGGTAAGGTAGCTCATTGTCCTGAGTTCCTAAGAAGGCTTTGAAATGCTCGTAGCACTGCCGACGAACTTTTAGTGACTTGATCAAAGATTTAAATCGTTTGGATTTGATTCGAAAAGGTTTACTAGCCCCTATGAGTTTTTACCTAGCCCTTTTTTTTCTTCTTTTTTGAAGAAATGCACGTGTTTTATCGTAACTTGAAATATAAATTTATTGGTTGTCGTCATTATTTTTAAAATTAATGTAGGTAAATCTTACTGGACTGTTATTATACGACCCGACCCGACACCGAAACTGCCACCAACTTTAGTGGACGCCTATGAAATTGTAGGTACGATATGATTTATAAAATGTCCTATGCGTCAACTGGTCTAGTGGTATTCGTGAATGTATCACTCGTACTATTTTCACCGCACGTTTGCTCATTTTCTTTTGTGTTGTATTCGTAATCAAAAGGCAGCCAATGCGGCAGATGATGTAGATTGTATATCACGACGATGCTCTGACTTTCGTAAGACGTTGGCAATACTGTTCGTGTGACGTTGGCCATAAGTGCTTTTTCTTGAGACGCTGGGAATACTTCTCGTGAGACGTTGAGAATATGAGCACGTCACACACACATTTTTTATTTCTTTTTTATGATTTGGTATAAAAAAATACATATAACCCTAAATTTTTACCTTTCTAACACCAACCCCTATTTTTTAAAGCGATATTATAATAGTTAGTATTGTACTGTAGTAATCTTCAACCCTCCGTGGTCGATGGCAAAACAACCTTTGCTGGGTCAGCTAGTACTTAATCTAAAATTGACTCTGTTGTCGCTTCTTTTTAATTTACATTCCTTGTGGATTTGAATTTTACTTTTTTTATGTCCTGATTTGTTTACAAACATTCCACTTAAGTTTGGCTAGTGTATATAGTTTTAAATACTTATAAGTATGTATAACAATTAAATTATACCTAAGTACGTTAGATGTGAGAATATTCGGTACAACCCACCGACATTATCCTCAGGTGATTTTAGAATTCAGTTAATTATATTCTTAGTTAGTTTATACTAAACTAGTCCACTCGTGCAAATTATTCCTGTTCGAGCTTAGCTTCAAGTGTATTTCCCATAGTTTCAAACTTTCAGGTATTAAGATAAAGCAAACCGCTTTAATCTTGTTTTAATTAAATTCGAGTTTGATTTCGGTGAAGTTTTGAGAGTGCGCGTGAGAGTTTTCAATAATTTACGCAACGCAAGAGTCTCTTCTTCTTACTCTACCAAAATTTATCAAGGTTCTACCGGGTAGAGCTTTTCCATGATAATAAGAGACATTTTGTTCCGTGTTTCCATCCCATTTTAACAACGCGAGCATTATAATATAAAATGAGACGTAAGATAATTATTAATCGGACAAGGCTCTGAATTTTTAGAACAATAAAATAAATAGTATCAGAAAGAGGAAAATATACTATCTTTCCAACGATAATTATATTTTTGTTATGGAATTTTTAGGTTGAGTATATTTATTATTGTAAACTATTATTATATTATTATTGTAAACTGTAAGAATTCCCTAGATATAAGATAGATACAAAGCTAATTAAAAAAAAACTATGTATCATTATTCATTACTCACCTAGCTTAAAAATTTTGTACCTACTTATCCGGCTGTACCGTAGCCGGGTCCATATTTGAAACTGTAAATATATACAGGATGTTTGGTACTGGGATCGACATAATTTTTTTGGGGAGCCGCCCCCAACTTAAGTCTTAAATAAGCGTTCACCTATTGTCCATAGCATTTTCTTTTGATACTTAGGTAGTCGGAGGCCTTTGTACCCTAGGTACATGGGGTGGGTGCCTCCGACTACCTAAGTATCAAAAGAAAATGCTATGGACAATAGGTGAACGCTGTTTAAGACTTTTATGTAGTCGGGTTTTAGTTTTTAACTATATATTTTTTTATCTTTTTGCTAATAGTTTGAGAATCGTTAACCTCACAAAAGTTTGAGAACGGTTTCGGAAAGTACAAACAAAGACCTTTGCAACGATACCACACACGAGCATATTTACTACCATTGAGATTTTCGACCCTTTCTTAGACCCCCGCTATCTCGTTAGACCCCCATTTTTATCTGACGTCACATAGCCCATAACCATTGGGCTATTAAGACGAATCATACGACACCTCATTTGTTGAAATCGGACCAGTAGTTTCAGCGCCACGTGGGAACATAAAAATTGGCTACATACATACATACGGTGTCAAAATCATAACCCTCCACAGTGTAAATTTTAACCCAATTTTGTTTCATCTGAATATTATAATGAAAACCAATAGTTTTTATCATCATAAGCACTAGAGTAAAACTCTGGCATCGATAGACCTTGAAGATTTTTTATAAAAAATTGACAAACTTACCCTAAATCCGCATCATGAAACATACAAAAAAAAAATAAAGAAAAAAATGCGGGTCTTCTGGTCGTTTTCTATCATCATCATCATCATCAGCCCATATACGTCCACTGCTAGACATAGGCCTCACCCGTACGACGCCACAAATAGCGGTTCTGAGCCGCCTCCATCCATCGACTCCCTGCGACCGCTACGATGTCGTCGGTCCATCGAATGGATGGTCTCCCATGTAGGGGGGATAAAAAATATCTATATAATATATTCATGTATTGTATTATGTATATAAGTCATCTAGTACCCATAACACAAGCTCCGCTTAGCTTGGGGTTAGATGATGCTACTGTGTGAATTGTCCAGCATTATTTATAAGTTAAGTATTGATGCCCTGATGCTGCTCCCCCAAAATCTCTTTTGTCCCAACGGCAATGGGACGGGCCTCTGTGTGAGTTGACACGGAATTGTTTGTTACAAACGTGCTCCAGCTCTGCAGATCGTGCCCGTCTCCTGGCCGTTTCCAAATGGGAGTCAGGACATTGGTTGCAAGCACTTCGTTCATACAATACTGGCACTCTATTGGATCCCGTAACTTTCCGTATAGCAACATGTCTTCGGTTGGGTGCAAGGTGTTGCGCGCCTCATCAATGCCAGTGCGGTACTGTTGTCGAACAGCTTGGTCATCACGGATTATCGTGTACTAGGGCTGCCGGTCGGATATCTCGCCATGCCAGCCTTAACGACATCATCCGGCGGGCCTTTGTCACCGCTAACGTACCAGCTATTCTCAAACCGAATGGTCTGTTGCGTGACGATGGTAAGAGGCCCGACGGCATGACTTTAGTCCCTTGGGAGCTGGGGAGGCCTATTGTGTGGGATGCTACATGTGTTGACACAATTGTGCCTTCCCATCTTTCTAGGACATCCGTGAGGGCTGGTTCGGCGGCAGATTTGGCCGAGGATCTCAAGAGGCGCAAATATGCAGGTCTCTACAGAGCCTACGCATTTGCTCCCCTTGGAGTCGAGACCCTAGGTCCGTGGGGTACCGAGGCTCTCCGGGTTTTCAAAAAATTATCTGAGCGCCTGGTCGAAGCGACGCGTGACCCGAGAGCTGGTGAGTATCTGGCGCAGCGCATTAGCATTGCCATACAGCGGGGCAATGCAGCCAGCGTCTTGGGGACGCTTCCGACTGGTATTGATATGGACCAGTTGAGCTATCTGTAGATTGTTTGCAACAGTCTGCAGTTAGCTCAATTGTTTCAATTGTAAATACTAGTTTAATTTCTTTATATTATTTGATTGTTATTTTCTTTGTCAATACAGTTAAGTATTTATTTATTTAAAATAAGTCCAAGGGCTAATTGCAGTCCATTTTGTGTTCAAACCATTTTGTATTTCAAAATGGTTGATATACCTACCTGTACTGCCTGAAATAAATGATTTATTTATTATTCTTAAGTCATACACCTATATTAAATTGCAGTCTGGCTGTGATGCTTTGTATGTATGGGAAAATAAATAGATTAATAAACATTTTGTTTTGGCAGTTTAAAAAAATCAGCAGCAAACCCTTATCAAGAGTTTGATAAAAAGGGCCCAACCAACATTTTTACAAAAATATTTTTAATTTCATTGTAGGTACTTTTATCTACCTACTAGCTTCTGGCCGCCCGCGACTTCGCATGCGTTTTTTGCGGGAAAATGTAACTTATACACGGAAGACCAGCGCTATGGCCTATGTTTGATTGCTTTAGTTATGTAATTATGAATGATTTATCCGTAACGCCAACAAGTGGCTCTGGCGGAAGACCAGCGTTGAATGCTAGCTTGCTAGTGATCCAACTCATGCTGAGACTGAGCCCATTTTGTGAAAGGACCTAGGTATAGAAGATGTTTCTTCTCCTAATTAAGTACAGTGTATCAGTTATTTAGTATCTAAGTTCTGTTCACAAAATAAATATATTTTATTCTTTTATTCTATTCTATTCTTATTCTATGATATGATCTGCTCTACCATAGCACATGCTGAGTGGAGTCTGATTTTGTTAGTTTTTCTTTTTATTTAAGGTTTATTTGCTGTTTATTACTCATTTGTTCTGGCAAATAAAAGTCTTTTTACTTTTTTTACTTTTGATCCTAGGACTATATAATATATACGTTCCCTTTAATTTAAAAAATGCCCTGAATATATGTTTAAACAGCAATAAAGGCTTATATTATATACTTACAAGGTTTGTCTGCTCGAAATCTTTAATACCTACGTAGTAGTTTTTGCGTTGTCTTCGTCTTCGGCTGGCCAAACATCTAAGAACTTCACATATTTTTAACCGACTTCAAAAGGAGCAGGTTCTCAATTCGTCTCCAAGTTTTTTTATGTATGTTACGTGATATCTCCGCCAAGAGATTTTTATCCCCAGGAGATAGTATTTATCGCGCAAAACTTAAAAACAGTGTAAAAGTAAGGGAATTTGAATTCGGTTTATCGTTTTTTAAAACACACCAAATTATTGCTTTTGCCTATTACTTAATAAGATTATATTTTCTAGAACCGGTTAATTAACACAGCTTCGTAAACCTACCGATTTATCAAGCTGTGTAAGCGTGTGATTATTTTCCTTTGAAAAACTGTGTAAATAGCTGTGTAAATTACTTAAAAAAGCTGTGTAATTATTTTCCTTAGAAAAATATTTTGAATAGGTGCCTTGATTTGCTTTACATATCTTTCTTACAAAAAGCTTTTATAATACTAGTAGCTGCGCCCCGCGGCTTCGCGCGCGTATCGAGTTTTGAGTAAATCGAACCAAGGAATGATAATTTTCTTGCAAACTTTACCACCATTTTTAACACCCTCTGAAGGTTTTTCAAAATAAGATTAGCCTATGTGTTATTCTACAACTTAAGCTATCTACATACCAAATTTCATCTAAATAAGTTCAGTAGTTACGGAGATACGTTGTAACAAACATTCACATAAAGTTTCAATTCATATATTATAATATATATTAATTATATTAACTGATATAATGACGTGGTGACGTCTAAATCAACTAAAATCTGTTCTGGAAAGCTAATATCGGCCATTTCATAATTTCAAACTTCTCAATAACAGCAGACGTGGCCGAGCGGTTAAGGCGTCTGACTAGAAATCAGATTCCCTCTGGGAGCGTAGGTTCGAATCCTACCGTCTGCGAATTATTTTGCATTCACTAGTTTATCTGACACGACTATTTTACTACATCGTGTCCTTCGGCGTTGATTCTCTTTATGCAAACACTAGCTCCTGCCCGCGCCTTGGTCCGCGTTTTATCGGTATAAAAAAATAGCCTATAAGTTATTCCAGGTCCCAAATTTGGGACCGGAATAACATAGGCTATTTTTTATACGAGAAACAAACATCCATACATCCATACTCACAAACTTTGACATATATAATATGAGTAGAATAAACCAAAAAAAAAAGAAAATTACGGTCCTAGAAAAATGCTGGCGTGTCCCTGTGTTATCCATCGAAAGGATAGCAGCGCTATGTTTTCTAATTAATTTAGTTTTTAATTACCTATAGCATAAACATATTTGACGTCCGTCTATTACCCATTAATTATATCTTGCTGGATCACCAATATCTTTGAATGGTGACCTCAATAAATAATATTTAAATTTCAGCAAAACAGTCCAGTAGAGATGTGAAAATTATATCTTTACTTTTCGTACAGATTTGTTGTTTAATGTAGTCTATGGCAAAACAAGCTGAATATTGACGTTTTTCAAAACTGGTAGGTAGGTAATAACAAGTAGGTACCTAGTATTCTGCGGGCCGTGGGGCCGCGGCGTACGAATATCGACCCCTCCAACTCAACCCGTGGATGTCGTAAGAGCCGACCGAGGGAACCTACCAGAGGAAGGGCAGCAGCTTCCTTCTGAGTATTTTTAAACACCAACACTGCGATCACCAATCCGCCTGCCAAGCGTGGTGATTATGGCAAATCCCCCCTACATGGGAGACCATCCACCTAGACACTAGATGGACCGACGACATCGTAGCGGTCGCAGGGAGTCGATGGATGGAGGCGGCTCAGGACCGCTTTTTTGGTGTCGTACGGAGGAGGCCTATGTCCAGCAGTGGACGTGTATGGGCTGATGATGATGATGATGACCTAGTATTCTTCTATTTTTACTAAGAGTTAAACTACAAGGAACCTTTGACTCATTCCGATAACATAATTACTTAGGTACAGGTACCTACATAAATAATAAAAGTATAATAGGTACCTACATAAATAATAAAACGCAATCCACAAATGAGCTCATATACACGAGCGGCAAAGTGCCAACGGCAGAGGTAACTGATGCCGTCGACACGCGCCGACGCGACGGCAGCCGTCGACAATTGACGGCAGCCGTCAACGGCTACAGTTGCCTCTGCCGTTGGCACTTTGCCGCTCGTGTATTGGGCCTTTAATAAAAGGTTATTGACACCATTACGTAGCAATTAACTCGGATGCTAATAAATATCGTAATTAAAATAACAACTTTTTACTGAGTAAATAAATGCATGAAAGTATAATTATAAAAAAAAAAGAGTTTGTTAAATGTCGGCGTCGGTCTGTTTGTTTCGGCTAATCTCCTAAACGGCTGGACCAATTTTATAGTATGTATACTATAAGCCTAAGCCGCCTAAATTACCACTTAGGCTACTTTTACCACAGGAACATAATTACGGTTTCTCGCAATAAAAAACAATGAAATCCAGCGTAACTGCAGGGATAGCTGGGTCAGCATATATAGAGCGACATACAAATATGTACATTAATAAGGAAAAATATGAAAATAAACCAGCTTTCAAGTTCCAAGTTTAACTTATTGACATTCATTGAATATTTCCGTTTTTTATTCTTGTTTGATATTGGGATTATTTTTCACATAGTAATTTTGGTAAGCAGGTTACCTTACTTATAAAGTTCGAGAACGAATTCGAGACCATTACTTGCTGAACTTGAAAAATGGCTACCAATTTTAAATCTACGTTTCTTGAATATAAGTTTCACTCATACCCAGCTACCTAGTTTAGTTTTATCTTGTGTACGTAGGAGTAAAATAAAGAACATGACACCAGCACTTTTTGCATTACCTACTTGAAGGTTGGTAGGCTGTTAGCGATAAGGCCGCCGATTGTACAACACTAGATATACAGTAATTAGTACTAAGTTCTTGTATGAGTATTACATGTATTGATGGTGCAATAAAGATACATATATTCTATTCTAGGTAGATCCGCGAGTATTATCTCTCTCATACGTAGTAAAAAATAAAACAAAAAACAGATATTGTACTTGATAAGTAATCTTTATTAAGCTGGGACGATGTTCATTTGCTTATATTTAACTACACACAAATGACAAAATTTTGCTAAACTAGGTTTAGCTACCTATATGAGAGAGATGCTACTTAGTTTAGCAAAATTTAGTCATTTGTGTGCAGTTAAATATAAACAAATGAACATCTTCCCAGCTTAATAAAGATTATTTATCAGGTACCTACTTATCACGTACATTATCTGTTTTTTGTTCTATTTTTTTAGTTTAAAAAGTTCTTTCGGACCATCTCTCGTTGCTTAAACCTTAGTTAGGTCCGTTAGCTTTATATTCTGTTTAAACTAAGCATATCAGATTAGGAGACAAATATTTTTTATCGCCTACTTAATTGGATAATATTTTAAATCGGTTCTCGGCCGGTCAACGTCTCTAAGGTCCCTGACACTGCAGAAGCCAACGAACTATCGCGGACCAGACTGGTTTTAGTATCTTTCATCTAATACAGCGTGCAAAAAATTAAGTAGGAACCATTGCATCAGAGATCAGAAGTCAAAAACTTTATTGAGGCTTACAAAATAAGCACTTAGTTAAGTCAAATTGTATACGGTAGATAATATATTATCAATTAATATGAAGCAACGAGCTATTGATTTTCTCTTCACTACAAGTTTTTGTCCGATATTGGGAGAATGATGGGCCTCTGACCAGCTTGAAAGATAAATAAAGGCTACCTGATAGAAAGGCGTTCTTGATAGGAACAACATTACCTATAGGTCATCATCATCAGCCCATACCCGTCCACTGCTGGACATAGGCCTCCCCCGTACGACGCCACAAATAGCGGTCCTGAGCCGCCTCCATCCATCGACTCCCTGCGACCGCTACGATGTCGTCGGTCCATCGAGTGGATGGTCTCCCATGTAGGGGGGATTTGCCATAATCACCACGCTTGGCAGGCGGATTGGTGATCGCAGTGTTGGTGTTTTAAAATACTCAGAAGGAAGCTGCTGCCCTTCCTCTGGTAGGTTCCCTTAGTCGGCTCTTACGACATCCACGGGTTGAGTTGGAGGGGCCGATATTCGTACGCCGCGGCCCCACGGCCAAGTTCAGTTTTGTAACTTTCTCTGTTACCTATAGGTAACAGAGAAAATTACAAAACTGAAATATAAATTACAACCAGTATTAGGGCGCTACCCCGACTCAACCAGAGCCGCCACCTATTTTATCGTATTAATACGATAAACAAAGTAATTTTCAAAAATCCCTTGGCCCGTTTGTGATACCTATCATAAGCTTTTTTAATGCCTCTTTAATAGTTTTATATTGTATAACTTAGGAGGAGATGCGATAACCGAGTTTGGTGGCCTAAAAGTGCAACTTCGCATCTATTCCTAAACTATACAAAATAAAACTATTGCAGAGGGATTAAAAAAGCTTATGATAGGCATCACAAACGGGCCAAGGGATTTTTGAAAATTACTTTGTTTAACGTAATAATACCATAAAATAGGTGGTAGCGCTAGTTTGGGTCTGGGAACCGCCTTAACAATTGAAACAGTTGAGATGTCTGCAGACTTTTGGAAGCAATCTACAGATAGCTCAACTGATCCAAATCAATACCAAATGGACGCGTATCCAAGAAGCTGGCATTATTAAATACTTGCTGCTGCCCGCGCCTTCGCCGAAGTTTTATCGGGATAAAAAATAGCCTATATGTTATTCCAGATCCCAAACTATACCCATACCAAATTTCAGCCTAATCGGTTCAGTAGTTTTTGCGTGAAAGTGTAACAAATATCCATACATCCATCCTAACAAACTTTGACGTTTAAAATATTAGTAGGATGTAGGATTACACCATTATAACCCTAGATACTAATCCCTTGCTATTTTATTTAGACAGCCGTAGTCAACGAAAAAAAATGTTCTGAACAGGATTAACCAGAGATTTATCAATTAAAAAGGGAAGGGGGAAGGACCATCCACACGGCATCATATAGCCCCAAGATAAGCAGAGCTTATGTTATAGGTACTAGATAACTGATATACATAATTAATATAATTAGAATAATTGCATATATATATATATTTATATTATATATTGTATATATTATACATAAAAAACGACCAGAAAACCCTGAACAAATATTGGCAGATCGTACAAATATTTGTCCCGAGGCGGCAATGGATAGAATAGTAATTTTTCCAAAAACTTGTTAAATGGATTCTAAAAATTAACAATAATTTGCATTTTCGGTCACTTACTGTAAGTATTGCCAGTTCTGTCTGCTTAGTACATTGATAGGTATCGTATCTCGTTACCTCAACAACAACTAAGTATTGGCGAACAAATCTCTTATAGCCAATTTAAAACTTTCAGATGACGGTTTCTCCCTCATGGCCTTCCACGGTAACCTAAACGTAGAAATGGAAGGTCTAGAAGCCGGGCAGTGGGCGAGAGACATCACAAAGGCCAAGAACGGACAGTGGACTTTCAGGGACCGGAACGCAGAGCTGAAGATAGGAGACAAGATCTACTTCTGGACTTATGTGATCAAGAACGGGCTGGGGTATCGTCAGGATAATGGAGAGTGGACTGTCACAGGTAAATATCATATTGAATTGATTCTCCTCCTTCCTTATTGCTTTATTGAATTGATTCATAAAATTTAAATACAAAAAATCAAAATACACATCAATTTATTTCAAAATAAAATAAACAAAACAAGTGGCAGGACAGAAACCAGGGATTGGTTACTGTTTAAATTTAATTTAAACTACACACATCAACATCGTCTAGGGATATTTTGTATAAAGTTCTTGAACTCTAAAAATACTGGCCGGTTTTAAAATCTTTTGAAGAAACCTTATTTTTTAGGCCTTTTTGAATGATTCCAAATTTGAATTTGAACAAATGAATAAAAAACAAAAGATTTGCACGGCATTGCTATAGCGAAGGTCGAAAGTTACAATTTATCTTCCATAGTTTATGGTAATTTTTTGTGTCAAATTGAAGTTTTAA
The DNA here is from genome assembly GCA_947859395.1 of Eupithecia insigniata. Classification (NCBI taxonomy): domain Eukaryota; kingdom Metazoa; phylum Arthropoda; class Insecta; order Lepidoptera; family Geometridae; genus Eupithecia; species Eupithecia insigniata. The sequence continues at coordinate 2,489,773 of OX402002.1, forward strand.
AACACGTAATTAATTAATTTCGATTTTATACTACTAAATGCATCATGCGGCGGCGCCATTTAACTAGAGATAAAATGTTAAGGGCAGTAGGTATGCTCCAAGCTGGGGCTACTCAGCTGAGTGTTGCTGAGGAGATTGGAACAAAACAAAACGTGATCTCAAGGTTATGGTCACGTTATCGTGCTACCGGTGAAGTGGCTGAAAGACACCCAGGCGGGAAGCGCATAACCACCCAGCGACAAGACCGATTTTTGCAAGTTTACGCTAGAAGACAACCAAATGTTACGACAATGCAGTTGGTTCAAAGGCTCCAGTCAGAGCACCAGTTGCTGGTGAGTGACCAAACTGTGAGGAGAAGACTGCATGAAGCCAACCTTCATGCTCGCAGACCGCTTCGTACTCCAGCACTACGCCGAGGAAATCGTGGACGAAGATTAGAGTGGGCTCGTGAACATTTGCTCTGGGAAGAGAACCTGTGGTCTGCGGTGCTGTTTACCGATGAGTCCCGATTCGGTTTCCATCCCGATTCAAGAAGAGTACGTGTATGGCGAGCTCCTGGTCGTGAGAGCCGTCTGCAACACCCTCAGGAAGTCCATCCATACCGCGGTGGGACAGTTATGGTTTGGGCGGGAATACGTATTGGATGAAGAACAGATCTCGTTTGGATCAGAAACACCATGACCGCTGAAAAATACCGTAACCAGGTGCTAGTACCAATAGTCTACCCCCATCGACTACAAATGGGCCAAGAATTCACGCTCATGCACGACAATGCCCGTCCGCACACAGCGCGAGTGGTGACCAGCTGGCTGCAGGAGCACGACGTGTCGGTCTTAAACTGGCCTGCGCAATCGCTAGACCTAAACCCCATAGATCATGCATGGGACATGCTCCAAAGAAGGGCTATGAACCATTTGCCTGCAAACATCGCGACTGAAGAGCAACTTTTTTTGCATCTTAGCAGGACCTGGGACAATATCCCGCAGCAAGACTTTGATAACTTGATTCAAAGCATGAAAACCCGTTGCAGGACCGTTTGTCATGGGTGGTTTTACTGACTACTGATTTTTCGTATAATTGCAAAAAACAGGAAATTTCGCATAATTTTGCATTTTTTTTTAAAACACAACATCCTCAATGTAATTTTTTTTCATATTTTGTTTTTTATTGAATAAAATTTTAATTACACATAAAAAATATTTCTATTGTATTCGAAGGTCTAGTCTACTAAACGGGCTTTTCAAAAATATATACATGTTGCATGTTATTTATAACAAATTTTGAGTAAATTGAGAAAATATGAAATATCCCTAGACGATGTTGATGTGTGTATATTACAGGGAACCGTGAGACTTATAATTGTAACCTTAAGATTGATTTATGTAAGTCAGATTAAACCTATATATTTATTTATATATTTATTTATATATGTATTTATATATTTATTTATATATTTATTTATATATGTATTTATATATTTATTTATATATTTATTTATATATTTATTTATATATTATTTCAGATAAATTTACATTTGTTGCTTAAACTCTATTGCTTATACTATTGTTACGACATCGATATTCATCTGTTTGCCTTTGGCAAAGGCCTCCTCTAAGCCCTTCCACTCTGCTCTATCTCTCGCCAACCTTATCCCTGCAACATCCTTTAGCTCGTCCTCCCACCTTTTAAATTGTCTCCCTCTATTACGTTTATTATATTTTGGAAACCAGTCCATCAGCGTCCTGCTCCATTTGTCTTTTCCTCTTGCTGTATGACCAGTCAAACTCCATTTCAGTTCTTTACTTTAAGTGTAAAGATTAAACCTATGTACCTACCTAAATACCTAACAATCGAAATTGCAGTGCCCAACAGGGTGTATGTACCTTCTAACGTTAGCTATAATTAGACCATAAGCTACCAACCTGTGTACATATTAGCAATGAATAAATGGAATGAACAGGTCTTCCCTCCTACATATGGTTTCTAAATTAAATTATGAAATAAGCAGCAAATGTATCCTAACAACATCACTAATATCTAAAATATAAGCTTAAGTATGTATAGTTAAATTGTCTTATTTAAGTTAAGGCAAATAGCAATAATTTAATATTAGGACATTAAGGAAAAATTAAGTAGTAGCTACTAAAAAAAAACCCGAATCTGATTGACCACAAAACTAAGAAATACTTAAATCGCACCATATACGTTATTCTTCTGATGATAAGGAAAACATTTAAAAAATTACAGGAATTTAAAATAATAATATAAATAAAATCAGGTTATTATTTAATAGCCGGTTGGTACTTTACAGGCTGCAGCATCAGTCCCAAAGATCACCGGTTATGTGCCTGCCTACTAACACAAATTATAGGTATCAGAAGTACCTACGATAGTAAAATTAGAAATTGGAAATCAAAACCAATCTATTTGTAGTACGTAGTACATAGAGAAAACTTTTACAGTGTACTCAATAATAAAGACACCAAGACTACTTCCTCTAATCGCCCTCAATAATTTTCAGAATACGTCGACGAAGCAGGAAACCCAGTGGATGTCGAAAACCCCCCACAAGCAACCACCCCCACCACCACAACCACAACCAAGGCAACCAAACGACCAGCAACCCCAAAACCGACACCTGCACCGAACTGCAAAGTCTCATTGACTGTCGTCAGCGGGGTAAATTCAGTCTGCAAGGGAGCACTGGTCTTTAGTGAAGAGTTTAGTAAGAAGACATTGAAGGACCTGACAAATTGGCGGGTAGAGAGCAAGTTTCCAGAGGAACCTGTGAGTAAACTTTATTTTTGAATCAGCTTTAGATGCGCTATCAAAGTAGAGTTGTGTAATAAACGCTAAAACTAAATACTTACTCTGCTAAAAACTAGGGTAAGTAGGAGATCACTGCACAACAATAATACCTTAGAATTAATTGCATGGAACCTGTTACTTTTACAAAAAGAAAATTTATGATGAAGAATCGTTTTCAGCTACGCCCCAGAGTTCTCCTGACGAAGAACTTCTGTTTCTTCTGGTTATTACCACAGAGCGTCGTATACTTCCAAATCAATCTCGATAAAAGTTCGTAACGAGACAATGCTCGATTTTTCTATTATCTATTCCTTCACCACAGGACTATCCGTTCAACGTGTATATGAGCGAAGGCACGATGAAATTTGAGAGCGGTTCGTTGGTCATCTCTCCAGTGCTGCTGGAGGACTACAAATACGAGGGCTTCATCCACGAGAGCCTGGATCTTACTAACAGGTAACCTACACATAGACTAAATAGACTAATCTATCTATCCAACTCGTAAGCATTAAGGATGAGAGTTATTGGATATTTTAGCTACCGGTTATTAGTTGGGTATTTTTTTACAATACCGCTAGTACCAACTGGTACCCAATAACGATAAAATACCTGTCCTGATTTCTACCCAATATATTTCTAACCGATTTGGTTAGAAATACCAAATACTTGTTGCAGCTACATAACTTTACAGGTGAACGGTCCTCTAGTGCCTATGCGTAGATGATAGTTAGGTAAGTATAGGTATTGAAGCGTTGGGTAGTTATGGTTCACGGTCGGTTAGGCGCGGTGCTCGCTTTGCACAATTATTCCCTAGCGGTATGCGGATTTTACAATAGCGTTAGATATTTTAGGACCATGCTAACAGGTACTGAGTTAGTTATTGAATACCGGACTCATCTCTAGTAAGCATCCATTATACCTCTTCATTGCGTTTGCTTCGTTGCCCCGTTTCTCGTTATATGGATGATATCGTCTGAACGAGTGATGATAATGTTTGATCGATAGATGATAGATATCAATAATATAATCATTTATTTCATTAATTACAAGAATAATACGTCACATTCGTATCTATTAAAAAGTAGATTAAATTAAGAAATTACATTCCATGTTTAGAAATGCATTATAAGGCCCCTTTATTTCACTACTAGCTGCTGCCCGCGCTTTCGCCCGCTTTCTATCGAGATAAAAAATAGCCTATAAGTTATTCCAGGTCCCAAACCATACCCATACCAAATTTCAGCCTAATCGGTTCAGTAGTTTTTGCGTGAAAGAGTAACAAATATCCATACATCCGTCCATACAAACTTCGACATTTATAATATTAGTAGGAAGTAGGATAGGATTCCATAATTAATGAAATCTATATTCCATCTTTTCTTCTAGCAATGTGTCCACAGAATAAGTTTTAAAATAGTAACAAGAGATAACCGACTTTTTTGCAAATTATAATGTGCTCCGAAAGCCGTACCCATGATCTTTTCAGTATGAATGATGAACATTTCAGATGCACAGGCGCCATAGATACTACAGAATGCAAGCGGCAAGCTGATGGAGCCTACATCCTCCCTCCAGTAATGACCGGCAAGGTGACTACGAAACACAAGTTCGGTTTCAAATTCGGGAAGATTGTGGTTAGAGCCAAGCTGCCTGCCGGAAGCTGGCTTATACCAGGTAGGATTGATGAAAAGGCTGCTAAATCACAGACATGGTAGAGCTACTAAATCAACACGCATTAAGAAGCCCAAACTACTGTTTGTAACTTTATTGACAAAGAAAATAACAATCAAATAATATAAAGAAATTAAACTAGTATTTACAATTGAAACAATTGAGCTAACTGCAGACTGTTGCAAACAATCTACAGATAGCTCAACTCCATATCAATACCAGTCGGAAGCATCCCCAAGACGCTGGCTTCATTGCCCCGCTATATGGGATGGCAATGCTAATGCGCTGCGCCAGATGCACCAGCTTTCGGGTCACACGTCGCTTCGACCAGGCGCTCAGATACTTTTTTGAAAACCCCTTGTTGTACACTTGACTTGAAATTAAAAGTCAAGGAAGGTTCAGGGTGGTGGTAGTGGAAGTCAAACAAATGACGCGAGGTCGGTAAATTGTTTTACCAAGTAGTTTTAGCGTGAAAGAGGAACAAACATCCATACTCACATACTTTGACATCTATAATATTAGTAGAATTATTCTATCTTATTAAAACAATTTTTTTCCAGAAATAAACCTTGAACCCCAGGACAACATCTACGGCTCCCGTCGCTACGAATCCGGCCTCATCCGTGTCGCCTTCGCCAAAGGAAACGATGCATACGCCAAGAAGCTGTACGCAGGACCCGTGTTGACTGACACGGAGCCCTACAGGAGTCTGCTGATGAAGGAGAAGATAGGGATCGAGAACTGGAATAGGGACTTCCATAATTATACAGTGGTTTGGAAGCCAGGTTAGTGGAATGATATTTTTGAGAGGGAAGTGACAGGTACATGAACTAGGTATGTTTATTCTTCGCCTAACTTTTTTAACATTCGATCGGCAATTTAATTGGGAGCGGAAGTGGGCAAATTTTGTTGTATAAAATATTTCCGCTACCCACCAAAAACGCACGAAGAGCACACTTAGTCCAAGAAAGTGAACGTTTCATACTTTTAAAGGAATATTCCGAGTAGATTTTGAGGAGTCTCACACAAAAAGGAATTTTCTAAAACCTATTAAACTGCCTTTAGCTTGACTAGACTAGAAAAAAGCATTAGGTCACTGCTGACACAGATCTTACGCATTTCCTATCTTTTACATCACTTATTGTTACTTCCCAGACGGTCTCCAATTCCTGGTGGATGGAGAGCAGTACGGAGCAGTGTCTCCCGGAGAAGGCTTCCACACCAGCGCGCGGGACTATGCAGTTCCCCACTCCGGGAACTGGCTGAAGGGATCCGTGATGGCGCCGTTGGATCAGATGGTAACTGACATTAATTTTGTTTCATCGACTATTTGTTAGTCTTATCATATTCACGAGCTAGCGAAGCAATCTAAGAAGGTAGAATAGAGTAGCGAGCGTTACAAGTGAGTCACAAATAATAGAAATATAATAATAGAATCAGAATCAATAACTTTGTTTCTTTAGGTTTACAAAATAAACACTTAGACAAGTCAATAAACACAACACGATAAACAGTTCGGCTTTCGTAGAGGAAAAAATACAGAAGACGCGGTCCTTCTCACATCTGAAGTGTCATCACAATTAGACAAAGGTCAATCTTGCGTAGGGGTATTTTAAGATTTGGCGAAGGCATTTGACACTGTCTCCGTCCCGATACTCCTGAAAAGACTAGAGAATCTAGGCATTCGCGGAATGGCTGCAGACTGGTTTAAAAGCTACATAACGGAGCGACGACAGTGCGTCAAGGTCCATCAGACAATGAGTGGCCCCATGCCAATACACGTAGGAGTGCCTCAGAGCAGCATCCTGGGCCCAACACTTTTCAATCTGTATATTAATGACATACATGACATCTCTAACAAAAATTCCGAAATCATTTGCTACGCCGATGACACAGTGATCATATTTCATGAGAAAACTTGGCAAGAAGCACTATCTCTTGCGGAACAAGAAATGACGAAGATAACTGATTGGCTTCGTCAAAATCTCCTAACCCTAAACACTGGGAAAACAAAATTTATATGCTTTCATAAAACTGCTGCATCCGCTCCTACCCCCAACTCGGAAGTATACTTTCACAGTACTACCTGCCTGAATGATGGTAATCACCACTGTAACTGTGAATCTATCGCTAGAGCTGAATTTATAAATTACTTGGGAATTACTATAGATGAGAACTTGAACTATAGAAGGCATTTGGAAGGACTCTCAGGCCGCATTAGAAAAGTGATACATATTATGCGTTGCCTCCGGGGCATTGCAAGTAAAGAGCTACTTAATTCTATTTACCTAGCGATGTGTCAATCACTAATCCTTTACTGTATAACTTGCTGGGGAAGTGCATCAAAAACCTATCTTATAAAAGTTGAAAGAGCACAACGCTCTGTACTAAAAGTCATGTATAGAAAACCGTATAGGCACCCAACAATACAATTATATAAAGAATGCGGAGTCCTTAGTGTACGACAACTATTTATTCTTCGCACTACACTAGCTGCACATAGAACTTTAATAAACTCGGAAAATTACTCAACACTAGTTACAAAAAGAGTCTTTAGAATACCTACACCACCAGTAAACTCATCCTTTGCTCACCGCTTTGGTCCGCATATACGGTCATATGTGTATAACAAGGTAGTGAAAACATGTAATATTAAAAATATGTCAGTCCGTGAAGCTAAACAAACTGTATTCAACTGGCTTATAACTCTAAATTACAATGACACTGAAGATATTCTCAAAATCATAAGTTAAGTTTTAGTTTTAAGTTTCTTCTTTCTTTCTTTTTTATCTTTGTCTCCATAAATTACTCTTTATGTCACACCGAGTCAAATTGCATATTTGTATTAAGCATCAGCCTGGACCTCACGACACAGGCTCGGCCTAGTGTGAGATCCATAGATAAAACCATAGTCTCAAAGCCCTCAGCAATGATATTTTGTTAGTTTATATTAGGCCACGATAAAATGTATGTACCTATACTAAAATAGACATACTCATAATGTTAACTATACCATACTATATAATCTGTAACTATACCTAACTACTAAGTGCCTCTTAAACTGTAACATTCTTTGCTGCAAATAAATATATTTTTATGTTTATGTTAGTTATAAACATAGTTATTATTATCAAAAAAGAAACAAGGTGTTATTGATTTTCTCATCACTTAAATATTTTGTCCACTAGTGGAAGAAGTGAAAAAAATACACACAGATTACGTGAACGGATGAAGGCCATGAGAATTATTAATTGAAATATAACTTTTTCCAAGGATACATTTATTGTAATCAAAGCAAGGCAAGTGATCTGATGTAACATAAAAACTAGAAATGAGCCTTTGGGAGAGATAAGTCTTTCTTTGTCATGCCTTGCTTTGAGGACATGGGATGGGACGTGAAAACCACTGAAACGTCATTCATTCCCTTTAGTAGTTTTTTATGGTGTCCAGGTTCGGAATTACGGGCCCTATTCTAAAAGCCACTTTCCTGTATAGAGACCGCTGTTCTTTTTCCAGTTCTTCATATCCCTCGGTCTTCGAGTAGGAGGCATCAACGACTTCCCCGATGAGACTGACAAGCCCTGGAGGAACAGAGGCAGCAAGGCAGCCGTCTCTTTCTACAACGCGAAGGACGAATGGTTCCCGACCTGGTATGAAAATGGGAATCTAAAGGTGGACTCTGTGAAGGTTTATGCATTGTAAGATTTGTAGGAATAAACATTAAAAAATAGGCACTTAGGTTGTGATTGAGATTAAATTGTGATATTTTTGTAGTTTTGTTTTATTTATTTTTTATCTACTACCGAATACCAGTTAGTAGTACTTACTACTTAGGGCCGCCATACACGGCCATACAGCCATTATCGACTGCTTCAAGCTGCGACTGCAAAGCAAATTAATATCTTGTGCGTACACATATACACGGAACCGCTCGAGCAGTTCAACCGCTTCGGACGGTCGTGCAATCAAGCAGTCGCCAAGCATACACTGACTGCTCAAGCTGTCGACTGCTCTCGCGCAGGTACCTCTGCCCGCGCTCTTCATTTCTCGTTTTCGCGTTTCCCGCCCGCGAGTAGTTGGTATGAACTGCTCGAGCAGTTATCAATGGCAGCTTCAAGCTGTTGTTAACTATGACTGCAAGAGCGGACCGTGTATGTTGATCAATGGCTAACTGCTCGAGCAGTCCGTGTAAGGCGGCCCTAAGGAACCTGCCAAAGGAAGGGCAGCAGCTTCCTTCTGTGTATATCTAACACCTCCACTGCTATACCTAACCCTAAAATCATGGTCGGGATTCGGTATACATCAGTCAATTTACACAGAAGACTACCAGTATAAGGCCCGTATTAAGAAAGCTTGCTCTGTCATCGATCTATGCTTGAGTAACGCTTTTCTATAAATAAATAAATAATGCTGGACAATCCACACAGCATCATCTAGCCCCAAGCTAAGCAGAGCTTGTGTCATGGATACTAGATAGATGACTGATATACATAACACAATATACATACGTACATACATAGATAGATATTCTTACTATGTTTAAGAAATACCCAGAACACCCGAAACAAATATTTGCAGATCGTACAAATATATTTGTCCCAAGCCAATAAGCGCTTTATTGGCTTTTATAATATGTATGATTATCTGGCGTCCAGCTATGCAGGCGGATCTTTGCCCGCCGCGCGCCGCGCCGCAGCGCCACATCAGTCTCTTGATAGCTTGCAACAGTCTACTGTTAGCTCAACTGTTTTTTTTTTAAATCTTTTATTATTTTTATACAGGGTTTTGATGATATGACACCCTTATGAATTAAGTCTTAAATTACTAAACAGATTCCGATCTTATTTTAAGAACTGCACGATAAATTTCCATCAGCGCCCTGGTATCCAGGGACAGAGGTTCTGAAAGGATGCTGTTGCAGCCTCCTACCTTCCAGAAGATATGATGACAATCAAACAATCTTCGACGAATGTCTTCGCCCCACAGCTCAACTGTTTCAATTGCAAATAGGTACCTACCTACTTGTTCTAATTTGTTTCTTTTATATAATTTTATTTTTGTTTATTAGTGGTTAGGGTGCAATGCTCATTTGAAGCGGCAGTAGTAAAAATTTTAACACTAGATACTTATTTAGATATTTTTTTCTGTTCATTAATCAAACGACTGTGATTTTTTAATACATCAATTTATCCAAACAAAGGTATTAAATTTTTTTCTCCAAAGATTTTTGTTCTCATGTGCACATATTTTTTAAATAGTTAGTAACATTACTTTTTATGCTTAAAGCTTTAAAGCTTTTTGGTCAACTCATCCCGAGTTGACCAATCAAAATTATTAAAATTAAATCATTAGTCAACTCATCCCGTGGGATGAGTTTAGAGCGGGATCAGTTGACTAAAGAGCCCTCATACAAAATTATAAATAATAAACCATCGTCTGGATTGAATCACTCTAACTATTAAAATCTGCATCAAAATATCAAAATACGTTGCGTAGTTTTAAAGATCTAAGCATACATAGGGACAGACAGCGGGAAGCGACTTTGTTTTATACTATGTACGTATATAGTGTAACATAATAAACATTTTGTAACATAATGATCAAGTTTCCGGAAACATTAGAATAATTTCTGTGATCAGAACAATGAAATTACCTGCGAAGAAAACTTTATTCTACTAGCTTAGGAACCGGTGCCTATTTCCTCGAACTCACATTGATTTGCTGACATAACAAGCTATGCCAACAGAATCAAGATTTTCCTTATAGGTAATATTTACACGGCTTTTTTTGGTAACTGGTTGGGTAAAGTAGGAAATCATTATTGGGTTCCGGACTTTTATTTGACTATATACATATATTGACTATCAAATCAAATCATTTATTTGCTGTAATGTAGGTACAAAAGTTATTAATTAAAAATGGTATTTCCAATACATTACTACCTCATCGAGGCGTGCAAAATTAAGATAGCATGCAAATGTCACAGTAGAGTTTAGTAATGTTCTAACCTAACTATGTATAGAAAACTAGAAAACGAAAAGTATTCCTCGATAAATATTAAAATAAATAATAAATAATGCAGGACACCATTCTATAGCCCCAAGCTAAGCAGTATTTGTGTTATGGGTACTAAATAACTGATATACATAATCTACTACACATTTTTTATTATACATAGAAAATACCCAGAAAATATATTTGCAGATAGGTAGATAATCCTGTATTTCATAGTAATACAATAAATTCAGGTACATTATTAAACTTATCCTACGAGTATAAATTGATGGCAGATCGTACAAACATTTGTACCAAGACAGGAATCGTACCCGCAACCTCCTGCGTCGCGGGCGGATCTTCACAGGTCGTCATCAAGAATTGATGTAAGGTGGCTCTAAATGCTTTCTCCTTTAAAAAATCTCGGAAATTTGGTTTTCCCACAAAGAAACTGGTTTAAAGTAGAGGTCACCTCATTAATATCATAATTGTTTATAACAGGTTATGAAAAACTTGCCGTCAGACCTTCATGTTTTTTAACGAGTTTCGTAATAAAATTCCTATTGATTGCAAAAGCTAGATATTCTTTTTTTTTAAATTTTGATAGTTTGTAGTGCTTGTAAAGTCGCAAGGAACCCTAAAAAGGTAATACACAGCAAGCTCAACACCTCAGACAGATCCTCTTCAGTCCATATTCAAGTATCTTCGCGAGCAGTCACATAGGAGGCATGTCATCTTGCTCTAGACTACAGTGTTAGACAGAGACTTCGATATGTGTTTTCGTGCAATTATATTTTGTGTTTTGTTGTGTTTAGTGAGTGCGTATGAGCTACCTCCGGCTAAGCTAGAGGCCATTTACCCCAAAGGCCTTCGTGTTTCAATACCAGGTAACCTTGCTGAATTAATACATAAACAAAAGTATAAAACAAAGTCGCTTCCCACTGTCTGTCCGTCCCTAAGGTCTTTAAAACTACGCAATGGATTTTGATGCAGTTTTTTTTTTAATAGAATAGAGTGATTCAGGAGGAAGGTTTAGAAGTATAATTTAGTATCAGCATTGTACCCGTGCAAAGCCGGGGCGGGTAGGGGAGTCGCTAGTATATAATACTATAGAAATATTTATTGTAAAACTATATAATATAAGTACATATATACCTACATAGAAATATTTTATAAGCCTAACCTCATTAAACCTCTTTGAGAAGGTCTAAAACCTAACTTTATCACAACTTTTTCACGAAATCATCAAGTCTATGAGAGTGATGTATAAAAATGCCAAGTAGGTACCGTTTCGTAGTTTATAAGTGTAGGTCTTATTTGGTGACCCGATAGACCTTCATTGATAACCCCACTATTTATTACCTACGCGCTAAGCTACAGCTTATCAACTGCACCAGTTTAATTTTCCTTGTTTATGTGTTGGTAATATTGTATTATATGAAAACGATAACGTTTTAAAGATCAGAGGTAGGGTCACTGATTACTAGGATGCCAATAGTAGGGTAAATCCCACTCTTATCAGCCACAGCCACTATCAGACTCCAATGACATAAATTCTCTTCAATGAACTCATACTGTGAACTAAAAATCTAAATTCAAATCACGCCCGCGGCCACGGCGACTTTTAGTAGCGATGCGACTCATGCGACCGTCTCAGACGACATCCGGGAGAACGAAGAGTGGAGAGTGTTGCTAGCGCGTTTGCAGACATTTCTATATCGATGCAGAATCGCGATTGTATGCCAACGCCCGACAGCATCGCTACAAAAAGTCGCCATGGGCGAGCGCTCTAACTTTTTGTAATTGAATATGAGATTGATTGACGCCGCATGCGCACGATAGATTGTTATTTCATAATTGAAAGACGTTAGGTGAGGAACCTGTTTTGACTCATGAATTATTATATTAAATCGACCTTGTAAGTCGTTAACAAAAACAAAGATTTATTTGTCTTTATGTACATAACTCTAGCACCGTTAGCTCCACCTACAGGGGAAACATTGAAGTTTTATCCAATCCTGCTTCAGTCAGCTAGAGTCCGTAGGAAGTCCCAAAGATTTGCGACTCGTCGTCGGGGACTTGATTTCGTGGCGTAGTTGGTTAGCGCAGTCGCGTATTGAAGGAAGGTCGCGGGTTCCAGTCCCGCCGAAATTTAAAAATCCCTCGTCCCCCTTAAATATTTGGGTATCATTTTATTTCTTATAGGTACATACGTTTAGTAGTAGATAAGCAATTTTGTGACGTCCTGTAAGGTCTAAAGGAAATAATGCACTTTGCGTTTTGAGTTTATTGAGCAACCTATAATTATTCCAGTTCCACGCACGTTATGCGTGGATCCCACGGAGATCGCCTCTTCAAAAGGTAGAACAGAAATTAGTATAAAAACTATGCCACTCGCTGGCGTTAGAATTAGCTCCAGCATTTGGCTTAATCATAATAATTTAGCGATGACTCCAGACTTCATCACAGTCATGTAAGGTCCTGGTGCATTCTGTTTCAGTTTATTTATTCAAAAACAATTACATCGTGTATGAATAGGTACAAAGAAATTTTACAAATTATTATAATATTGACAAAAAATTCTAAACACAAACTAAATAAAAAATAGATATTATATATTCGTGGTAGAGAGACGTTTAAGTAGGCGCAAATAGTTTTTTCGTTAAAACTCCTTATTTTGACTTTATTTCAAAACAAAAGCACCGGCAATTGAAGCATACGAGCTACATAAATAACTATACTGAGTTTGGTAGTAAACGAATAAGAAACACCGCCAAAAAGTGTGCTCATTCACCTGAAGTAAAGATGCGCGACTGTGAATGATTTCATTCGAATTATTCGACTTGACAAGTCATTAGAACGATTCGAATGACTAGAGGAAATTAGTAACTAATTTGGTTAGTAATCGAGTCATTCGTTCGACTGCCTCAGTCGGTTTCGATTCCATCCCCGCAGGAGCGACGAATAATTCATTCATCACTCAAAACCATCGGTCGACTAACAAAGTCGAATCGGAGCCATGAATGATCCATTCATAGAGACATTAGTAATTACTAATTAGTAGTTTCATTCGACTTTGAAGATTAGTATATTACTAATATTCAAGTCGAATAAGGATATTAGTAGTTATTCATCATTCGACTAGACAAATAATTCGCAGTCGCGCATCTTTAACCAAGATATTGTTTCTCTAAACTTTTTCTGAGTGCTTATTATAACTACCGGCAAGCATTTGAAACCGGCACATAATACTTTAAGATATGTGTTACCGGATATATAAATTTCAAAGGTCCACGATCTATATTTTCGTCAAATACATTTTCGAAAAGGACGTCGGGTTTTCCCCTTATAATTCGCCTTAAATTAATAACATGCATTTTTATCTATGGAATCCAATTCATCTTTATAGCTTACATAATAATAAGTAACTTTCGTGTGATAAAATCGTCAATTGTGTAACCCACGAAAGTTAGATTACCTCCTAATTCTCAACAAAAATCCAGATGATGGCTACTCTCTCTTCGCTTTCCACGGCAAGCTCAACGAGGAGATGGAAGGCCTGGAAGCTGGTCATTGGTCCAGAGACATCACCAAGGCAAAGAACGGACGCTGGACCTTCAAGGACCCCAATGCAGAGCTGAAGATAGGAGACAAGATCTACTTCTGGACGTATGCTATCAAGAACGGGCTGGGGTATCGCCAGGATAATGGGGAGTGGACTGTCACAGGTTTGAAGTACTTCTTTCTTTGTTATACTAGTAGGCTATACATAAATAATGCTGGATAATTCACACAGCATCATCTAGCCCCAAGCTAAGCAGAACTTGTGTTATGGGTACTGATATAGGCACAAAAACATTACATTGACGAATATTTTTATAATACATACATAGATAGAATGGTTCCTATCATTCCGACTCCTTTTAAGTCGATTCTCCCACGTCGACTCTCGTTACGTCGACGTGCTGGTCCAGCGCCTTAGCGAGTGCTGGAACAGCGCGTTTTTCCAGGTCGAGTTATCGTTACGTCGGCTGCAGGACGGCGAGCCAACTACGCGATTATCCTAGCTATAATTTCACGAAGTACCTACAGTAGGAAAAAAAGCTACTTAAAAAAATTACAAGTGTCGTTACGCTCATTCGCGAACATCTTCAGGATACAGTAAATTGCTGGTTTTACAAAATCAAAATATTTGACTTATTTATAAGTTGAAACACCCAGAACACTCCGAATAAATAGGTACCTGCAGATCGTATAAACCAGTGTCGAGGCGAGAATGAAACCCGCAACCTCCCATGTTCCAGGGCAGATCTTCGCCATCCGCCACGGGGGTAACTTTCATTGCTTGCAAATCAATATCTTCTTATTCATTTCTTTTACTAGCTGTTCCCCGCGGTTTCACTCACGTTTTATCAAGATAAAAAATAGCCTCTATTCTAGGTCCCAAACTATACCCATACCAAATTTAAGCCCAATCAGTTTAGTAGTTTTTGCGTGAAAGAGGAACATACATCCATACTACACCCATACTTACTGACATTTATAATATTTTATAAGGATACGATCCTGTATGCAGCTGTGACATTCCAAAACATGTAACTTAGAACATAGTACAACCACAAATAAAATTGATAAATACTGCTCTACTAAATACAGCTTTGAATAATTACAAAATATTGTAATGTCGAGCATTTATTAATTTTCAGGTTATGTAGACGATACAGGCAATACACTTCAACCAGGACCTCCACCATCATTAGACCAGGAGCCCCAACAGGACCAACCTAGTCCCAGCTCGAGCCAAGCTAACTCCGGGATGTTCCCATGCGAGCTTTCAGACTCCAAGGTCTCGGTTCCAGGCTTTGTTTGCAAGGGACAGCTTCTGTTTGAAGATAACTTTAACTCCGATTTGGATAAAGGCAAAGTTTGGAACCCAGAGATCATGTTTCCAGGGGAACCGGTAAGAACTTTGTTGTTTCAGGGTGTTCCAATCTCAGAGGATCAAACAATGTACAGGGGATGTTGGTTCGATAAACATCGAATAGGGTTTGTGATAAGATTTTTGTGGTTTATAAGTTTAGAGCTCATTTCTAACGAAATTTACTCTTTTATATTTTTCATAATGTAGTATATTTATTGAATTGCAAAACCAAGAAATTATACGTAGTAACATCACCTGTCCTTAGACCCGAACAGTAAAATATAGGTTCCAGAAAGGAGTTTCTACGATAGCTTGTCTCCTTTGAAATGTTTTAAAAGTAATCAACAAGCTGTAACTTACCTATAAATCTTTTTTACCAAGCGTACAATACGCTTGGTTAGAACAAAAAAGATTTATTAGAGGTCTATTTGATGCATAATGGAACCCCCAAACACTGCACTTCATTTGCCACTTTAACCTCCGGAAACTCAAACGCAACTAACATTAAAAAACGTCTCAAGTCGCGATGTTTTTGACAGCTTTTAAAAGTTGCGACTTCAATCGTATGTAAGATTGGAGCACCCTGTGATTAATTTTAGGGGTTCTTATCCATTTAATTGCAGAGTCCATTTGTACATTACTCAGGTTGGATAATTTACTCAATTTTTTTTATTGATGGAGTTTCATTGTCAATTTCCATCACAAGAATATTTTATATTCTAGAGCGAGTTTCAGAGCTTTATCGTCCACATTATGACCGAAGAGTGACCTGTAAAGAATAGGAAAATATAATATTAAATATAAAGTTTTAATAGGTAGGTAAACTGTTCTCGAGGTCTCGAAAATAATAGTAAATAGGTACCTAAAGGCCTTAGAAAGCTCTAAGCCATCCACAAAAATTGCACTGTATTCCTAAGCTAAATCTTCACTAGTCCACAGAACATTAGGTATATAAAGATATTCCTCCCATCTTATCAGAAAATTTTCCAGTGGTACGGAGTCAGGAATTTGGTGGTATTACACCCCCGTGCCGTCGAAAATCATGTAAGCCGTTGATCCTGACTCTCGCCGGTCTTGTCAATCTGCCGTTTCATCAGATAATAAGAGTGTGGTAATACAGAGTGCACCTTTGCACACACATTTGTTCACTAGGTATATATCCACATTGCTAGTCTCCTCTTGAGACTGGCCGCACGGTGATCGAAAATTCGGCTAGAATAACCTCTTCTTATCAGCTCCACGATCCCACAGCTGAGCAAAAGCCTCCAAAGTAATACTGTTGCTGATAACGGATAATGCTGATATTTCCAGGACTATCCCTTCAACGTCTATCTCAACGACCGGAACCTTCGTGTCAAGGACGGTCGACTCAGCATCAAGCCTATAAGACTGGAGTCCAAGTATGGAGAGGACTACGTCCAACAGTCCTTGGATCTTACCGCAAGGTTAGCAAAAATAAAAGCTGAGAAAAGTAGCCAAAAGAGCCGATCTTCTCGCTTTTTTTTCATTGTTGGCAGCGATGTTTGCTTGGTTTTCTATTGTCAACATAATTTCGACTTAGTACTTGCGACGGTTTTTTTATTTATATGATTCGTTATTAAGTTATAAAATAGAAAATAACAAATTTTGTAACGGTTGAATATGTTTTGTTTGGTTTTGTTGTTTTAACAAAATTTTGACATGTTCGTGAAAACGCTGACAATGCACAGACATGGTAGAGCTGTGTGACAATGTGACTGTTGTTTTTTTTTTACACTGGCAAAGGATAACAACTAAAAAGGATTTATATACTTAGCCGAAAAGGTGTAGTAAATCTTTGTAACAAGAACACGACAGGAATAAACACCAACCCTATTGAGGGTTGGAGTTTTGTTCCTGTCGTACGGTAGGTATGCATTGGCATACCATCTGAAACATCCCACTGTCCACTGATCCCTCCATGCTTTACGATCCTTAGCTACTTACAGCAACACACTATCATCTCTATTGCGCAATCTGAGTTGGCGCAATATAGCGTGAAGCCTCTCGGTAGACCATGGAAGCGAAATGGCCCATCTCGTTTCCATGGTCTACCGAGAGGTTTATCGCTATTAGGACTCCAATGGGTGGTGATACTTATGAACCAACAAGTCTTCAGGCATGGAGCAGTCCGTTTTCTCACTATTATAAATAAGAAAGTTTGCATGTTTATATGAGATGTTTGGATGTTTGTTATTTCTTCACGCCAAAACTACTGAAACGGCTAAAATTTTACGTGGATGTAGTCTGGATTAACATTATTTTTATTCCGAAAGAAGGCGTGCGAATCTGCAAGCAGAATCTAGTAATAAATAAGTTATTTATCTCAGATGCACCGGTATAGTCGGCACAATGGATTGCTCCCGCGAGGCGTCAGGCCCACAGATCCTGCCTCCCATCATCACCTCCAAGATCACCACGAAGAAGCGTTTTGCCTTCAAGTACGGCAGGATCGAGGTGCGAGCTAGGATGCCTCTTGGGGACTGGATTATACCTGGTGAGCTAACTTTTATCGGGGTAGGTATTAATAGTTAAATAGTACCTACTTTATTTATAGCTAGCGGGCCGCCCCGGTCGCTTCGCCCACCAAGACCCCATTTTTTTTTGAAAATGTGATCAAATATAACCTTCTTTCGGGGATAGTGTAGCTTCCCAACAGTGAAAGGAATTTTTCAAAACGGTTCAGTAGTTTCGGATCCTAATCAATGCAAATAAACAATCAAATCTTTCCTCTGTATAATATTCGTATAGACAAGAAGTTACATGAAATTCAATGTTCTGTTTAGCTTTATAGAAATATTGACATGTATGTATCTAAATTGCATTAAATTTCGCAAAATAAACATGTATTAGACACATAAATGATATTATAAATGTGCTAGTGGTTTCCTTTTCACTTCTTCCACTTGTGGACAAAAAATTGAAGTGAAGAGAATATCAATAACACCTTATTTCTTATTTGATAATAATAACTATGTTTATAGTATAAAATTTGACTTGTCCAAGTGCTTATTTTGTAAGCCTAAAAAAATTAAGTTATTGATTCTGATTCATGTCTCTGAGATTATTGATATTAAAAGTTTACCTTGGCTAAACAATTAAATTAGATTTTTTTTCGTACATAGGTACTTAGTATGAAGAGGCCTATGTGTGTGTAATGAATGAATATTAGCAGTAGTACTAGCAGTGCTGACGTCACACGTCTTTACTGGTCAGCCATTTTCTTTTTTCTCTTGCAGAGTTTTTTTTTGTTACTTTGTTCATTTTATAAATAAACAGGCGATAGTGTTATTAATTAGTCATATTGCCTTGTCTTACGTTAGTTTTATTTTCTTTAGTTTTGTGTAAAATACACGTCTTTACCGGTCAGCCATTTTCTTTTTCCTATTTCAGAGATTTTTTTTTTGTTACATTGTTCATTTTATAAATAAACAGGCCATAGCGTTATTAGCCATATTGCCTTGTCTTACGTTAGTTTTATTTTCTCAAATTTTATGTAAAATACACGTCTTTACTCTTGCTTGAGATTATCTATGCGCAGTCTGTTATTTTTTTTGTAGATGCTCAAATGACTGAAAGAAGTTTAGAACTATACCTACCATAGATAATATTTTACAGACATGTTACTTTTCTTTTGATACGTATAATAATTATAATAGTTCAGATACTTTCCCCCGAATACTCAAACACAACTCAGATTTAAGCACGTCTCAAGTCGCAATTTTTAGACAGTTTTCAATGAAAATATGTCAAAAATTCGTCACTTGGGACGTGCTCAAATCTGAGTTCCGTTTGAGTATTCTGGCGTTAGTGTTCTGAGATCACACCTGAAGTCAAGTCAATAAAACTTGTTCTTGATCTACCTACTTATTTAATTTATCGAATTGCAGAGGTAGGTAGGTAAGTAGGTACCTAGCCTAGCCAACAATTATTTCAAAAAAATATTATGTAATTTTTATCTAAATTTTGTTTTTGTTCACTGACTTATTAAGTACCAAGGTAGGCACGTATAAGATTGCACGAGAGAATTAAGTAATATCCGAACTTTGTCAAAAACCCTGCAGGGTCACAAATCTGAAACTGAGCGATCCAGATGAGCGAAGAATATGTTTACATAAAAGCGATTATCTTTTAGAGTCATAGAACTTTGAAAATTTTCTTCGATTTCAATCAAATTAATGAAAAAAAACTATTGAATGATAACTGTATTAAAAAGTATTTAATGAATAGGTACAATATTTTCCTTTGCAGAAATCCAGCTAGAGCCCCGAGACAATGTCTATGGTGTCAACAACTATGCGTCAGGGCTGTTGCGCATCGCCTGTGTTAAGGGGAACCAAGAGTTTGCCAAGAAACTATACGGAGGTCCTATCCTGGCGCCCCAAGATCCTTTCAGGTACTTATCTGCACTACTTCTACGTTCACTTCTGAACATCCCTCACCCAAACAAGGGTGGTTTTGCCATAATCACCATGCTTGGCAGGCGGATTGGTGATTACATATTTGATATTCCATTTATTGCATCATAATTAAAGCTAGGTACATGAATATCTTACTATTCTAACACTCTTATAATTATGTACCCGGTCAGGGTGTTGCAAAAGTCAGAAGATGGTTTACATTATTTCAAAGTCTTATCGTCAAAAAATTCATTAATCGTATAATAGCATTTTTTTTATTAAAATCTCCTTTAATAATTTATTAAAATTAATGTCAGAATTATCTTTTATTTCGTCAGGTATTTTATTATAAATCTTTGCCGCCATTTTATTTGGGCCTTTACTATGAATATTAAGTTTTGATTCTGGTATCACTAGTTTATTATGGTTGTGTCTGTTTACATATCGCCTAGGTATATCAATTTTCTTAGTAAAATATTCTGGGTATTTTCTTACAAATTTACAAGCTTCAAGAATGTACACGGATGTCAAAGTTAAAATTTTCTGTGCTGTTCCGCCAAAGTAGAATTGCGTAATTTAAGTGTGAGAATGCAAATGCGTAATAGCTGCCCAAGGCTGTTTTAAGGTTTGTTGCTTTTTTATTTCTTTTAGAGCATAGACGAAGCTTGATAGCTTGCTCGTTATCTTTTTTACGTGACCTTTCCAAGTTATATGCGAGTCAATGTCTATGCCTAACAGGGTATAATAGGTACAATAGAGGTGTTAAAATACACAGAAGGAACCTTACCTACACTTAGTCACCTGTTACTACATCCACGGACTGAATTGTAGGGGTCGATTCTTACGACCGCCACGGCTCCGTTCATCTAGGTTTTAGTCCTAACTAAGGCCAATAACTATGGTTATAGTATAAAATTTGACTTGTCTAAGTGCTTATATTGTAAGCCTCAAGAATTAAAGTTATTGATTCTGATTTTGATTCTGAATATTATCCATTTTTTAACATCTATTTGGGTATCAAATAGAGATAGGTTTATGCCGGGCATTTACAGGGCGTATTGAGTAAATGCCCAATGTCCTTTTATGCCCGATAAATTTAATGGGCATTTACTGCCTCGGTACAAAATGAAGCGAAAGTGCCTCCAATGGCTATTGACCCTCTCTCATGAAGATACCAAAAACATTTTAAATTGTCCAAAATAAATACCCTGTTTCTCATACCTTACATGAAAACCAACTCTGGGGAACTGTTATTGCACAGACTCTTTAAAGACTGGTGTCCTCAAGGGGCCCTACACTTGTACCTCTCTCTCTCACACTCACTTACACTAACAATCACACCCTGACAGTCCCTGTTGCTCAAGAGACCAGTGTCCTCGGGAGCATCCAAACTCACACACAAACTCATACACATACACACATACACTAGACAATTGAATAATACACAAATCACTCGCGCACACACCCCAACATACCACACACTCCACACTCTTAGAAACACTGTATACAAAATTTGCCTCGTATAAAAATTACCTGATACTTACATATAATACCTAGTTTTATTTCTATTAAGTTAGTAGTAGTTAAAATTACCTACATACATGTTAGGATCTAACCTAATTTTTTTTTTTTCAATTCAATCCGTTTATTTCAGACAACATTAAATATAATACAAAAATAAATTATGTGTCCATATTCGAGTCTTTAAAATATCAATAAAAATTACAATTAAATAACTAAAAAATTAAAATAAATATTAAATTCCAAATCACAATTAAATTAATTAATTAAAATTATCATGAAAATCAAAATTACATGCAATTAAAATCATCATAATAAGAACTCTTTACCATAAGCTCTACTTTAATGTCGTGTCAGGAGACTCAGGAGGCGGCCGAAGAGACTACGCCAAAGTTTTTAACTTTTGTCGTCTCTTCGTTCAACATGTAACCTTATACTTGTGTTTTGTTCAAATAGACGATTTTGTATTGTTTTTCTATTTGTTCATATTTTTATTGTATTTATCGGACATACATATATTGGACATTTACTCAATACGCCATAAACCCATCTCTAGTAACAAACATTCGTTCATTCAAACTTTCTTATTTATAATGGGAAGATTTTATAATTTTCTCTTGTGATAGGTAAGCAAAGGGTCCTTAAAAAATGGCCAAAATTCACTAAAATAAGTATTTCTTGTCCTTCATCTTTAGTCTCCCAGAACCATAAAGCTGTCATTTTATTTTGCAGGTCCGCATATCTGAAGGAGAAAATAGGATACGATACATGGAGCAAGGATTTCCACAACTATTCCTTGGAATGGAGACCAGGTTAGATTACATAAATACCTATAACTCCCCAAATCTGAATCTACCTCCACTTGGAACAACTTTGAGTGGTCCAGTGTTCGGCACATGTGAGCTAAATGTTCTGATCTAGAGATGAGTCCGGTATTCAATAACTAACTCAGTACCTGTTAGCATGGTCCTAAAATATCTAACGCTATTTTAAAATCCACATCCCGCTAGGGAATAACTGTGCAAAGCGAGCATCGCGCCCAAACGACCGTGAGCCATAACAACCCAACGCTTCAATACCTATACTTACCTAACTATAATCTACGCATAGGTACTAGCGGACCGTTCACCCGTAAAGTTATGTAGCTGCAACAAGTATTTGGTATTTCTAACCAAATCGGTTAGAAATATATTGGGTAGAAATCAGGACAGGTATGGAGTATTGTAACGTTATTGGGTACCAGTTGGTACTAGCGGTATTGAAACAAAATAACCGGTATCCAAAATATCCAATAACTCCCATCCTTATTCTGATCATTGTACAATTCCAAGAAGATGATTTTAGTATTTATAGTCGGATCCGTGTCGGACGGATTTTAGTAGTGCATAAGCTCATAGTCACCCAGCGAGCTCTGGAGAGAGCTATGTTCGGAGTGTCTCTACGCGATAGAATCCGGAAAACGAAAATCCGAAGAAGACCCAAAGTTACCGACTTAGCTCTCAGAATTAGCAGGCTGAAGTGGCGATGGTCAGGCCATAAGCTCGTCGAACCGATAACCGTTGGGGAGTAAAGGTTCTCGATTGGCAACCGCGATGCAATGCGAGACGGAGTGAGGGAAGACCTCCCACTCGATGGACTGACGATTGTAGCGGTTGCAGGGAGCCGTCGGATGGAGGCGGCTCAGGACCGTTACTCATGACGTCGTCGTTTGAGGGATTGTTAGCCCGTCCACTGCTTAACATAGGCCATGTTGAGCCGTGGACGGGCTAATGATTTAGTAATAGATAATTAAATGAATAATTAATTTTATTATTATGTATGTGTCTGTATGAAGCCGTGGGGTCGCGGCGTACGAATATCGACCCCTCCAACTCAACCCGTGGATGTCGTAAAAGCCGACTAAGGGAACCAGAGGTAGGGCAGCAGCTTCCTTCTGAGTATTTTTAAACACCAACACTGCGATCACCAATCCGTCTGCCAAGCGTGGTGATTATGGCAAATCCCCCCCTACATGGGAGACCATCCACTCGATGGACCGACGACATCGTAGCGGTCGCAGGGAGTCGATGGATGGAGGCGGCTCAGGACCGCTATTTGTGGCGTCGTACGGGGGAGGCCTATGTCCAGCTGTGGACGTATATGGGCTGATGATGATGATGATGATGATGATGTATATTATTTTTTAAATGTTTGATTAGCAGTCATCATCATCATTATCAGCCTATATTTGTCCACATCTGGACATTGGCATTTCCTAATGAGCGCCATATCGCCCTGTCTTCAGCTAGCCGCATCCAGCATCTCAATAGTCTCTCGCACATCATCCCACCTGGCCGGAGGGCGTCCTACACTAAGTTTGCCGAGTCGCGGTCTTCGCATTGTTGCGGATCATTGCACAGCTCAAATGACACGGTTTTGGGCTTTTGTGTCCTCCTTATTTACTCGATAAACTCGTTTTAAAGTTTTCTACTTTCTTTACAGATGGAATCAGCCTGTCCGTCGACGGAGAGAACTACGGCAACATTTCCCCAGGCGAAGGTTTCTACCAGGAGGGCACAGCCAACAATGTGCCCTCAGCGCTGCATTGGCTGAAGGGCAGTGTCATGGCGCCCTTCGATGAACTGGTAAGGAGGTTAACAGTATGCACAATTAGTTAAAATAAATTAGAAAGTAATGCTGGATAAATAACACAGCATCATCTAGCTAGCCCCAAGCTAAGCTTGTGTTATGGGAGCTAGATAACTAATTATAGGCAAGTACTGAATACAATACCCAGATTACATAAATAGGTATTAACACCCAGAACAACTGGAACCTCAGACTAGAACAGACGGAATATCTTCAGATTGTAGAAAAAATTGTCCCGAGGTGAGAATCAAAACCAGTGTGACAGGCGGAGATATGCCGACTGCGCCACGTCACAGACCTGGAATAAAATTTATACTACTTTTTATCCCAGAAATCAGTTCCCGTTAGTAGTAATAATATAACCTTAAGAGGAACCAAAGTTACCGACCGACATATCTCTCAAAATTACCAGGCTGAAGTCGCGATAGGCATGCCATATAGCTTGTAGAACCGATAACCGTTAGGGAGTAAAGGATGTTGAATGGGGACCGTAAAGCAATGCGAAACGAAGTGTGGGAAGACATCCCACTCGATGGGCTGACGATATTGTAGCGGTCATAACACTTCAAAACCTCACTGGGGTTTAATATACCCCACGCGAGTAATTAAGGGTTAATTAACACGATAAACGTTCCCGGAAAAGTTCATGTAATACTACGGAGATTTCACGAAATTAATTCGATAAGTCAGAGTTTAAAATTTTGTACGTTTTCTAACAAAAGACGTGAACGCGCGCCCTTCGTAGACCCGTAGAGGTTTCGTAGCATTTTGCTACGACGCGCGACGGGGCGGATTCATTATCTATTTATGGGTGACTAACTACGACCTTCGGCCGCGTTTTATCACGATAAAAAGTCCTATATGTTATTCCAAGTCCCAAACTACACCCATACCAAATTTCAGCCTAATCGGTTCAGTCATTTTTGCATGAAAGAGTAACAAATATACATACATCCATACATCCATGCATACAAACTTTGACATTTATAATATTAGTAGGATGCAAAACTAAAGATTCGTCCCGAAAAACTTAAACAGTGTAAATACTAAGAAATTCGATGTCGGTTTCAGTTTTTATTTAAACAATCAAATTATCATTCCAGTTCTACATATCCATCGGCATCAGGATAGGCGGCATCAATGACTTCCCAGACAGTCCGAACAAACCGTGGAAGAACAAGGCCACCAAGGCAATGCTTAACTTCTGGGAGGCCAAGGATCAGTGGTTTAACACCTGGTTCGATGATACGAGCTCGCTTAAAGTGGATTATGTGAGGGTGTTTGCTTTGTAAGGTTAGTTAAATACAATACAAAACTCTTTATTGTACACCACAAAGACAAATAAAACACATAGACATTAATATAAACAAGTACAATGGGCGACCTTATCGCTTAGAAGCGATTTCTTCAAGGCAACCTTTGGATGGATTGAACATTTTCAATTTAAGAAAGGCAAGGGTGTATATCATCTAGGGTGTAAATCTTACCTATGTATAAACCCCAAGTATACGTTTAATCTCCGATAGTACTCCAATTCAAAAACCTGGATATGTTTTGTATAAAATAACAAAGGGGTTATAAAACTGAAGGAATATTGGTGGAAAACATTTAACGACGTTGGTATCATCGAAGCAAAGTAGATTTGCTTGTAACAATTTTTGGTTTTGAAGGATCGTTCATGATTTAACTGATCTATTGCTCGTTTTCGAATTCAAATCCACACATTTTTTGCTACACAATGTGAAATTATGCGATGTAGAAGTTTGTGTTTTAGTTGTTACTGATAACTTTGCTGTTACCTTTTTATTTTCTGTCTTGTTTACCTTGTTGTCAGTTTTTGTTAAGTTTTCATTCATAAATGTCTTTGTTAACATAAAATATATTGGATTGTAGAGTCCGATTTCACCAAACAAAAATGTTATAATGATTTTTGTATAATTAAATATTAAAATAATATTAAACTATGCTACTACACAATATACTACTTTCTGTTCGGTGAAATTGACTTTAACCTTATACTGAGTTTGGGCACTGGGAGGTGCGACATAGTTTTAATTAGAGATGAGTCCGGTATTCAATAACTAACATACTTACTACTATTAACTATTCAATCAGTACCTGTTAGCATGGCCCTAAAATATCTAACGCTATTGTAAAATCAGCATACCGCTAGGGAATAACTGTGCAAAGCGAGCATCGCGCCTAACCGACCCTGAGTCATAACTACCCAACGCTTCAATACCTATACTTACCTAACTATCATCTACGCATAGGTACTAACGAACCGTTCACCTGTAAAGTTATGTAGCTGCAACAAGTATTTGGTATTTCTAACCAAATCGGTTAGAAATATATTGGGTAGAAATCAGGACAGGTATAGAGTATTGTAACGTTATTTGGCACCAGTAGGTACTAGCGGTATTGAAACAAAATACCCAACCAATAACTGGTAGCCAAAATATCCAATAACTCCCATCCTTAGTTTTAATTAAACGTATACACTTTCCAGTTCAGTTGGGCAGTCCTGCAGTCTCTCCAGCGGTGCCAAATCGACTACCGGTATATCCAAGTGTTGAAGTGTTTGTACAGCTAGGCCACTATGTCAATTCGTCTCCAGGACCAAAGCACAAATCCGATCCCACTGCAAAAAGGGGTGAGACAGGGAGACGTCACTTCTCCGAAACTGTTCACCTCTGCATTGGAGGATATTTTTAAGCTTGTGGACTGGAACGGATATGGCATCAATATCAACGGCGATTACATCACTCACCTTCGGTTTGCCGACGATATAGTCATTATGGCAGAATCATTGGAAGACCTTAGCAGGATGCTCAGAGATTTCAACACCGTTTCCCGCCAAGTAGGTCTTAAAATGAACATGGGTAAGACAAATATCATGTCTAATGCCCATACCGGTCTATGTGGGGAACGATGTTATCGAAGTTGTTGATCATTATATCTACCTAGGCCAAATGGTCCAACTAGGTAAATCCAACTTCGATAAAGAGGTCAGCCGACGAATCCAACTCGGACGGGCAGCGTTCGGGAAACTTCGCAATATCTTCTCGTCACAGATACCGTAGAGCCTCAAGACGAAAGTCTTTAACCAATGTGTGCTACCAGTGATGACTTACGGATCCGAGACGTGATCGCTCACTATAGGCCTTGTGCATAGGCTCAAAGTCACCCAGCGAGCTATGGAGAGAGCTATGCTCGGAGTTTCTCTACGCGATAGGGTCCGGAATACGGAAATTCGTAGAAGAACCAAAGTTACCGACATATCTCTCAGAATGAGCAGGCTGAAATGGCGACGGGCAGGCCATATAACTCGTAGAACCGATAACCACTGGGGAGTAAAGGTTCTCGAGTGGCGACCGCGATGCAATGCGAAACGGAGTGTGGGAAGACCTCCCACTCGATGGACCGACGACATCGTAGCGGTCGCAGGGAGTCGTTGGATGGAGGCGGCTCAGGACCGCTATTCGTGGCGTCGTTTGGGGGAGGCCTATGTTCAGCAATGGACGTGTACCGGCTGATGATGATGAAAGCACGATCAGAAATATCCAACGTTCTCATGAAAAATGTTTTACAGACTCTAATAGATTTACCCTGGACTGTGAAATGGTATGCTTTGTTGCATTTTCTTGGATGTTCTGCGTTTGTATAATTATACTTTGGAGTGATGTCAGTCATACAAGACATTATAAACGATCTTTGAGCTTTAGATTCGCCGATTTTTCAATAGCTATCAAAAATAGCTTGTCGTTGCTCTTCAGTCATCTTCTTAGAACATTTGATCCTACATTTATCTGTACACGGTGGGTTGACAGAGCGAGATCTAACTGTCTTATCATTCTTGGTTTTGTATTCGTTCGCTGAATTTCGTAATCTTTTTGCCTGATCCTGTTTCCAATTTTCCTCGTTCTTTTTACGTTTTCTTCCTTTTTTCTTTTCTACTTCTTCTCCTATAGTACTTTCTTCAGCTGTAGAACTTTCTATGAGTACTTGAACTCTTGATTCTTCAGTAGATGTAGATCCATCTGTGTGGTCTAGTTGATGCGCACCAAAAGTCTGCAGCGTGGTTATCTCATTCATATTATCTATTATTGCTTGTTCCATGTTTTGTTCACTACAGAACGTTTTGGAACTATCAGTCGAAGATTCTGATGACGATGAAGAGTTTGATGAAGAAAAACTCGAGGAACTACTGAAACTGGATGATCTTGACTGATGTGGATAAACTGGGACTACTTTCTTTTTTTCCTTTGGAAGGTTCTAAGTTGGATCTTGATCCTCATTGCAGTCTACATCGCTGTTTTGAAAGTCAATGGGAGGCTCATTTTCGACATAGCAATCAACTTCTCTAGTGTAATGTTGTTGGTTTCCTAAGTCAGTAGGAAGAACAGATAGATTTTCCCTTGATGAACTAGATTCTAACTGAAAGAAACATTCTCTAACATCCAAATAACGCTGGTTCTCCGCCTTGTTCGTAACATCCGATAGCATAGTTACATTATTTGCCGAGCAGTCAGGTTTAGATGAATGTTCAATGTCAGCCTGGTTGGCGGGCTGATCTTGAGCTTGGACAAGCTCCAGTATTTTTTTAGACCTCAAAGACGACATCTTCATCCTGCAAACAATATGAAAGTTGTTAATATTTTAACAATGAAAACTCAAAAACATGTAAATATTTACACGAACACTGACCTATGACATAAATAATACAAGCTTGTAAAAATCTTACTTTATTTTATTGAAATCTTCAATAATAAAAAGACTGATCTTCTAATAATTAACAATAAACAACAACAATTTTTAGCAGTAAACAAACTTAACTTGGAATGAAACGATGTCTCAAGTCCATAGCGTATGGTTTTTAGTAGAAAATTGTCCTAACTCTTAATCAGTTAAAAAAATTGTGCCGTTGCATTGTATTAAACAGACTTAAACACTAATCGGTTCTATAATTTCGCAACACAATTTGTCAAAAACTAACCCAATAACTATTGGGTCACACTTCGATTGTAAAATCTGATATAACTTACCATTTGTTTTGAAAGTAAACAGACTTATTACTGATTCAGTCTTGCTTCAATAAAACAATAACGTGTTCACTGTAGTAGCCTCTGACGCATACTGTCATGAGTCGATATTTCGACAAAGCCAGTGAACAAAATCGGTGAATATGAAAGAGACCGATATAGTATTAGTAGTAAAATTAGCGCAAAATAGAAGTAGGTAGTTTTAAAGCAAAATGATAGATGGCGTTATAAGTTGCCCGTAGCTGTATGTAACTCGATTTAGACCGAAATCTTAATCGGTCAGTATTCCACTAAGCGTGCGATATATTGATCCTTAACTATACTTTATCAGCTAAAATTTTACACATCTTTGTATTTTCAGATAAACTGACCCTGGATCTGATCTCATCATTGGCAATAAACGTTTTAAACTAACAATAAGTTTTTGTACTTACCTACTTACTTACTACTACTTGAACTTCATCAAAATGACCGCCGAGTGGCAGAGCATCGGAAGCGGACACAAGAAATTTTAATTTAACTAATATAAATGCGAAAGTATGTCTGTTCACGTCCAAACTAAGCAACCAATAGACTTTATTTTTGGCGTAGAGTTAGTTGATAGGACGGAGAGTAATACAGGCTGTCCTGGTAAGACATCAAGTTCCCATGGGAGATTTACGGGAATTCGTCCTTCTTCACGGTATTAAGAGAGTTGTAAGGACGGAGAGTGACATTGGCATTTGGACCGGATTGATATGCATGACCATGGCAGAAAAGTGGCAAACCAGACACAGCCAACTTCAACGTTCTCGGGTGTCTATTGCATCAAAATTTATACGTATTAGCGCCCGAAAATAAATCCATAAACATAGATGCCATACAATAAACATCTGAATCTGATATTGTTCTCCACGTCACATCAATTTTCAGGCGGGCGAAGCCGCAGGGCGCAGCTAGTATATAAATAAAACAACTCAATCAAAGCGCAGTAACTTTAATATAATCAACCGCCAGCTCCGGTCTCTGCCACGTTTGCTCCCACGCAGATAAGTCCTGCCAGAAGAAAAGAGCCGCCTTCCTTGAACGGTTGGACCACGGCTTGGGCCGGCCGGAGCCTGTTGTTACACCATCAGGGAACTCCGTGACGCTGCCCGCTGCTACGCCCAGGGTTAGGTAGAACTGGGGACAAAAAATATAGGTTAAAATTAAACGAGATTCGCACTAGGTACAGGGGGCCTACTCGGAAAAGGAAAATCGAAGTTTCTTTTTCGTGTTCGTGCAAAACCAACTCTTATGTCCATTGCATAAGATTAGCGTTTGCACGAAAAAAAAATCAGAAACTTCGATTTCGTTTTTAAGAGTACGGGCCCAGCTTAGCAACAGGTTTTTTTAGTGCGGAGCGTCTTGACGTTGGTCTTGGGGATTCTATTCTTCCCGAAAACCGATCTGGTACCGATGTAGGTATGTAGCAAATAAAATTATATAGGACCGCTATTTGTGGCGTCTTTCGGGCTTATGTTGTTTAATGGTATATCTCACTAGCTGCTAGTGGAAAGAGTTTTTTCACTAATAGTCTGAAATTATGAATTGCTAGGTATTCACAATAAATAATAATAAATAATGCTAGACAACAAATCATCTATCCAAGCTAAGCAGAGCTTGTTTTATGGGTACTAGAAATAACCAGAACACCCGGAACAAATATTTGCAGATCGTACAAACATTTGTCGCAAGGCGGGAATCGAACCCGCAACCTCCTGCATCACAGGGGGACTTTTGCCGACCTAACTAAAAAAAATCCTAGCAGAAAAATTGCAATCTTATTTTATCTGATCAGACCGTATCGACTACGATTGAGCTGATCACTACTTTGGTATAAATAATTTAACCTACAAGAATCTTTGGTATAAATTTATATTTTTTTTCTAAGTAGAGTACAGATCAAAAATAGGTTGGCCTCGATAGGCTGTCATGGCTTAGTTATATAAAAAATCGTTTTTTTTCTCCGTAGGTCTTACATAGACATGTTAGTACAATAGTATTGTTAGATATTATGTTACAAATTCCTGGTTTCTCGCCGTCTACTGAGAGCATTATACGGTCTCAGAGACATAATGCTGCAGAAACACTCACGTGATCATCAAACGGCGCTATCCTGGAGCCCATAGCGAGCAGGGTCCGCGGGACCTGCCCGCACTCCCTGGGCAGCCGGCCTGCCAGACCGCTAGCTGCCGGGTCCACGCGGGCCCATTCCTCGCCGTCTACTGATAGAGTTATACGGTCTGGAAGATGATTATAAAAATTAGTAAGCACGAGAAAATTATTTGACTCATCTACCTATGGACTCAGGTGAGTTTTGACTCCTGGTATAACCCTACATAGGTGAAG
Organism: Eupithecia insigniata; assembly: GCA_947859395.1. NCBI lineage: Eukaryota > Metazoa > Arthropoda > Insecta > Lepidoptera > Geometridae > Eupithecia > Eupithecia insigniata. The sequence continues at coordinate 2,521,146 of OX402002.1, forward strand.
TGTTGTAACGAAGGGTTGGTTGGAGAAGAGTAAGGAAACAACCTTATTTGTCCATGGTCGTGTATTCACTAATAAAGTATCTAAAATGCTAAATATGCATAGTACAGTAATGCTAGCCTACGTTAAAGTATCTATAGGATAGGTACTTCATAGGATTGGAATAAGAGTGTGTTTACGGTGGCAGCCAGAGCGTACTTTTTCACAGTTAAGTGTAATAAATTCCGCTGCACACCAACGTGTTAATAAATCTGCTCGAATGACGCACAAAACGGTCCCTGTCCCAGCTTGTGTTGGATGTCTATTCACAAACTACGCTTCTCTGTAGATAAAGCTATTTGGTGACGTCACAGAGAACAAGAAGATATACTAGAAGATTACACAAGTTAGGTAAACAGCTTAGCTCATATGGGTTGTCTACACATTATACACCCCATAAGCTAAGCTATTGCTCAGACAGACAGAGCTTTTAAGCATATCTTTACCTGGCGCCCATCGAACAGAGTAGGTGTGGAAGTCATCTCCCCAGTGCTTGCCGTCGCCCCTGGCTTTCCTTGCCAGTAGGGTATCGTGGCATTGGAAGTCCATGATGGGCCCACCGTACAGGACCTAAAGAAGTTTTCGAAACCTCGAGTTTTATGAGAGTTATTTTGTTAGCTCAATTTAGGTTCCCTATATTAAAAGAAAGCAGGGTTTTAGGTACATATTACCAAATATAAAAGTGTTGCAATAGGACCTGGCGCCTTTTTCTCTATCAGGCTATCAAATAGTAGGCAATTTTATTACATTTTATTCTTCTGGGAGATTGCTGAGCTACAGGCCTTGTCTAACATCATTGGCGAAAAAAAACACACCGGCTGCGCCAGCTCGGCTATGTGCTACGAATGGAGGAATGTTTTTATTGGTGGTTTAATGTGTAGCATTAAGTAATTACTTTAAATGTACATAGTATTAAACGTATTATAGCCACCTAGGAAAAAACCAAATAATTGCAGTGCCCTTGCAGGGTGCATGTTTGACACTTGTAATCATAAGCCCCCTGTACAACATGTTTGCAATAAAAATTGAGTATTGATGTGGATTGGGCTGCAAAACGGGCCTTCCTTGCAGCGCCAGTCGGCCAACAACCAGTCAGGGGACCTAGATAGGTACAGGTGGAAGTATGCAAAGGAGAAGGATCTTCGATCACTTCATCTGACTGCAGCACTGTGCAAAGACCATCCTAATCCCCCTGCACGCTTCATGGTCTTACGCTATTGTGGACCAATCATCCAAACAAATCTGGCCATATTCGACAGCATCTTTTTTTTATAGAACAATAGCAACCTTCATTTGACCACAATTTCACCGGATGGAAAGTGACGATGTGACCGACGGTGTATCACGACGGTCTAGAAGATCTGTAGCAATAATGTTTTATTTGCATCATTTGATTATTTTCTGACCCAGATTATAATCAAACATACGCCACCATAAACTTGCTACTTACATCATACATTACAAAGGTAGGTACTTAATATACTATGTAGTATCTCACGCACAAACACACACACACCTAAGAGGGGTGTGTGTGTGTTTGTGCGTGAGATAGTACAGTCGTTAACTTGACGTGACTCACCCTGTTAGAATAGTCTGTAGTGCCCGCGTTCAGTTCCCTGTTACCTCTAGCAGTCGCTATCTTTAACACTCCAGAGGCGTAGCCTTGGCTTCCGTACTTCTTCAGGAAGGGTTCCAGTAGGATTTCTGTGGAAAAAACGTTAGATTTTAGGATTCTTAAAGTACATATTTCAGAGTGAAGAAAAAATATAACTTTTCGATGGCCGAAACGCAATACCAGCCTGACTAACTTAACGAAGTAAAAGAGCAGGGCCCTAACCTGGACTTCTCTTGCTTGCTTCTTCTCTTGCTCGTCTATAGGTATTTGTCTATACTTCGTAAATCAAACTGAGTTAGGAAGCTGCTTGATCTTAGAAATCAAAATATTAAATTTCGTAGAATCTGTAAAACTCAGCCCGTGCCATACATTTTAAGGTCATTATAATTTCATTTTACTAGGAAACTTATAAATCATTCTAAACTGAAATATATCTCCATAACTTAGTCCACGCGGCCAAAAAATACTAATTTGTAACCCATTAATATGCTAAGTGTACTCCTTCTTAAATCATGAAATTTTAGAAGGGTTCTCACAGATAAAGTATAACATGAAACTATACTGACCTGGATAAAGCCAGTCTCCTTGAGGTAACTTGGCTCTGACCTCCACAGTTCCATAGGTAAACGCGAACCCTTTACTGGTGACTCTACCACTGACCACTGGTGGGATGATGTCGGCTCCTGATGCTGTGGCTATGCATGCTTCTGCTGGGGCGGTGCAGCTGAGGGAAAAATGGTGATTAGTAAAGAAGTGAAGAGAAAAATGGTGCGATCTTGGAAAACAATATTATGCTTTGAGCCATCAAAACATGCAGCTGATGGATGGAGTTTCTTGGAACATCGCTAAGAACACTCTCGATCAAGTAATCTTTCAAACAAAAAAGACTTTAAAATTGGTTCATGCATATGGAAGCTACAGTGCAGACAAACGTCAAACCTCGTCAAACTGACAAAAACTCCTCATTTTGGGTCAAGACCAGGGTTAAATATAGGGTATTTAACCCTGGACTTGACCCAAAATGAGGAGTTTTTCATTACCTATTAAAAGGTTCAAAGTCCCGGAATAGATGCTCTCATTGCTGAACCCTGGCAGATTCTGCTGGAGACCTCCAGCAGAACCTGCCAGGCAGCTGTGCCTGACCAGGCATGGTGCGGATCTTTCCGTTATTGACAGTTACTGGTGGTGGTGGTGGTCAGCCAGGTGTTGGTGGGAGTTGAATGTATTCACCTTACCCACTAAAAAGGTTCAGAGTCCCGGAGTAGATGCTCTCGTTGCTGAACCCCGGCAGATTCTGTTGAAGAACAGGCGTGATGCGGAGCTGACCGTTACTGACGGATACTATGGGCTGCGAAGCGAGGCGTTGGTACGAGGTGAACGGGTATTCCTAAGAACAGTGTTGAAGAATTAGTCGTGATAAGTATAGCAAATGGCGACTTTTATTATTGGTGGCCAAGACATACTTCGGGCCGAGATGGTGAGTTAAGTAAGGCTTACTTAGGAAAAGTAGTAAATAAAGAAAGAAAATATGTTTATTGATTCACTATGAAGTAGTAATGCAACTATTATAAAATATAACTGAAAAATTACAATATTAAAATTACCTAGGTAGTTCTCAAATCAACAACTGACTCTACGCAGCGAACCAGTAGGTCCCATCTCAGCATAATGTTGCGAACCACACGAACCACACGAAGTAGAGCAACGCAAGTAGTAGTGGCAGTAACTAGTGTCTAAAACTATTTGTAAAATGGCCTGAGCCCTGAGTCCTGCCTGAGAGAGCTATTTGAAATGGAGTGTTGTTTATATATTAATACCAACCTACTAATTTTTACTGCCATCTGCCAAGCAAACTTTACTTATCATAATCTGTGACAACTACAAGTGAAGATTAAAATTGTCCTGCACAGGGCCCTTTTATCTTATCATGAGCATCCTCTACGAAGAATGGTTGGTTTTCTGCAGTTCAACAAACTTTATAAATTGTATTACCTAGCAGATGCTTGGATATTGCAAGATGCTTTGGTATAAAATAAAGTCACAACATTACTTTGAGGGACTTAAATTTGCTAAAAAATTATACATCAGGCGTTACTTTGAGGAAATCCTTTATTAGAATGTAAAAATATTAAGTAACAATTCACTTGGCGCAAGGAGCTCGGAGAGGCAACATCACTAATAAAATAAATATAACAAAATAAATAGGTACCTAAATAAAATATTTGTTTTCCTGGCTGGACTCTGTCGGTGTTGCCTGGCAACCTCAATGTGAAGGTCGAGTATTGTGGTGTCCTGATGATGACCATGAACTAGGTGACGACTTACTTTAATGGATACTATCAGAGTATACGCGGAATTATTACTAAACATTTTTTCATTCTAGATCTTGAATGTGCTTTCAACGTTGCCATGCCAACCAATAATGGTATTAGTTAGATGACTTAAAAAACACTGCAAAACTATTTCCATACCGGATAAATCCCACTGGACGCAGTAGGGATGTACTGCTCGATCTGCCAGATGCTCTCGCGCAAGGAGTCGAAGGTATCCTCGAAGATGACCTGCCCAGCGCAGGCGGTGCCGCCGCGGACCAGGGTCTGAGTGGGACGGCAGTCGGGACGAGGGGATGGAACAGAGGGGGATGTTGAGCTGTAGTCTTCTAGTTCTGTGTAAGTAAAATAGAAGCCGAGGTAAAAAAATACTTTTATTTGATTGTTTTGAAAAACTAATTTTTTTTTCATCTATTTATTTAAAATTCTAATTCATTCTTACATATTTTTTTAGTTTTTTAAAAGTACGCGATCAGAACACCTTATTATGGGCGCGACTTCGCACGCGCTTTTGATGTACCCTATGTCCGTCCCCGGGATACCATCTACCTCCATGCCAAATTTCATTCCATTAACATCCGTTCAGCCGTTTAGACGTGAAAAGGTAACAGACAGATAGAAAGAGTTACTTTCTAATTAAGTACCTATAATAATATATCCAAGAAAATTTCGGAAAAATTGGTATAAACGCGATAAATAGCCGTAAATATTTACAATACTGTTATTATCTCTACTGATAATTTCCAGACTCACCAGTCACAGTAAAGCTCAGCCCATCAGCCACGTAACCTTTACTCTTGACAGCAGCAAACACATGGTACTTGATGACGTCTCCAGTCTTCAGCACTACATTCTGGTCTTCCACCACCCATCGGCCATTGGTAGCCTCAGTGACCTCGCCGGAGATATCTCCGACGTCTGATGAGCCGATGGCTCGGTTGATATTGCCTTGGAAGGTGAAGAGAGCTAGGTTGGGAGCGTCTGAAAAAAAACGACGTCGGTGCTGATGAAACGGTTGACCGTAGGTAGGTAATGTTTCCTCCACCCAGACCTATTTCCCTTGAGGATGTTTCATATGGCAATTTACTTATCCCCTGGGAATAAAAAATGTGCCCCCTTCGGGATCATTTTCTATACAAAAGTGAAAGAATTTTCAAAATCGGTCCATATTTGGCGGATATCGCGTAACAATAAAAAAAAACATTTATTTTTTTCGCATATATATATAAAATATTAGTTAGGATTAAGAAAGGTACGCATGCAATGTATACATCAATCATTCTTTATAATAGAGATATGGACAGATAATGATGGTGATGATTAGACAGTAAAACATGAACTATGGGTATACAGACGAATTGAGAACCTCCTTTTGAAGGTGGTTAAAAAGGCCTCTGCCCAACAGTGGGAGTGTCTCCTAAAATAAATTTACCTATAGGTAGGTTAAATCAAGTTATCCGATCTTGAGATGAGGATATTGGGCATTTTTCCTTGACTTGTGTTTATTTAAATGCTAAAGTGAGACAGCGTGCTTGGTTCCTTATCATATCAGTAAAGCCGGGTACAGACTGTAACGTAACATGCAATGTAACTCCTTTCATGTTACATTGCATGTTACGTTACAGCAGTCTAAACCCGGCTTAACTGGCCTATTTGGATTGTAGTTGGGTTTTTAGTTCCCCACGCTGGCCTATGAAGGCAGATCGTCAATATTTACCCGGTAGATTTCAAAGAGGCAAGGTTTTAGGAGCTCCTAAAACCTTAGCCACTTGGACATCACAGTTAACCAGTCACCTCCGGTCAGTGTGTTCCATTTTACTTTGTCCATTACAAACAGTTTTAATTTTTGAGTTTACTCTACAGTTCTTCTGCTGTAAGTAAGAAAAATTGGTGTCCATACAAAGTAAACATAAAAGTTCCCATTGAGTAAACAAACAACTTTAAACATTTGGTGCTATCAGCCAACATTATTCTGAAACAAGAAGTGAGCGAACTCTTACCGGACAAAAGCAACATTAGTTTTATTTTCTTACAACACAACCCTAAGGACTTATACATAGTATATAAGATTATCAAATACCTAGATAGATACATTAATTATTATTAACTTATGTAAGCAAATTATTTGTTTCAATATATGCACAAGAATAATATTCAACTTACAATGCAACGGTGTGGACTGAGTGTTCTCAAGTAAGATAGCTGGTCTTCAAATTACTAATTATTTGTTCCTAGGAGTGCATAGTTTATCAATACCACTACTTGTCGTACTTGATATGTCTTTCATCATTTGAGGTTTTCAAGTATTAACCCTTGTGCATGTACTCAAACTAAGTTTAACCCTTTCAGCGAACCGAATACAAAATTTTGTAGTAATTTTTATTTTTTTTGTCTTCTAATAATATTTTGGATATCATCATAACCTTTAAGCGTTTTGGAAATATATCTTAACCTTCAACGCACCTTATAATTTAAATTTTTAGTAAGTTTTTTTTATTCTGGAAATTTATAACACTTTCTTTTTGTTCAACTTTAACATTATATTATCTTATAAATATTGTGTAATATATTTTATAATAGATCAAAATCAAGAATGGAGGAGATTGAGGCTCAACTCCGGCTATTGAAAGAGCAGAATGCTGCCCTGCAGGCTCAGTTAGCTGCGTTTAACCAGAATTTAATTAATTCACCAGCAGCTGATGCGACTGCTGTCCCCACAACTCAAAGCGTGTCAAAAGTGTCTGTTAAACTTCCTCCATTCTGGGCTGACCGCCCGGCCGTGTGGTTTGCCCAAATAGAGGCTCAATTTGAAATATCTGGGATAACAGTCGACACCACTAAGTACAATTACGTGGTAGCACAACTCGACACTGTACATGCAGCAGAAATCGAGGATATTATCACGCAGCCCCCGAGAACTGAAAAGTACCAGAAAATCAAGGATGAGCTCATAAGAAGACTATCTTCTACGGAAGAGCAACGCATCCGTAAACTACTATCAGATGAAGAAATTGGTGACAGGAAACCCTCACAATTCCTAAGACATCTTCGCTCACTGTCCGGAAACATTTTACAAGATCAGTCCATACTAAGGCAACTATGGCTTCGTCGTCTGCCAAGCCACATACAGGCTATAATAACCGCTCAAGCGGATCTGCCCTTAGAGAAACTGGCGGACTTGGCTGACAAAATATTAGAAGTTACTCCAGCCCCAATTAATCCTAACGTTTATGCGGCCACTACCGCCCCACAGGCCCCACCCGACGTTTTAGCTTTAGCTGCTCGAATAGATGAACTTTCCATCCAGGTCGCGGCCATGTCTCGTAGAGACAGAGCATACAACAGGCCAAACAGATCTCGGTCAGCATCAACAGACTCTCGGGGACAAGATGAACCCCAATTGTGCTGGTACCATAGAATCTACAAATCCAAAGCCATCAAATGTACAAAACCATGCAGCTGGGTGGACAGGTCGGAAAACTCTCAAGGCGGTCAGTAGCAGAGGCGACAGCTGACTGCTCCGCCATTAGTCGCCGATTATTCGTCACAGATAAAAATTCTAAATGTCAATTCCTCGTGGACACTGGATCGGACGTTTGTTGTTATCCGCGACGGCTCATACGAAGCAAACTGAGGTCGGCCGGCTATAGTCTTAATGCGGCCAATGGTAGTGCTATAAAAACTTATGGTGACACTTCACTTTCGCTCAACCTTGGCTTACGTCGTCCCTTCAATTGGCGTTTTATTATTGCCGATGTAGACACCGCTATTATCGGTTCAGATTTTTTAGCGCATTATCATCTGCTTCCCGACTGCAGGAACAAGCGATTACTTGACGGAAAAACAGGTCTCTCAGCTCCCGCCACTATTGCATCCATCCAACAAACAAGTGTCAAAGCAGTAGGGTTGACAAATAATTCACACTTCGATGAAATCCTGATGGATTTTCCGAACATCACGCGTCCACCCGGGCTGCCTCGAACAGTAAAACACTGCACCGTACACCACATAAAAACTACTGATGGACAACCAGTGTCATGTCGTCCGCGCCGCCTCGGTCCCGAAAAACTTTTGATTGCAAAAAAGGAGTTCGAGAATATGATACAATGCGGTACCGCAAGACCCTCGAAAAGCCCATGGTCTTCCCCATTACATCTGGCTCAAAAGCGGGACAACACCTGGCGTCCTTGCGGCGACTACCGTGCCCTGAATCAGCGTACCATCCCAGACCGGTATCCAGTAAGACATATAGGGGATTTCAGTCACAACCTAGCGGGATCCACGGTTTTCAGCACCCTGGACCTAGTCAAAGCTTACCAACAAATTCCTGTACATGAAGACGATGTATGTAAAACGGCCATAATAACGCCGTTCGGCCTGTTTGAATTTCCCTACATGACCTTCGGGTTAAGGAACGCAGGACAAACATTTCAACGTTTCATCGACGAGGTTGTTCACGGGCTGGATTTCTGTTTTGCATACATCGACGATATACTAGTATACTCCCGCAATAAATATGACCACGCCAAGCACTTGCGCATAATATTTCAAAGATTTCATGACTACGGAGTTGTAATAAACCCCTCAAAATGCCATTTAGGCGCAGAAGAAGTAACATTCCTGGGTTACACCATAAACGCAAAAGGCACACTACCACCCACGGAAAAGGTAAAAGCCCTTCGAGAGTATACCCTTCCAAAAATAATAGGTGGTCTTCGCCGTTTCCTAGGTATGATCAATTATTATCGCCGGTTTCTGCCACACACTGCTGAACTCCAAGCACCGCTCATCGATGCAATAACCGCCATAAAAGGAAAAGGCGCTGTACCCATCCCTTGGACCCCTGATCTAGAACAACGTTTTCATATTTTGAAAGACAGCCTAGCTAATGCCACATTACTGGTACATCCTATCCTTAACGCCCCGCTAGGCCTCTTTACAGACGCATCTAATACTCAAATCGGCTCTTGTTTGCAACAACGAGTAAATCAGGATTGGCAGCCCATCGCGTTTTTCAGCAAAAAACTGGACGCTCAACAAAGCCAATGGCCAGCATACCACCGCGAATTACTGGCAGTTTACGAAAGTGTTCAGCATTTCCGTCACTTACTCGAAGGTCAAAGAACAACGATCTACACGGATCACAAACCGTTAATATTCGCCTTTAAACAGCGTCGCGAAAAACTTGCCCCGATTCAATTAAACCAGCTATCGTTTATCTCACAATTTACAACCGACATCGTACACATCAAAGGAGAAGAAAACATAGTAGCTGACACCATGTCCCGCATAGAATCTATCACTATCCAACCTGACTACGCAGCTCTTGCTGAATCGCAAACTATGGATGATGAACTACGCCAATTATTACATTCCGATACAACTTCATTAAGTCTACAGAAAATTGACATTCCAGGGACAAACACTTCACTAATTTGTGACATGTCGACAGGGATACCTCGACCGTATATGACAACTCCGTTCCGTCGCTCGACCTTCGACCAGCTCCATAATCTCAGCCATCCTGGTATTAAGGCCTCGCTAAAACTTGTAGCAGACCGTTTCGTATGGCCAGGGATGAGAAAAGATTGCCGACTGTGGGCCCAAACTTGTATACCCTGCCAACGAAACAAAATCACAAGGCATACTAACACACCACCAGGACATTTTAATAACCCCACTGGACGCCTAAAACACGTTCACATAGACATCATTGGCCCCCTGCCGACGAGCAATGGGTTCCAATACTGTCTTACCGCCATTGACAGGTTTACCAGGTGGCCAGAAGTATGGCCTATGACTGGTATAACGGCAGAAGAGGTCGCCGAAACCTTCACCAACGGATGGATTTCACGTTTTGGGGTCCCAAGCGCTATAACAACGGATCAAGGGCGACAGTTCGAATCTCACCTTTTTCAAAGACTGCTACAGCAATGTGCTACTACAAGAATAAGAACAACAAGCTACCACCCTTGCGCGAACGGCATGGTGGAAAGGCTTCACCGCCAACTGAAGGCTGCCCTGATGTGCCACGCAAAGACATGGTCCAGGGCATTGCCTATCGTACTTCTGGGCATGCGAACTGCTCTCAAAGAAGATTTGAAAACATCTTCAGCGGAATTACTATACGGAGAACCCTTACGGCTGCCAGGAGAACTAATCGTCGCACCTGCTTCAACCGAACGTCCCGAAGACATTGCAGACTTCGTTGAGCAATTGCGTAGAAAAATGACAAAATTACGCCCTACACCCGGTTCTCACCACGCACAACCCAAGATATTCATCTCAAAGGAACTGCCTGTTTCTACACATGTTTTTCTCCGCGACGACACAGTTCGCAGACCCTTGCAACCTCCATACACAGGACCTTACGAAATCATTAAGCGTACAGAAAAGACCATAACGCTCAACATAAGAGGAAGGAACGTAGTCGTTAGCTTAGACCGCATAAAACCGGCCCACATCGAGAACACAGACGTTAATTTATCAGAAAATTTACTAACAACCCCAACTGGTTCCGTACCCAAAGAAACAACACCATCGTCAGATCCTCAGACTAAACCGCTCCCGAACAAAGATCCGGTAACAAATCCATCAAAAAACGAACCGGAGTATACCACACGGTCGGGCCGTAAAGTTCATTTTGCCAGACCTTTTGATCTTTAAACATTTTCCTCGTATTTTTATTACATATTATTGCTACAATTATAGCTCTATAATTATGGCTCTCTTTACTGCGTAGGGGGGTGATGTGGCGTTCTCATCCGAACATGGTATTGGAACGCATTCGCGCCTTTTCGGGCTTTGACAGCTGATGGCGGCAGAAAGAAAAAATTTCACTGACAGAGAGGCAAGGTTCTAAAAAGTCGCGGGTAAAAAGTTGAAGAGATAAGTTTTTCCTCATCTCCAGCATTCTCGGTTTTCTTAGCATACGTTCCCGATGTAATTGTGTTAACCTCGAGATTTCACATGATATCCTACAACACGCGAGTCTCAGGCAGTGTTTCTGTACATATTACTATGTTCTCGTAACTGCGTTACGAATGTGCCGTGAATAAACGATTCAATCAAGGATAGAACTGTGTTTTGTGTGTGTCATTCCCAACCGATCAGTTCTCCAAAGTACTAACAACTAATTTGCAAGTCATAAAAAACAAGTCTACGGGACTTTTTTCGTCTATCGCGAAACTAAAATGACTCATGATCACGATCATTGATGTCTTGGTCTTGACTGGTCTTGACATAAGCTGAGACAGTGACGGAGGTCAAGTTTTATCGTCAAGAATACCTATCAACCAGGGCGAGTGACCGCAAGTTTTGCTTGCAGGAAAATTATTACTAAAACCCGCTACGATTTGGGTTAGCTACGTACTGGGTTCAAAAGATGAATACGGGTTTCAATTATCATCAAATATAGCATGAATACTTCTGTAAAATACCTATGTAGGTAAGTAGGAATAGAACAAAACAAACACAAATAAGTTAGCCTCAGACTACAACACCGATAGACACGGGCATGCCCCGAGCATGATCCAAGAAAACATGGTATGCTCCTCCAGGAGTGACACAAGGTGACGTCTTTGTCCAATTCCCACTTTATTTCAACAAAACGTAGAAGTTGGGAAACAAAGTGATAAGGGTCAGTTGAAAAAAAAAACAATCGTCAATTATGTTTGTTAGATCAGTCAAAACAGCGTTAGTTAAACACGAGTCAATTTGATAAAAATTCTAGGCACAGGTCTAGGCCAATGCGTTATACTGATAAGTTTACTCCACAACTTGTTCATAACTTGCGAATTTATTATCATAACCATTGCCCGTAAAATAAAATGCGAAAATGTTTTCACATTGTTGTTTCAACCTTTTTATGCTGCCAAGTAAAAATATACCTAAGAACAAGAATTATCCCAACTACGAGTAATTTGTGAATTTATTAGATATCATTATGCCATATAATAATAAATTCTCAAGTTATCGTTGCCCGTAAAATAAAAATGCTTAAGAATGAAAAAGTATTTTCACTTTGTTATTTCAACCTCTTTATCCTACCCAGTGGAAATATACGAAAAAGAACTCTCGCAACGAAAAATATTAATAACGATTTAATTAGCCTGCTTTTGTTTTTCGACAAACAGGTGGGTACCTGTTTGTCGAAAAACAACCCTGGAGCTTATAAACTTAAATAAAACAATATAAAATAAATTAGGACTTACCATCAATAGAAGCTCTGAATCCTTTCGGCCTGAAAGCCTGTATCCTCACAGGAGGTACCCTGTACTCCTGACTATAGCACTGAATAAGGATTAATAATTGCAGAGCTAAGACACGACCGATGCGCACGGTCGCCATTTTGACACTGGGTAAATTTATCCTGTTTTATTTGTTTCGCTGTCATGATTAGCAAGAATTTCTCTCTGATGCTATCTGAAATGCAAATAGAGTAGGTAAAACAAGGTTTCTCTCGAACTCTTGTCAAAGTATCGGTGGATACAACTTGGCGGGATCAGTGGCTAATTTAATCTGATCCCGGGATCCGTGGACATAGACCCTTTTTTTACTACAGAAGCTTATCTTTAGAATTCCTCAAACTAAATTATAGCAATCACGAGCGGATTTGACAATGCGTATTGAATAAAGTTTGCATGTCGCATCAGATCCTAGACATGATCCTCCACTAATGATTGCCGTCTTCAGCTCCATTTAAGTATTTCCTTTAGCCATCCCAAATAATACGATTTTAAAACTAACTGTCATTCCGTATGTTTGCGATTCTATAATAGAAGTATAAGAATATTATTATAGAAGGTAATAAAAAAAATGTTTCAATCAGACTATTTTATTTGCAAGATAAAGACTTTGGTTTGATCGCATTACATTCACCTTATTTAGTAGGTAATTAGGGGTTGATTCAGATCACAAGATTTAGAGCCTTATCACACTGACTGGGGCGATTTCAAAGCCAGCGATTGCGCAGCCGCGACGAAGTTGCGAACATGCCCCGAGCATGATCCAAGAAAACAAGGTCTGCTCCTTCAGGAGTGACACAAGGTGACGTAATTGTCCAATTACCACTTTATTTTAACAAAACGTAGAAGTTGGGAAACAAATGTGATAAGGGTCAATTGAAAAAAAAAAACAATCGTCAATTTTGTTTGTAAGAGCAGTCAAAACAGCGTTAGTTAAACACGAGTCAATGTGATAAATAAATTGGTAAATACAAAACCACATAGTTTTATCAGATTTATACAGGTAAGACAAGGAGCTCGGGGTGTGACGATTTTACGCTACTGGTAACACCAGAAAACCAGATTCGTCTTCTATTCGCCGATGGCGTCGATGACGTATTCTTGTGTCACACATGTAACCGTGTCGTGTCGCGGAAGACCATACCTTATATTATCATACCATGGCTGCGACGACGCGACGTTTAGCGCTATCGAAAAAGTGCACAGCCGCAGCAACGTCGTCCCAGCGTCCTCGCTCGTCGCATCGCTTTAAAATCGCTCGCAAATCGCCAGTGTGATTAGGGTGTTAGAACTAGATTTTAGGACAGTGTGGGTACATATTGTTATTTATAGGTAGGTACTTACAGGCGTTTTAGTTCAGGTTTCCGTTATTTTTGCCTTCGATTTTTTTTACTTTCTATTCTTTTTAAGGCTTTCTTTGTCCTTCAATGCTAATGCACTTTACGGCTTAAATAAATACTGTTTTAACTGTCGTTTAATTTTTTTTAAAAATCATCCCCTACGTACCTAGTTATTTCATTATTCTCTACAATATTGTCTTCTGCATGCGAATGAGTAGGGGCGCAACCCTGCTAGCCAATCGCTTTACTAGAATGGTCTCGTCGTCGCAAAATCGTCGCAATATCAATCGTTAAATGAAGAAAAAAAACTAGATAGTGCGTGCGGAATTTGCACGGAGATTGAAAGAATGATTTTCATTCTTGACGCTTGATGCGCATGATCTGTAGTTTCTTTCGAAAGTAGAACAAGTATCAAAATATGATATTCTGTGATGTCATAGTGAAGCGATTCGTTTAGCAGAATAGAGCTCCAGTTACAATGTCTTTGGGTTCTATTCAGTAAGTTTACAGTAATTTGAAGCTATGGGACACTAGAAATTATTCCTATTTCATCTTTAGAACTTTACATTTCACTTTATTTTGAAACTCATGTTGCAAGTTCTTATGTTGGATTGATAAAATTATATATATTTTTTTTTTTTATGGCTTGTGTTTTTTAGCCAAGGAATGTATATTTAGCTGAATTCTAAATTTTATATTTTAGTTTATTATGCGTTTTTGAAGGCTTAAGTTTTGTAATAATTTAATTTTAAGGCTTAGTAACATTACTGGTTCTAAACTTTATTTCATCTAACATAGAGTTGAAAACAGTAGAGATGTATTTAGCATACAAAATACCGAATGAGAATGCCAAAGTTTGCTCAAAACCTGCTCGCCCCTTCGAATAATCTTTCGCATCCCCAATCAAGTTTATAAAACACTACGAATATTTTTGATCAATTTCATAAAATGATACAATTCGAATAACTTTTAACTTTCTACGGCCTTAAGAAAGTTTTAACTCCTTAAAAATAATCTCAAATAACTTTAGGGATCATTTTAAGAAAATAATACTTAAACTGGCTTAAAAAGGGTCTATTTTTAAATGCCCATGCCTTATTCTACAGAGAGTCAATCCCTAGGTTCCAATAATATGTAAACATCAAAATTCTTACAACTAATGACTTTACTGGTGATTGGAATGTCACGTGACTTTCGTACTATCAAGTTTGTCTTTGTAATATCAAGTGTGACTTTCGTAATGTTAAGATTAGGAATTCCAAATGCTACATCTTTTTGCATTTATGGATAAAAATAACTTTTCACTGAGAATTTGAAATTATTGTACTGTTAAATGCGACTTTCGTACGATCATGTGTGACTTTCGTACTTTAGAATGTGACGAATAGTACGAAACTTGTTATGCTTAACTACTTTAGCACACATTCCTAAGATCTGAATGTTTTTTTTTTTTTATTTGGTAGTTTTAATAGAATTTTGTAAAATCATTGCCGTGATATAATTTATTGCATTTTCTTCTGAAATCGAAGTAATTTACGGTAAAATATATGTTTTAAAGACGTCATTCCAATCACTAATAAAGTATATTCACACAATATTCAATATACAACGAATAAACAGATATGACTGGTACATCACAACATTTCATACAATGATCTAATATTAATGAGAACATGAATTACACAACACAAAATTCAAACTTTAGTATAATTATGGTGACAAAATGGACATATTTTTTTTAGTAAATGACTTAATAAGCTTAAAACGACACAATTTCAACTAATACGCACAAACAGATTGACTAACACATATTAACTATAACATGGGGTTATATAATATAACCCCAGATGAAAATCTTACTTGCTTTATATCGTTTTAAAAGAGAAATCTTTAGTTTTCTATGATATTAAATTGATTAATGAAGAAAAGTGCTCTTAACTTGAAAAGTGCTGTGCAATTCTAGTTTTTTTATTCAATTATTTATAAAACTAGCAACACGCCCTGACTTTGCAGGGGTGCACACTTCAAATACATTCCAGAAATCATCTAAAATAAATAAGTAATAAATAATTCTAAAATTCGCATCAAACATCAAGTAGTGGGAAACACTAAGCTAATACAACTTTGATTTACAATATATAAGTATTTAGTTAATACAATATAATAGAATACAGTATACAGACAATCAAGCACCAATCAAATTAGACCACACTTTCTGATAACTTCTAGTTTTTTAAACATTTTCATGAATATTCTATACAATTCATACTTATTTATAAGGACACCCACAACGGGCGTAAGTGTCTCGGCGTTCACGCGTGATACAATCGCTCATGCTGAAATTTGGCATACTTATGTAAGTTCGGTGACAATGCAATATCATGGTACTATCGAGCTGGTCTGATGATGGAGACCGAAGGTGGCCATAGGAACTCCTAAACGAAACGACGAGTTTAGGTTCTTTGGATTTGTCTTCCCAATCACTTTGGTCCTAGATGATATAGAAGCTTGTTTTAAAGTATTTTTTTTTCTATTATCATAAAAGTAGTGAAAAGATAAATAATATTCATTATATTTCAAACAGCGTGGTTTATTCTACTTCAACTAAACGCAGGTGATGTCTCGTAGTGCGTGATTATTGCTAAGCTATTTTGGATGGTGTTTGTTATTATCACAGCCAACTCACTCAAACAAATTACAGTAATACTTTGGAGATGTCGCTAAAAGAACGGAGATCTTAAATGATCAATGCATCATCTAGCCCCAACGAACCTAAGCAGAAATTAGCATGGGAATCAGAGCCCTGACTACTGTTTGGCGACTAGCCAGCGACTCATACCTTTGTCTCGCGGCGGGAATCGAAGACGCAACAATCTGCGTCTCAGGTACCCTTCATCCACTGTGCGACAAGGGACGTCATATTAATTTTATAATCATTATATTTTCCCAATTTATACTTATTTCCGATCACGAAATCTGGTCCATTATTTAATATAACCATCTAGGAATCTACATATTTATTTATTGAGGAAAAAAGAGAAGCTTCTTTTAATACATTAAATGCCGGATAGCGTTATAATGTTAAAAGATACAGCAGTTAATTCTGATGCCCAAAACATATTCAGATGTCCCAAAACTTTAATAATTTGGACAGTACAATTTTTTTCCGTCCCGTTCGTTACGATCGAAATTATAATGGCGGCGTCATTTTTAGTGATGTCAAATTAGTTGTGTGACATCTGAATTGACACCCGTGTCTCATAGCTATTAAACTTTATGACTTATGACATTGATTTTTTTTAATGAACAATGCCACTAAATAGTGATAGCTAAGCAAGTGTTTAAATTTGCATTTTAAAGAGTTTAATATTTACTTAAGTATGATATTTTAAATCTTATTTATAAGATCATAAGGTTGATAATGATGGAAATCCACTTATGTACAGATCTTGGTTTAATACGTTGGATAGATCATCCTAATATATATTTTATAACTTTGATTTCAAGGTGTAATTTTAAAAGCACGGATTTTTCTAGTTATGCGTGAAAAGTTACTAACTAAACATTGGTTTATTTATGTAAGTTTATTTTTGTTGTTAGACAACATTACTATTTTAATTCAGCTAAAATTCTACCGGTGTATTCAATAACATACCTTATGCAATAAAAACTAAGCTCCATAGTTGAAAAGCACAGCTAAGCTCAAAGAAACTACTTACAAACTTTATATTTGATTATTTTTTATTTCGATAATACTTTGAAATATGGAATGGTTACATTTCTGTTTTTAGCTTTTTACAGCACCGATCTATTTATTTATTTTTAATGAAAATATATAAATTTACTCAAAATCTTGCAAAATAAACAGCTTTGTTCGCCTACCGCACTATCAAATAATAAATTCAAGACAACCACAAATAATATCAAAAGCCAATCTAAAAATGCATAAGATTTAAATACAAGTCCTGTCTTGATTCATTTATAATCCGTCACAATTCACTAGTCACTTACCGATAAAAAAGTAAAATAAAAAAATAAATAAACTAACAACGAATAGGAAAATCGATTGCGCTCACTACACTCGTGTCTGTTTCACAATATGGCGGGTGGTCATGTTTCAACTTCAACTTCTTCTTTTATGGCGCCGCTTGCTTTTCGCCATTGGCGGGCTGTCATGTTGACAGCTGTCAAAGTGACTCGAGCTTACTGGGCCTTCGAGTCGAGTTTGGGTCATACAAAGTCCATTGCGTCGTGGGCTTTCGCGGAGAACTTGTTTCCGAAGGCGCGCTTCTTGAGAGTGCGCTCGATGAACTTCTTGATCTCGCTTACTATGAACACGCTCGAGGTCAGGCATACGAGGAATATCAGATCTGTGGATGATAATAAGAAGCTTAGTTTAATCGCTCTTAGAACACATTTATTTATTTAGAACTACCAACAGAGGATACACATAGGCCTCCCCCAAACGACGCCACGAATAGCGGTCCTGAGCCGCCTCCATCTAACGACGATACACTTAAAGAATACAAACAAAACAAAGAACAATTAAAGCATCACCAAATGTGACCCCCCCCCCCCCCAATTACAGGTAGTTGGGGGGGTCACATTTGGTGTGACCCCCCCCCCCCAACTACGGTTTAACAACTAACATATAACATACATTTTCATATGAGATACCTAATTATAACAGATAATGCAGTTTTGACTAAGAACATGGTCGCATGATCCCTCGTACTATACGCAAGCCAAACCCGATGTGGAATGTTTGTAAGCAAACCAAGACACAAAACCCACTTGTTATGTAAATTCAGTATAAAAAGACACGCCAACAGAGTGAATTTTAGGTTAAATACGGCTGGATTGTTAACAAACATTCTACATCGAATCTGGCTAGTATAGACTAGGTCTATTTCGCGGGAGACCAAGTGTACATGTGGATTTCCATGAATGCTGAGAGAGCGGTACACTAGCAAATATAATTCACGTAGGATTTTTATATATATGTATAGTCCATAGACCTTCTTTCGACCACAATAACACCTGAGGGAAAAGGACGATGTGGCCGAGGGTGTATCACGAAGGTCTAGAAGACACCTATCACTCTTGTCTTGAAGAAACCCAGATTCTAATTGGCCAGAATAACAGGAGCAGGCAGCCAGTTACATTCCATAGCGATGTGAATGATGTAGGTACCTTGTATAGTGAGAGCCTCGGTCTGGAACACTCGCTGTAGCGGCGGGAAATAGATGACCAGCATCTGTCCTACCAAGCTGAGACTCACGGCAGTTAAGAACATCCTGGGAACAGAGTTACTAAGATTAGAAAAAATTTACACTTGTTATAATTTTACATTACATTTAACACTCCCAAATACCGTTTTTCTCACTTGTCATTCTATTGGTAAAAGATTTTAAAAGTCGGTTCCGATTCAGAAATCTACAACCTCAAAAACTCACAAACTTTAGCTCTTGATTATAATGGTATAGATATCGTTTGTTAATTTTAAATACCATAGTAAGTAGTTTGCTTCATGCGCTGTATAAGTGTCTATGTGTATATGATACCATTGTTGCTGAAATAAATGATTTTAATTCATTTAAAGAAAATGTTGCCTCGTAGTTCTTTCTAGTAGGCAGCATTTTTGTCTATAGAACAAGTTCGTGAAGTAAGAATTATATTTGTAACACATTGATGCCCCCATCTATGTTTTTTTACCCAATTTTGTTTGATGTTCTATTATTGAAAGCTCTGTAGAGTGAACTTACATATCGCTCATTTGCGAGAATAACGTGATATCTTCAAACACCTGTTTTTTCAGAAATCGTCTTTGAAAGTTTGCATGTTCGATATTTCTGTGTGCATAAGGTTTTAAGAAGACTCAATCAAATAAAAATGTTGCTCAATCATCCTATTTTATTTAGTATTGGATTTTAACGCTTTATCTATTTATTATCATACAATTTTTTATAGAAAAATAAAAAAAGGGACATTATGTCACGTTTTTTCTGAACAAAATTTTATTTTTAATGTAATATCTCTACCTAACACGTTGCATGTGTTATAACTTTTTAATTTTTGCATAATTTTATGGAACATTTTAATAAAACACGTTATTTCTGTATTGCTTTTTATTTAAGGTAGATAGTAAATTTCAGAAATAACAGTATCAGACTCAATGAACTTACAAACTAACACTTATTTTTGACTTTTAAAGAACAGTATCAGGCTCAATTACCTTTCACTTATTTTTGACTTTTAAAGAATAGAATCAGACTCAGTGAACTTACAATTTAACATTTATTTTTCTCTTTTAAAGAAAATAACCAGATTCAATGAACTTACAAACTAATATTTATTTTTTACTTTTAAAGAACAGTATCAGGCTCAATTACCTTTCACTTATTTTTGTCTTTTAAAGACCAGAATCAGACTCAATGAACTTACAAACTAACACTTATTTTTGACTTTTAAAGAATCTAATCAGACTGTATGAACTTACATACTAACATTTATTTTTTTACTTTTAAGGAACATTATCAGACTTAATGTATCTTATTTCTATGAGGTAGATAATCTCTAAGTGTATCACAAAATAGGCCATTAATATTTGGCACATTGTGTATTTTTTTTGTACAAGAAACAAAAGTATACTCTTAAACAATTTAGAGACCTTCAAAAAATTGTCTGTAATAACCTGGAATTAGATTTTTATTTACCAATTCCATGAGATCTGCTTTCTTTTTTTCTGATATACCCGGTTTTCTATCGTACGCTTTTTTGACGTCGATGTCAATTTCTTTCCTCTTTTAATAACAATAGCCCTTTGATACGTTTCATCGGCATACGATTTTTTGTAGTAAATAGCTCGAGGATCATCTTTCAGAACTTTAATCTGTTTAATTTCTGTGATTTTAACAGGGTTGTTTGCTTCATCTTTCTGTACGGTAAGGTTCATTTGATTGCACACACTTTTCCAATCAAAAATGTCACTGTAGCTCATTTCTGTAACTCGAAAAGGTTCTTTTTTTTTGCGTGCAGCTTTTATAGCTCCGATGAAAGCATCTGGTGTATACATTGGTCCACTTCGTAATTGCCTTTTGACTTGTCTTTCGATTTGGGAGTGCGCTGAATCACCCTCGTTTTGTGTATGTCCTTTAATTAAATACTTGTGTGTTATCGACCTTAACTTTGGAAATTTTTGCACAGCAAACAGGTACATAGCAACCATGAATTTATTTTTTTGCTGTCCTGCACAGTTATCAGAGTAAAATATGACGTCTATATTATCCTTTCCAGTATTAGAAATGCCATCTAAGTACTTGAAAATGCAAGTTCCAATCTCATTAATTCCTCTGTTTGCGTGAGACTCATCCCAGACAAAGCAGTCAACAGTGTTTTTCTGGATATCATAAATTGTCAAATTTAAAACATTCAGTTTGGATTTATAGTAAAAAACTGATATTTCTCCTTTAGGACATGGAAAAACCGCTTGCAAATCATACACACATACTATTACATCCTCGTTGATTTTGTCTTTTTCTTTTTCTAAACGAGATAGGCGTTTTTCTTTGTGATGTTTTTCGTATTCTTCCTTTTTTTGTTCTTGTTCATCCGGTGATAAATTTTTGTATGCTTCACATACGTCGCATAAATCTTTCTTTGGCACAAAGAACGATAAATTGAAGTCTTGGGTAAAAATCCTATAAAACATCACATAATTTGCGTAAGGAGTATTTTTAGTCATGCAGGCATCAACATAATCTTTGTGAAGATCCGCTATGGTTTTGCTTCCATCGATAAAATGTTTCTTTGAGTTGGCTCGCGTATAATGTGATTCTATTTTAGGTATAGACTCTATAAACGTGTGTACTTCTTTCTTTATTGTGTCATCCACTTTCTTATGCTTTTGATGACATCCACGGTTATCTTTCATTATTGTAATATTAGTATCTTTATTCGTTTTTTTTAATGCTGTTGTTATTGGTCGGTTGTTGATACTTAAAGTATTTTTGAAAAATGTTTTGCACACTCTAAATTTTTTGCCCTCAATGCTTAAATAAAAGGCATGGTTCTTATCACGCTTAGGTGCAATTAAATTTCCTTCTGAATCTACTTTGACATAGTGACACTTCGTTACTACTTTTTCGATAGAAGTAGCTATAAAATGCCACTGCTTTTCAATATCTCCTAATTTCCAATAATCGTCCAATAATTGAAGTCGCTGTTCTTCTGTGAAATTAGCACGACATTTAAATGTGCAGGTTTCTTTGCAAGGTTCCTTTAGTTGACGCTCAGGAATAATTTTCTTTGTTATACTTGACTCGTAAGATTTCCCGCAGTTTCTTAATCTTTTAGCAATATTTTTCTTCCATTTCTTTTCGTTTAATGTTCTTTTTCGTCCTTTTTTAGTTGGAGTAGGTTCTATTCCATTGTTTTCAGTTTCTCCTATCGCAGTATCTAATTCAGTAGGTTGTATTATATCGTTACTCGTCCTATTTTCGGTGTTTGTCGGCGTTATTTCTGTCCTGATTTCAAAGTTCGATATTATCATATTTTCATTTTCACATTCTATTGTATCTATAAATGATCCGTTCTCTGTTAAATTGTTTTCAACTATAGCAGTATCGAATTCTCTGTCAGTAGGTTGTATTGTATCGTTATCAGTCTTATTTTCGGTGTTTGTCGGCGTTGTCATCATATTTTTAGTTTCACGTTCTGTTGTATCTGCAGCAGCAGTATTTATTGATCCGTTCTCTGCTATATTTAATTCATTTAATTTTTCAATCGTATTCATTACTCTATTCTTCGCCATCGTCACTTTGTTTCTTTCTTCCTCTCTATTTTTTTCATTATCACTATGTTCATCATCAGAACTCGGGATATATTTAGTTTGGCCATGAGCCTGATAATCAGGGTCTTTTACTGAGTCATCGCTGTCTGTAAAAATGAATAAATGATGGTTACACTTTATTGCAAATCTTAAGTAACATAAAAATATCCAAATTAATATTTGATTAAACAATATCACAATTTGTAGCATTGGGTAGGTTACATATGTTTTATGGCTAAGCTAGTAGGAATAATCTTTTAAAATACCTTCATAAAAAGATGGTCCCGAAGATTCGCTGCTTGAAGAACTGCTGCTCGAAGAGCTTGAAGTCGAATCACGACGACGTTTCAAAGCGCTTGCATTTTTATCTTGCACTAAAAAAGTAGGTATGACGCTTAGCATAATAATTAATGAAAAAGGACACAAAACTAACTTTCAATCGATAAACTTACCGATCTCATTAATATTTATACTGGTCGAAGCGATTGAAGGCGAATCGCAACGACGACGTTTCGATGCATTTGCGTTGTCATCTTGCACTAAAAGAAGTAATTATGTAGTTTAACACTCTAATAAAAAAATCATGGAACTAACTTTTTAACGATAAACTTACCAACGCTATTTTCATTTTGCGATACGTCGTTATTGCTATCAGCTTTATTACTCGAGTTTATGAGCCTTAAAATTTTTTTGGACCGGGATTCCATCTGAAAAGTGAAAACCAAAATCAACACTCATTGATTTTTTTATCACTATAATGGTACAACTTAACTAAACAGTATAAAAATAAACATTTTTTTCGGAAAAAACAAGATAAATCGATTTAAAACGCCACGCAAAATACAATATTTGAATTTTTTTATCATATACAATGATTCTTGTTGAAATAATACAGAAAAGTACCATATTTTTACTTCAAAAACGCTATAACAGTAGCAATACACCTCATGATGCTTCCTATTTCTTGCAAGAAAAACGATTTAGCCATGATATATCACGTTTTAGCATTCAAAGTAATAGTATAAAAGAATACATACCTTTCATTAAAACGTGACAAACTCGTCTTGTCACGTTTTTGAAGCAATCCGGGAGCACTTCCACCTGCCAGCGCGCGATGACAACTGAAGAGACGCGTTTTTGAATCGAAGCGTCAAGTCAAAAGAGATAGCGCTATAATGTAACAACCTAGTAACAAGCTATCTCTTTCCTTCATAACTTAGAGGGTTTTTACGTTAGAAATGTAACGGTTTTACCGAAATAAAGAGCACGAAACGGCGAACTTATTGAATTAATAAATGAAAATCGCCATTTTCGTAAATGTCACGTTATTCTCGCAAATGAGCGATATGTAAAGGCAACACAGACGGTAAGACCGGTTTGCTATATAAGTCGAGCAATAAAACGACTCGCTCGATATTGATGCAACCTGCATTACCATTTTATACAGTAATGTATGTAGGTGAATCCTCTTACTTGTTAGTAAAGAATCCTATTTGGAATATGGATTTGGTCTGCGAGCGGCACGAGAGCGCGTTGAACATGTCAAACAGCACGAAACACGTGAAAGTCATCGTCGTGTCGCGGGGGGTTATCTTGTTGTCTGACATCTGGAAGGAAAACAGAAATTAAAAGAATGATCTCCATAAAACACCCCTTGTTCAGAAGATCATCATCGTCAACAGACTTTACCAGTTCACTTCTGGAGAAATAAAAAAAGATTTATTCAGAATATTTTTACATGAAGGTTCATAGATTCCTATTGAAACTTAACAAACTGTGTGGTAGTGTCAACGCTCAACTCCTAGATTTCTGGAGAGAAAGAGCTTTATGTTACTATATGCCGCACCGGTGAGGCGAGCGAAGTGAGCCGCGTCGCTTATTAACGCGAACACAACGCGGCCCGCTTCGCCGCACTAAAGTAGCATCTCAGTACAGAACGCGGCTCGCTTATTCTTCGTTGTCCTACCTCTCTGTTGAAGAGCCACAGCGTGCCCGCTATGATGATGGCGGCGGACAGCAGCACATTGAGCAGCAATCCGCGGGAGAGGATCCGTCGCGGTGCTCCGACGCGCGCTCTGCGCTCCACCACCTCGCGGTCCACCGGTTCTACGCCGAGAGATTGCGCTGGGGGTCCTGAGGAACAAAATAACATGAAATATTTAAGATACAATGAAGGGAGGAGTAGTGTAACCAAGGTAATCGACATAACTCCCAGAAGTGCTGGATTCAAGTTGGAGTGGGCAGTGCACATAGCTCGCGAAACTTCGAGATCGTTATGGCTATTGGGGCCATAACGATCTTGAGTCAACACGTACCATCAAAACCGCTGAATGCAGCCAGCACGGGATCGGTCATTGTGGCGAGATGCGCATATGTCTAGTAGTCAACCCCTTTTGGTTATGTGATGATGAAGTAGGGATGCGTGAGCAATACCATCATAGACGTAGACATGTGGATCGGCAGCCACAGTAGGTATGTGGATCGCGAGCCGAAGGGCAGATCACATGTTTAGCACGACGACCGCAAGACCAAGGCGGTCACTTACACGTATTGGCTACAACTTACCGTCTATCGTATAATGATAATTATTTGATCTATAGAATCTACATAGCGTTCAGTGGGTTTGGGAATCCGATGAGTGGAGAGGGCGTTAGAGAATAAGCGGCGATTGACGTTAACAGTTGGAATATCTACGATAAAGGCTACAACTTACCGTCCATAATGATATTGCTCCTTAGAATCTGCGTAGCGTTCACTAGGTTCGGGGTTCGGATGATAGTGGCGGAAGCGACTAGACAGACGGTTTTAATATCTACCTTATTATCTACAACTTACCGTCCATAATGATGTTGATCCATAGAATCTGCATAGCGTTAAGTGGGTTCGGGATTCCGATGAGAGTGGCAAGGGCGATTAGAGAGAGAGCGGCGATCGACGTCGACAGTTGGAATCGGACGAAGTTGCGGATGTTGTAGAATATACATTTTCCTTCTTCTATTGCGGCGCTGAAATAAATATGTATTTATGTTTAATATGGGAGACAAAACCAAAAAAATAAATGTATTGCATTCATGTTCCAATTCTTAGGTAGAATCAAAATTAAGTTTCTTGACATGACAAAAGCATACGACAAAGTAAATCACAACATACTTCTTCAAAAATTGTACGGTGTCGGCATTAGAGGAGTTGCACATAAGTGGTTTAAATCATACCTACACGATAGGAAACAGTATGTGCAGCTAGACCACTACAATAATGATACCCGCGAAACAACTAAGGTAACATCCGATATACTGACAACGAACGCATCAATATCACAAGGAAGTGTACTCGGATGTACCCTTTTTTTGATTTACATAAATGACTTGCCAAAATATATTCCTAGGACATGTACACTCATCGCTGACGACGTGTCGCTACTTTTCGGCAGCACACTGAACATTGACATAACTCATATTCAAGAGTCCTTTAATATATGCGAACAATGGCTGAAAGAACATTACTTACAAATAAACTATAGTAAAACTAAAATAGTACAATTTAGAACGTATCAAAAAAGACCCTTAGACCTCAAAACCCTCACTAAAACCATGAATATTGACGAGCAAAGCGATTTTACTCTCTTAGGAATAATCCTAGACACAAATTTAAACTGGAAAAGACAAATTGAAGCTACTAAAACTAAACTATCGCGATTTGTATATGCTCTAAGTGTCTTACAATCGAAAACATCTACCAAACTGCCCTAACTGCCTACTATGCTCATGCCTACTCAGCTTTCAACTATGGTGTTATACTATGGAGTGACAGCACGGACTTCGAACAACTTTTTATAAGGCAAAAAAAAAAAAAACTTATCTTAGTAAATATTCCTCCACGAGAAAGCTGTAAGCCACATTTTATCCAAAAAGAGATACTTAGCTTACCCTGTATCTATATACATATTACAAGCGGCAATATTTGTAAGAAA
This sequence comes from Eupithecia insigniata, assembly GCA_947859395.1. NCBI lineage: Eukaryota > Metazoa > Arthropoda > Insecta > Lepidoptera > Geometridae > Eupithecia > Eupithecia insigniata. The sequence continues at coordinate 2,547,513 of OX402002.1, forward strand.
ACATAAAGAATACTTCAAAACAAAACAAGAACTGGACAATAACTATAAGACGAAATAAAAATAAAATAAAACTCCCCAATACAAGCCTAGTAACAGTTAGTAAAGCCCGCAATTTAGACGGACAGATTGTCCGTATCGTCAGCAACATGGCTCTGACGGAAGACCAGCGTTGATTACTAGCTTGCTAGCAATCAGCCCATGCTGAGACAGAGGCCATTTTGTGAATTCGGGCTTACAATTATAAGTATTTTTATTTTATTTAAATTGTTGTAAGTCTCAATGCACAAATAAATTATTTTTAATTTCATTTCAATTTAGACTAATTAAAATATTTAATAAACTACCTGAAAACCTGAAATGCGAACCACAAGATCATACTTATATGAAACACTTGGAAACATTATTATTAAAAAAATGCTACTATTCAATCCACGAATTTTTCTCCGATGAGAGCTTAAACAAATACTTATCCAAAAGTGAACTAGCTGACATACTATCATCACCTACAGATTAAGTTAGTACCTAAGTTAGTGCATAATCATATATGGATTTTATATTTTATTTACTGTCAAATTATTTGACATTGTACGAATATTATTGACAAATTAGCATATGTATCTATTTTTACTTGTAACAAGTACATCTGTGCTACTACTTCAACTTATATAATCAATCATACCTACTGTTACTTATTTTAATTCAGAATAATTATAAAATAATTGTTGCGCCCTGACAGGGTTTTTATGCATTATGTACCCACTAAGACTACCTACACCTAAGAACAATACCTGTATGCATGAAATCACAATAAATAAAGTTACCCCAAGCTAAGCAGAGCTTGTGTTATGTGTACTAGATAACTGATATATACATACATAATACAACATATTACATAGATAGATATTTTTTATTAAACATAGAAAAACGACCAGAACACCCTGAACAAATATTTGCAGATCGTACAAATATTTGTCCCGAGGCGGGAATCGAACCCGCAACCTCCTGCGTCGCAGGCGGACCTTCGCCCACCGCGCCACATCGGTCGTCATATAAGTAAATATAAGTAATTAACTTTGTGACAGCATGTTATGATTAGTGTTTTTTACTCAATTCGAAAGTTACCCTGTACGTTACTCCTTTCACGATTAAACAAATCTTAATTATATTATTTATTTTTATTTTATAAGCAACGAGATTGTTTCACATGGAATTAAGTACTGACTACTTTTGTCCCGAAAACGTGCTTTACTGTAACATTATTATACGAGTACAAGTAGCGAGTTTAAATCTTTTCTGCTAATATTATATCAGACAAAAAGTTTTCGGTTGATATAAAATTTATAAAGAAATTAATCAAGAATATGCAGAGTCCATATAGTCGATGGATGGAGGCGGCTCAGGACCGCTATTTGTGGCGTCGTACGGGGGAGGCCTATGTCCAGCAGTGGACGTGTATAGGCTGATGATGATGATGATGATGCAGAGTCCATAACTTATGTGAAAGAACAATACCTATATATGAAAACTAGGTATAAATTAGTTTCTTACATGATAGTAGCGAAGTCGTTGTTAACCAGAATCATATCAGAAGCTTCCTTGCAGACGTCTGTACCATTACCCATCGCAATACCGATGTCAGCCCGTTTTAACGCCACGCCGTCGTTTACGCCATCACCTGCAAAGATAAAGGTAAAGTCTTCCGAACTGAGGAAATCAGTAGAAGACCAAAAGTGACCGACATAGCACAGTCTATTTAGTGTGTATTTTATGACAAACGTATGAATAGACAAAATTTTGTTATAGACTCAGAATTAGCGAGCTGAAAAGGCAGTAATAACGATAACCGTTGAGGAGTAAAGGATCTGAAAAGGCGTCGATGAAATGCGAAACGGAGTGTTGAAAGATCTCCCACACGATGGACCGACGACATTGTAGCGGTTGCGGGGAGTCGGCTCAGGACCGCTATTTGTAGTGTCGATTGGGGGATCGCTACTTTCAGCGGTGTACGTAAGTGGGCTGATAAGATGTTTACATTATCATCCGAACAATATTGCTCAGCATTACCTGTCATCCCAAAGATATTGTCCAGCCATTACCAACCATATTGCCTAGCCATAGCCAACAATATTGCTCAGCCATTACCTGTCATGCCGACCATAATGCCCAGCCGCTGACAATAGCCAGCTTGTGCTTCGGCGTGACGCGATAGAACACAGTGACCGTGTCGATGCTTCAGTCCAGTTCGTCATGACCTGTCTTGCTCACAATATTGCCCAGCCATTACCTACCATATTGCCCAGCTATAGCTAAAAATATTGCCCAGCTATAATACTACCTATAATATGGCTTAGCCATAGCCAAAAATATTGCTCAGCCATTACCTGTCATTCCGACGATATTGCCCAGCCGCTGCAAACTCTTGACAATAGCCAGCTTGTGCTTCGGCGTGACGCGGTAGAACACAGTGACCGTGTCGATGCTTCGGTCCAGCTCTTCGTCTGACATCGAGTCTAGTTGTTCGCCGGAGAGGGAGGATGAATGAAGGACGTCTAGGCCGACCATTTGGGCTAGAATTAGAAGGTTTTAAAGTTAGTTTCTTTAATTTCAACTAAATCTTTTGCTCCTTACGTTTAATGTTACATTGATCGACTATAGCGAGCGAAGCGAACCTGTTGGATATTAACGATATAGCCGACGGTGTATCACGAAGGTCTAGAAGACTCTTGTCTTGAAGAGACCCAGATTGTAATTGGCTGGAAAAATAGAAGCAGGCAGGGAGTTCCGTTCCTTAGCGGTGCGAATTATGGAGTAGGAAAACCGCTTAGTACGAATGGATGGTACATCCGCCAGATAAGGATGGTATTGTGCCGTATGTCACTTTCTTCACTGCGCCTCCATACCTGATACAACCTTCTCAATTTTTTCTCTGCGACTTTGGTACTTACCAACAGCAAGCGCGGTGGGGCGCGCGTCACCCGTCAGCATCTTGACAGAGACGTGCGCGCGGCGCAAGGCGGCCACGGCGGCTTGCACGCCGGCGCGCGGCGGGTCGCACACGCCGCAAGCGCCGGTGTATGCGAGTGCGTCGAGGGCGCGACCGCGGGCCAGGGCTATTATACGGAGACCTGGCAGACAACACAGATATAAAATTAATAATAAATTTAAAAAACATACTGATCGACAACGAAAGACAGCCTGTTTCTGCGAAGATATTCGAAAATACTTGACGGAATCTGTATATTATAACGTTAAAGAATACTTGAGCTACCGCTCTTATAATGTACATTTTTATATAAGTTCATCATCATCATCATATCAGCCCATACACGTCCACTGGTGGACATAGGCCTCCCCCGTACGACGCCACAAATAGCGGTCCTGAGCCGCCTCCATCCATCGACTCCCTGCGACCGCTACGATGTCATCGGTCCATCGAGTGGATGGTCTCCCATGTATGATTATGGCAAATCCTCCCCGGATTTGCCATAATCACCACGCTTGGCAGGCGGATTGGTGATCGCAGTGTTGGTTTTGAAAATACTCAGAAGGAAGCTGCTGCCCTTCCTCTGGTAGGTTCCCTTAGTCGGCTCTTACGACATCCACGGGTTGAGTTGGAGGGGTCGATATTCGTACGCCGCGGCCCCACGGCTTATATAAGTTATTAATAATTGATTAATATCTATACGATTACAATTTTTGTTAATGACATGTTACTTATAATATAAGTTATAAGGAGTAATAAATAATTTCTGTATTCTGCATTAAATGAGGCAGCTTGCAAATTGCATGCTTTTTCAAGATTCGTTTCTGCATCCTCATAATTCGTCTAAAGCTTTATTGTGGTACCCAATAGCATACCCTGATGTAATCCCCATAGAGACGAGATTTACTCACCCATCCGTCCAATATTATAAGCCTCAGCAATAAACTCGTTTTGCTTCTGTTTCGACATAGCGGTGTAATTTCCCTCGCTGTCGATGTATGTCGTACAGAGCGGTAGAATCGTCTCGATAGCTCCTTTCACGAAAAACTCCTCCTTAGATGTGTCGCCAAATTTCGGTACGCATTTTACCACCATCATTTTTGTTTCGGAACTGAGGTAGAAAAAAAATCGGTTATGAAAATGCATACAACAACCGTTTCGGAAGTTTTTACGATGGTACTTAAATAGGATTCGCCGGTTCATTTGGTAATATCTACTTACAATGACAGATAATCTCATCAAGTCATTACGAATCAGATGTTTGATAAAACGGGCCTGCCTGAAAACCAGCGCTGTATTGGGCAAATGCTCCAATACTGCCTACTTTTTAGATTTAAGTACTGTCTTGTTAATAAGTTACCTATGTTTTATTTTTGGGTAAATTAACTCTCTCTCTCTCTCTCTCTCTCTCTCTCTCTCTCTCTCTCTCTCTCTCTCTCTCTCTCAACCAGAAACTTACAATTTAAATTTATATATTAAAAAAAATTATATATTCGCATGTACATGTTTCTATTATTTAATTGTAATTTTTTTTTAATAATTCATTTTTTTAAATAATTTAAAATTCTCTTCATGTAAATGTACATATATGTCCTTGGTATTTACCTACTATTGCAAAATATGGTGTGTTATGTAAGGTATCAAATTAATTTATTTTTTCTCTACCTGAAGGGAATCTCGTGCAGTCTAGTATAGTGGTCCCGTACATCGTGAATGTTATTTTTCATGGCGCACGCGAGTATAGCGCCATCTGTCGGCTGACCGTACAGTGTGTCGTCGCGAATCACCGCGTTATTGCACAGTGCGCCGATCTGAAACGATAAAGAAATAAATGTAATGTAGCATTGGCTACATAATTCTAGTTGTATCTGGCGGGATGATTCTTAAAATTATTTGATATCCTCCATTTTTAGTTAGTGATTTATATACCTCTAGCATAGTATTAACTCCCATAAGAGCGACATCTAGATCTCTTCCCTTATACGCTCTGAGTTGGATGTCGCCGCAAGCGTTGTATCCGGTTCCGGTAACCTCCGCAATATGGCCGCCGGAAGTTGATATCGTGGTCACTGTCATTTCGTTCTTTGTGAGAGTTCCTGAAAGAAAGTATTTAATTAGAGCGGATTTTATATCAAGCTTTGAAATGAGTTAGGACTTTGACTTGACTTGAACCCGCGACCTTCCCCTGAATACGGGGATGCGCTAACCAACTGCGTTACGGAGGCAAGTACCCGACCCGTCGAAAATCTTTGGGACTTACGGACTATAGCACCGTTAGCTCCACCTACAGGGGAAACATTGATACATTTTATATACCTACAAGCCGTTATCAATAACAAATTTATTTCTAATACAGCAAAATGGCATACCAGAATAATGGCCAGTTTGTAAAACGTGGTAAACAATTGTTTTTTTTATCGATCTCGAGAGACATTTCCAAGGCATATCACCGAAATATATTCTGAATCGTTTTAGCTGTCATCAGTCGAAATTTGAGATTTGTTAGAAAATAGTAAATGTCAAAATTCAACTACCAATAGAAATCAGAGTCAGATTGTATATTGGGAATTAGTTGTCAAATTTGTTAACTTAAGGGTTAACTTAACCTAAGTGGTCTCGCTGGACTTAAACTTCAACATATTTTAACACTTCCATTATCTATGAACACATGTACATGGGCGGCACGCCCCTTCAGGTCTCACTGTGCGATAACATGTCAAATTTTTGGTAAGTTTTACTATTGAAATGAAATTACCTGTTTTATCGCTGCAGATGACGTTAACACAGCCCAGAGTCTCGACTGTCGGCAGTTTCTTGACGATCGCGTTCCGTTTGGCCATCCGCATTACCCCGAGAGCTAACGTCACTGTTACTACGATTGGTAAACCTGTGAACGAATATTCAAAATTATATTACAATGAAAAAAATATTTAGTAACAATTCCGCGTATAACATCTGATAGTGTCCTTCAAAGAAAGTCGTCAACTACACTTGCGAGCTATAAACTGGAATCACTTCATCGCTGGTTTTTGCAGACCATATTTTACAGTTTCCATGCAATAACCTGTAGGTTGTGGTATATTATTTTAAAGATAATTTTATTAGCTTTCAAACTTTTTCGATATCATAGCGAAAAAAATGTTCATCATATGTCATGGAACGTGAAAACAAAAGACATAAATTTTTGGAACGAAACATCAATATTTTCAAACTCCTGAATCCCTATAAAAACTGGGAATTTATGCAATTTTGTCATCAGTCCAATAGATCACGTCACTCAAAATACTGGAATTACAAGAAAATGGAAACCACACCAATAGAAGCCGCTCAAATCGTCACCCTAATCCAGCAAGGGCTATCTCACCACTATCGCTCGACAGCTTCATCTGAGCCAGAACTGTGTCTCCAAAGTATACAAGAGGTTTTGAGAGACTGGAAACTTAGTCCAAAGACCAGGATCTGGACGACAGCGATGCACTTCGGCGAGAGATGACCGATTTATTGTCAGCACTTCTCTCCGAAATCGACATCTAACCGGCGTTGACGTCCAGCGGGAGCTCGGAGAAGTTCGAGGGAGAACTGTCAGCGAGTGGACAGTGAGGCGAAGACTCAAAGAAGCTAACTTGACCCCAAAAAGGCCAGCAACGGGACCCAAATTGTCTACAGCCCACCGACAAGCCTGACTTCAGTTTGCTCGTGATCACTTAGATTGGGTTATACAGCAATGGAGCCGAGTTTTGTTCGCAGACGAGACTAAGATGTGCCTGCATGGCAGCGACCGTCGACGGAGAGTCTACAGGAGACTGGGAGAGCGATACGCACAATGCTGTATAGCGGAAACAGTGGCATATGGGGGTGGGTCTTGTATGATGTGGGCGGGGATTTCAATTGAAGCTAAAACGGAGCTGGTATTCGTACCCGGTGGAGGTCGGGTAGGAGGACTAACCGCAGAAAGGTATATCAACGACATTCTGCTGGGCCATGTACTCCCTTACGCCGGGTTTATTGGCGAAAATTTCCTGCTAATGCACGACAATGCCCGCTGCCACATCACTCGTGCGACTAGACAGTATCTGGAAGAAGTCGGGATTCCCACAATAGACTGGCTAGCCGTCAGCCCTGACATGAACCCTATCGAACACCTGTGGGACGAGCTGAAAGGGCGGGTACGAGGAAGATCTCCAGCTCCGGCGTCAATAGAAGACCTAAAAACTGCTCTTATCGAAGAGTGGCAGGAAATTCCACAGGATTCCATCAGGAAACTCATTAGGTCAATGAAAAACCGTTTACAAGCAGTCATTAGGGCCAGGAGGGGCAATACAAAATATTAAGCGGGAAATAACAAAGATTTTAAATAAAAAAATGATATTTTCATATTACTCCTTATTAATTTAAACATCCACAACTTCGACCTATTGTAATAACTCACTAAATGAAGGTAGGAAACTTAATTTTTAAATAATTTTTATACCATTCGAAAGCTAACAAAATTTCTTTTCAAATGGTATACACCAATCTGCAGTTTATTCCATGGAAACTGTAAAATATGGTCTGCAGAAACCAGCGATGAAGTGATTCCAGTTTATAGCTCGCAAGTGTAGTTTCGTCTCTCCACGAGACATCATCAGGACACCACAATACTCGACCTTGACATTGAGATTGACAAGCAACACTGACAAGAGTCCAGCCAGTGCCACCGAGTTTCTCGCGCCACTGGCCAGTCCAGCCAGTGATGGTGCCTCTCCTCGCTCCTCGCTCCAAGTCAAGTAAGAAATTATTATATATTTTAAGGTTTTAGATGGTTTTGTTTTGTGCATGTTTATTTTATTGCAGAAATGAAAATGGTTAAGAACATGTGAATAATCAGTTAGAATATGATTTAAAATTGCTAAATTGGAATACATAGCATAAAACAAAGTCGCTTCCCGCTGCCTATCCCTATGTATGCTTAGATCTTTAAAACTATGCAACGGATTTTGATGCGGTTTTTTTATTAGAGTGATTCAAGAGGAAGGTTTTTACCCGTGCGAAGCCGAGGCGGGTAGATAAGTCTATTGGAGTGTTGATCCAAGGCAGTCTTTTGTCATGTAGTTATTTTTGCTGAAGGCTTTGTGGTTGATCGGATATACAAAGAGAAATGGGTAACCTGGATGGATAAAATTCGCCTACAACTTATGATTATAATTGGACTTGAGTCGGCAGTCTTCTCTTCTTTGTAAGAAAGAACACGTCTATGACAAATCGTATTATTTCCCAAGATTAGATCTATATTGGAAACTTAATCCATTTCCATCCGCGAAATGGGATAACATATTTACATTTTTCTTTGCTATCCTGATTTAATTAGATTTAGAAAACATGTATTAGACACTTAAGTGATATTATAATGTGCTAGTGGTTTCTTTTTCACTTCTTCCACTAGTGGACAAAAAATTGAAGTGAAGAGAATATCAATAACACCTTATTTCTTATTTGATAATAATAACTATGTTTATAGTATACAATTTGACTTGTCTAAGTGCTTATTTTGTAAGCCTAAAGAAATAAAGTTATTGATTCTGATTCTGATTCTGAATGAACTCTCTTTTCGTCGTAATCCTACTAATATAAAATGTCAAAGTTTGTGAATGTTTGTTCCTTTTTCACGCAAAAACTACTGAACTGATTGAGCTGACATTTGGTATGGGTATAATTTGGGACCTTGAATAACATATAGGCTATTTTTATCCCGATAAAACGGGGGCGAAGGCGCGGGCAGCAGCTAGTAATGAATATTTTCCAAATTCATCCTAGAATTTATTCTCCAACAAACCTTCAGGGATAGCCGCGACCGCCAAACTGACTCCAATAGTAAACATATCTTGCAACGCCTTCCCTTGCAGCCATCCAGTGACCATGATGAATCCAATGATGCAGAAGGAATACAACGAAAGCTGAGCACCAAGAGTGTCCATGGACTTCTGAAGCGGGGTCTTCGGAGCTTCTTCAGCCTGCATCATCCGGAAGATATCGCCGAATTCTGAACGCTCGCCCGTGCTGACGACAATGCCCTGAAATAATATGGCGTGTTTTAAAAAACAACGACGTAAACCGACTTCAAATTTCCTTACTTTTACACTCATTTTAAATTTTGCGGGATAAATACTAATCCCCTGGGGATAAAAAAATTATGGGACCCCCTCGGGATCGTTTCCTATACAATAGTGAAATAATTTCATAAAATCGGTCCATAATAGGCGGAGATATCGCGTAACATAAATAAATATATATATATATATGTATATATAGACGAGTTGAGAACCTCCTCCTGTTGAAGTCGTTTAAAAAGATCGTTAGAAATTGAGTTTTGGTAAACTATTAGTTGTATATTGTGTTTAGTTAATATATTTTGTATTGGTCAAGGTGTCCGTGACCAGAATACAAGTGCTACAACATGGCGACATGGTGCAGCATAAAGCTGACCTACGGGCCATTTCTCTGCCACAATAATGTATTTCTTACTATTTTGTATTTAAGCTACTGATTGAAATTTCGTTTCGTTATCCTCTTTGATTTATTCTTAAGTTCTAAGTTCTTAATTTTAATTTTCAATATCTGTCTTGAAGAGATGGCATATTCTAAACCTTGACCAAAGGAACTGTGAACTGTCCCAATATTAAGATGGTGCTATTCACTGGAATGGCAACTGAATATTCCACCTAAGACCACATCTAATTATGGCTGAACAGCTTGGTAGATAAAAAAAGGAAGCAAAAAATAAAAATATGTGGCTTATTTTGTGGTTTTTCATTTACATTTACATTTGCTGAATCCCGGACTTCTCTTAAGAACACGTTTACCTGAGCAGTAGTCTGTTGTTCGCGAGATATCGCGGCTGGTGCTCTGTCTTTGACGTGTTAACTTAGCTTCAGATAACTAACCTTAGCATTTCCGCAGCGGACAAGCGTGCCCATAAACGCGATATTGTCCTTATTAACCCGTCCCGCGTTCGCCTTGTTCGGCTGTACATTCTTCACAGCAGGTTCAGTCTCGCCCGTGAACGAACTCTCGTCGATCGCCAGGTCGGTTGAGTCGAAGAGTCTGAGATCGGCCGGCACTCTGTCTCCGACGTTTAGGTGGACTATATCGCCAGGGACTAGGTTGCGGGCTAGGAAATGTTCGAGGGCGCCTTCTCGGAGACTGGAAGTAAGGAATGATAGTGTCAGTGATGGAAAAGAAAGCTAGTTCATATGCACTTGTAAAATATTACGATCAGGGAGTTAGTCAGTAAAGTCAGTAAAGTTTACGATTCTTGTTGACAAGAACAAACAATATGTTGTCTTCTCTCTTGATTCTGATTAAGCCGCTAGATGACACTGTGTGAAATTTTTAGCAAGAGAAAATTTGGTACTTAGTAAGTCAATAGCTCCTTTAATTTTCTAAGATTATGCGAGCTGAAAGACAAATATCAGAACATATAGATAGCACTTGATTGCAAACTTAACTTGAAAATAGTACCAGCAGCCATTTGCTGCAAGAAGGACCAATCTACATGTTGGTATTAACAACATAGCGTTATTAACAAAATAGCATTATTAACAAAATGGCGGCACTCACCAGTTACAAGATGGCGGGACCAACTTATTAAGTTCTTCAAGCGACTTCTCCGATCGGTACTCCTGAACGAAGGCGACAGTGACCACGATGATGATAGCTACGGTGATGGAGATCGCATCGTCGTACTGACGCATAAATACGCTGACCAGTGCCGAACCTATAAAGGTGGAAAGGTAAGGAGTTAGTTTGATATGACATTTACTGTCATGCTTGGCATCTGTCAAATTATTGATGAGGCTAAAAGGTTGTATGCGGTCTTAAAGTTATTTTCCACCAGAACTAAGGTGCATAGCTAAGCGATGAAACGTGTCGAACAGCGCTAATAGATTCGTCGAAGATCGTTTCACTGTGAAAATCGAGTGACTGTTGATATAGTTTCGTAATTTCTACCGGAGACCAAGACAGGAGAACGAGACCATAATTGACTTCAGGCATGGTGTAAGAAAACAAGGTATGGTCTTCCGAGACACGATGGTCATGTGGGTGCCTCTTGCTTACGCCATCATGGCCATCGGCGAATGAGAAGACGAATCTGTTTCCTGGTGATAGCCAGGAAGCCCAGTAGCGTAATATCGTAACTCCCCAAACTCCTTGTATTACGTGCATAAATCTGATAAAACTATGTAGTTTTGTATTTACCAATTATTTATAACATTGACTCATGTATAACGAACGCTGTTTTGACTTGACGATTGACCTTTTTTTCAATTGACCTTTATCACTTTTGTTTCCCAAACAACTTCTTCTTTTTGTTGAAATAAAGTGGCAACTGGAAGCAAGGGCCACTTCCGGAGGAGCAGACCTTGTTTTCTTGGATCATGACTTCAGGCTTTTGTCACATGCGAGATAACGACACGAGACAAAATACCTCGTAGAGCACAAGAGACGGAGATATTCTGTCTAGATCTTCATTCTCGGTCGCGGCGCGGAAAGCAATAATTAGCTACGCTGTTACGCAATGTTGGAAAAACACTAGTAGGTATTGTTGTAATATATTCGATACATCACGAAAGTTATTATAACATAGCTAACCATGCAAGTCAAAATATCTCATTCGTTCCAACCGTGACATTATCATCTCTGTGTCCATGATAATGATGCAGATTGGAACATTGAAACGCGATCGTATGTTCTTACATAATCATAAATACCTACAGCCATTATCCGAGTAATAATCTTGCGTGCGATACGGTGAATTAACTCGGATTTTAACAAATCATCTTAATGGTAAAGTCCTAATGACGGTAATCACAATCATAATCTTAGCCAAAATATGCCCACTGCAAGCACTGATGGCATTTGTGGTGATCTTTGAGGCCTTGGAGGCCTATCTCTAGACAGGCCTCGCCAAAAATTACCACAATGACAATGACCGGTCATACACTGTTCCCGCGACCTTCACCAAGTCGTCGTTCCACCCACCCCCAAATTACTGTAATCTCATGGGATTTGTAGATTGAAAGAGACAAAACAAACGATAAACGGTAATTTACAAGAAAACAGGATTAAAACGACCCAAACTCAGCGCGTCTTTTGCACTATCTGCCGGCTGTCGATGGATGGAGGCGGCTCAGGACCGCTATTCGTGGCGGCGTGGGGGAGGCCATGGGGAGGCATATGTTCAGCGGTGAACGTATACGGTTTGATAATGATGAAGCTATTTATTCCGTAGCTTAGATTCCTTAGATTAGATTCTGTAACTGACTTGCTTGTGTCAACCTGCTAAGGACTGGTTCCCACTAAGTCGAAGCAGAGACAATAAAAGCTGGTGAGGCGTTTTATTATGTCAGAGGTGTTATGTTTGGTGTTATGTATGCGGGATGTATTGTAGAATAATGAATCAAATTCTTTAACATGAGAACATTGCTTTCGTTCAGCATGTTCCTATTATAAGGCATAGGAATATTCTGAATGAAAACAAAAATGTTACATAATCATCGCCTTCATTATGGATTGTTATTGAAAACTCACATAACTGAAAATATGTAATGGTTATGAATTTAACGTGGTTGTTTTGAGATATAAAATAGTTTAAGGTATTAGTCATTGGTACTAGATTCTGCCAGCCTGAGCCTGGACCAAACGTAGTTATACTCTTAAGAGATCGGTGGTGTCCGCGGGAGCTTCTTACAAAACACATCCTCTAGCCCCACGCTCTGCTTAGCTTGGGGCTAGATAACGTTGTGTGGATTGTCCAAAATTATTTATTTCCATATTCACCAAACAAACAAACACTTACTACTTAATTCGAACTCTCGCTTGGATTTGTATTTCACCACATAACACCTACTTCAAATTAAATTAAATATTAAATTAAATAAAATATTAAATAAATAATTTTGGACAATACACACAACATCATCTAGCCCCAAGCTAAGCAAAGCTTGTGTACTAGATGACTGATATACATAATAGAATTTCTTACATAGATATATATTTTTTGTTATACACAGAAAATACCCAGAACACCCGAAACACCCCAAAACTTTTTTTTTAACTATTGTACCTAATATTATTATGATAAGAAGAGCGTTAGGAAGTACCCAACACAGGTAGGTATTGAGAAAAGGACTATAGACGTACCTCAAGTGCTAAAACCAATAAAGCTATTTTTAAGAAACCTTAGATTAAATAGGTCAGTGTTTTTCAAGTTATTTGTAATTAATATTTCAAGACAGGCTTTTGATTTTTATTTATTATCCGAGAGTCCATTCTCTGAGTCACCTTCGAATCCATTCGCGGTGTCCTTATCCAATATAATGTCACCTCAAGAAACCCATTTAGACAAACTGAACTGAAACTTGAAGAGTACTTGAGAAAAGGAGTTTATACCTACCTCAAGTGCTAAAACTTATAAAGCTATTTTTAAGAAACCTTAGATTAAGTAGGTCAGTGTTTTTCAAGTTATTTGTAATTAATATTTCAAGACAGGCTATTGATTTTTATTTATTATCCGGGAGTCTCTGTGTCACCTTCGAATCCATTCGGGGTGTCCCTATCCAATATAATGTAACCTCAAGAAACTCATTTAGACAAACTGAACTGAAACTTGAAGGGTATTCTCAAGCTTTGCTATTGACCTGAGCTTTTAACCTTCAGGTCACGACATTGGTAGTCCTTAACATACTAGTTTCTGCCGGCGGTTAAGTTCTCGTAGTACGGAGACAAGTCTCATGACAATAAAATAAATAAAAATAGAAAGAGCTTTATTTTTTTCCAATACACTGTAGTTACGAATAATAAAAGAAATTTAATTTAAAAGGTTATAATTATAGGGTTAGTAGATAGATAACTTATATTCTAGTTGTGAGTGTATGGACCGCCAGTGGCGGTGAAAGCCTCCTCCAAGCCAAGCTTTCCAATCTTTTCTGTTTCTAGCTGTCCTAGACCAGAGGTTTCCTGCAGTTTTTGCCAGGTCATCGCTCCAACGGGTTACGGGTACGGTGACAAGACCATCCGAAGAAAGACACAGGCTACAGATGTGATCCAGAGGATACTTAGCCTTAAGTGGGACTAGGCTGGTCATCTCCCCCCCTCAAAGGGTTCCCGCCTTGCCGTGGCGGGGGGGCTTATTAATCGCTGCTTAGTCACCCGCGATGAAGCTAAGAGGAACCCATGGGGCCGTGCCAACGCAGACGGCGACACGGCCGGCCCCGAGACGGACCGCTCCTCTGGGTTTTGCGCTCTAAGCCTAGTTGGAGCGGTAGTAGGTTGCGGTGTCGTATGGGAGGCACCCCAACTGAGGCGGGCGGCATGGCCGCAGAGAGGTGGAGGCCGCGGCGGGAGAGGAGTGCCGGTATTGAAGTAGCAGGTATTGAGGAGTCCTGTAAGGTCTAAAGGAAATAAAGCACTTTGATATTTGATATAAGGCGGTCCACTCTATATCTACGCTACACTAAATGCATTAGGCATTCAATTTAATCCATACTAATATTATAAACTCGAAAGTAACTCTGTCAGTCTGTTACCTTTTCACGCTTGAAAAGCTGAACGGATCTTAACGAAATTCAGCAGGGAAGTAATTACCTCCCTGCTCAATCCCGAGGACAGACGTAGGCTACTTGAAAAACGCGTGCGAGGCTGCGGACATCAGCTTGTATATTGTTATAGGGTGAACAAGTTTACAAACACCTCTTGGATTTATTAATAACGAGAAAATATTTTAAAGACACCCAGACAAAAAAATAATCACAGGCGATAGAGGTCTAGCCTCACGGAAAGTTCACGACTTGGAGAGAAAACTAGTTCATAAGATTGATGACCTATCCGATATCTTTAATCCAAGAGGTCAACGATTTATTTTGCTATTGCCATGGTGCATTATTGGATAACATATATCTTACTTTTATCAGTTACTAGCTGCTGCCAGCGCCTTCGGAAGCGTTTCATTGGAATAAAAATAGCCTATATTTTGTTCCAGGTCCCAAACTATACGCATACAAATTTCAGCCTAATGGGTTCAGAAGTTGTTTTGTAAGAGTAACAAATATCCTTACATCCATACATCCATCGATACAAACTTTGACATTTATAATATTATAGTAGGATCTAGGACCCATAGCACAAGCTCTGATTAGGTTGGGGCTAGATGATGCTATGTGGATTGTCCAGCATTATTTATTTATTTATTTTAAGTACATTTCACATGGGAACAATTCCCCAAAGATTCAATGTTTTCACTCTTAATGAATTGACTTCGAACGAAATTGTTTTGGAACCATAAAATATATATAAACATATGAATAGTATTATGCCTGGAAGAAAACGATTCTAAGCGATAAGGCCGCCCATTGCACTTCATGCGGTCAGTCGGCTACAGTCTATGTGTTTTATTTATCTTTGTGGTGTATACAATAAAGAGTTTTGTAATTATATTATATCCATCCATCTTAGTCGATCAATATCGTGTAGAATGAAGTCAAGGTAAACTTTTCTGGATAGGGGAAGTCCCTGGGAACGAAAGGTTCAGCTGTGAAATTATTTCCCTGATCGGCTACATTACCCTTGACTGCTATGGGTAGCTTTATACCGGTTTACACTAGAACGAAGGTAGTTGAAACTAGTTTGTAATAAAACGAGAACGTTTTATTACAAACGAAAGTAAAAAAACATTTAATATCTTCTACATTGTAGGAGACAATTTACGATTATTTTTATGAAAAGCTATAAAAGATTCCAATTCCAGTCTACAATGTAGAGTCGTCTACAATGCCAAGTTAATTAAGATTGTTTTAGTTTTTTCTGTAGTTTTTAGAAAATTTACGCTGTTATATAAGTTCTGCGGAACAAATTGCAATCCCTCGGGAATCATTTTTTTATGGGACTTTCCCGGGATTATTTCTACACAAAACCAAAAGAACCATCAAAATCGGCCCATAACTGACGGAGAAATCGGCAAACACACATAAAACCATAAATAAAACCAAACATAGAACCTCGTCCTATTTTCAAAATCGGTTTATGATAATGCCAGTATACTTATAAACAACGCAAGTCAAGTTTATAAGCTGTTCTGCAATTAGCGAAGCGTGACCGCAGAAAAAACAAACAAAACCTGATCGTCGTACATGTTACATGTTACCTGGGTACCTACGCCCGTGACAATGACCGAGGCGATTTAGAAAACATTCGTTAAGTTTGATAACTCAGCTATTTATTTGGGAAACACAAGAGTGTTTGAATACGTCGATAGTAGGTGTAAACTAGCGTATTAAGGTGAAAGCGCACGTGCTCGCACCGCACTCGCCGCCGCACCGCAGTCATCGATTATTCCTCATGGCCTCGCGCACTTTCCCGCATCATAAGCGCCGAATCGCATTAATCATTTTAACCGTATTTCTGTTTAGAACTGATGTGAAGTAATGTGTATTATGGAACTCTGCATGAATGCGGATGACGTCATCCGCGCCGCCCGCGCCACACTCGACGCAAGCATCTAACGCGTCGAATGTTTTTGATGGAATCCGTATACAGGATTTATTAATATGCGGATCGTTCAGCGCGGATAGGTGCGCGATTTTGCATACTATTTCATATAAAGATTTAAAAGATGTGATGACTGCAGCGAGTACGGCTCCTGCGGCGCAGGCAGGTGCACATTCACCTTTATTGACCTTCTTGGAGTGAGTTATCAAAGAAAATAATAATTATTATATTTCTGTTGTTATGAAAAAACTTAAAACCTACTTCAAATCCTACTAATATCATAAATGTCAAAGTTTGTAAGGATGGATGTATGGATGGATATTTGTTACTCGTTCACGCAAAAACTACTCAATTCTAGCGATTAGACTGAAATTTGGTATGGGTATAGTATATCTTGAGAATAGCTGGAGTCTACCCATACTCAAGATATAAGGTTTGTAACAACTCCCAATAAAATCCAAAATTCTCTTATTGGCGTCAAGCTTGAAATGCGTTGTAGCATTGTAGGAAAGAGCTCAAATCGTGCAAATAGAATTTGCACTAACTACTTGTTGATTTGAGAAAAACAACAATAAAGAGTTTTTTAGCTCAAGTATAGGGGCCATGTTTACAAAAATTATCTTTAGTTTGGCCGGAGTATATCAAAGTGCTTTATTACCTTTAGACCCAACAAGACTATTTATTCGACACGTCACAAAATTCAAATTAAGTACATTTAAAACTAGGAAATAATTGTATTCTCTTTAAAAAACCGACGTTGAATCCCTTAGTGTGAAACTGTTTTATTTTTTGGGATTCGTACTCGTCCCTCGAGTTTTTTTTTATGCGACCACCTCGATATTATTCTCTATCGCACATGCAAACAAGAGAATTTAATTTTTTTGTGAAATCGGTTAATAAAGTGTTCACTAGTAGAGAATAGATAAAGACACCAAGGCTTCTAGAACCATACAACTTCAATATTCAAGCATTTTCCGATGGTTTTATCAATTTTCACAATACGTTGAGTAATCGGGCGTGCATTCCGAATGAGTGGTCTGTTCCATCCGATACGGTTTGCAGGTGGCTGGCAGTTGACAGATAAATAAATACAAAGTTTATTTTAGTATTATTTACTTAGGTAATATTAGTTCTTGTCCCTATGGAAACGTTTAAAAGTTATTTCTTCTATGTCAAGGGAACTGATTCATACGATTAAACGTAGCTTATGTTGTATTCCAGGCTTATACATCTATGCAAAATTTCAGCACGATCCGTTCAGAAGTATCCATCCATCCATCTTTTTACTAATTAGAAATTTGAGCTTTAACTTATGGGACTTACGGGTGTTACACCATGTTCTGACGGAGTGTGTCCGTAACGAGGCACGACAAGATTTTAGGTTCATATGACTATAGCGTAGGTACTTGTAATGGCATTTTGTCTTCCTCGTACTCCGAGAAAGCCAAAATGCTAGTCAAGCTATCTACAAGTTATTTAAATAAGTATTTTATAATCCTCCTCATCGATTGTGATAACTAAGACTAAGATTAGAAAGAGAGGAGTAACATAGTAACTGTGTGACAAAACTGCATTAAAATAATAAAGATAAAAAAAACTTATGGGAATAAAAGATCATTTTCGTTCTTTTCAAACGATACTGCGAGGGTTGTGTCGACTGAAAGCATATAAAATATTAATAAATAGGAAGTCAAAGGCAAAGCAATTACGGACAGATCCATTATCGATTTATCGACAAGAAGCACAAGGACGAGCGAGTTATGAAATAAATTATTATGTTGTGTGTAAGCTTTCATTATTTGACGTGAGATAGTGGTCAAATGATTGTCTATAGACTATATAAAAAAACATGGAAAAAAAGGAATTTCTAAGTTGGATGTAAGTATGTAATGTACATACGAGTATGTATGTTTTTTATGAATGTCCGTCGATTATTCTCCGTGATTTATAGACCGATTTGCATGATTCTTTTGCAGTCGTATAGAGACTGTATCAGAGGTGGCGCCACAAAAAATAATTTTTGATGGATAAGTGTTGTCCCGTACACTTAAAAACAGTGTAAAATTAAAGGATTTGAAGTCGGTTTCTTTAGTCTAGTAGTCACATGATAGCTTTCCGACACACAACTAGATGTCGCTAGTAAAAAAGACCAGCTCTAGATCGCGCTGACGAGAATGCGAGGTCTAGCTAGAGCATGTAATTCTGTATTGAAATCAATTATTATTTACATTTTTGGGAATGTTTTTTATTCACCGGAGCAAAACTTCTAAGGAAAATATTTTCGGATCTGTACCAGGCCAGACCAGAAAATATTTGACTTCCAATCCAGAATTGGCAGGCATCCTAGGGGTTGTGTTCTTGGTATAACATAAGTTCACACTTTAAGAGCCTACAATACCTCACCAATGTGTGAAAAGGATAGGCATAGGATTTCGCGTTCACAGGAGCGGAAAAATTATCTAGAGGATAAAAAAGCATGGAACGACTTCTGCTCCAACTCGAAAACTAACAACCTAACAAGGTAAAGGTTTCTTGTTCGCTTCTTTACTTTACCTTAAAAAGGTTGAAGTGAACAAAATATCTAAGTGATCACTTCATTTCCCTGTTTTACTTATGGAATTTTAATTTTGTGACGTGTCCAAGAGTCCTGTAAGGTCTAAAGGAAATAAAGCACTTTGATATAAAGAGCAGAGCGGCAAAACCGTAAAATCATGTTTATGTTTTTTTTTACGGTAAAAATAATAGTAATTTTGAAAATCTAAAACATATAACGTCTGCTTGTTTGTTTACTGTACAAAGTATCAAGGCTTATTTTAAGTATTTATTGAATCATCATCATCATCATCAGCCCATACACGTCCACTGCTGGACATAGGCCTCCTCCGTACGACGCCACAAATAGCGGTCCTGAGCCGCCTCCATCCATCAACTCCCTGCGACCGCTACGATGTCGTCGGTCCATCGAGTGGATGGTCTCCCATGTAGGGGGGGATTTGCCATAATCACCACGCTTGGCAGGCGAATTGGTGATCGCAGTGTTGGTGTTTAAAAAATACTCAGAAGGAAGCTGCTGCCCTTCCTCTGGTAGGTTCCCTTAGTCGGCTTTTACGACATCCACGGGTTGAGTTGGAGGGGTCGTTATTCGTACGCCGCGGCCCCACGGCTTTATTGAATGGCATTTATTGAATAGCGACGATTTATTGTAAAGTTTAGAGCGAACTTTGGATTTTTTTCTATCGAGAAAATTTTATTAAATCTTGTTTTCGAAACATACGAAGGATAGAGTAAGTCCTGAACTTTGCCTTATATAAGTACATACATTTCAAAGTTAAATATTCAGTAGTTTGGAAGATATGAACATCCGGCGAAGTTGAAAATAAGCAATTTGAGTACACTCCTAAAACCTATCATTAAAATAACCTTATTTTTACCTATGCTAATAGTTTTATCAACCACCTCAATAGAAAAGGTGTCAAACAAGTATTTAAGATAAAGAATACACGACAAACTATCTAGGACATTGACCTGAGTATTGGAAAGCAACGAGCAAACACCAATTAGTATTGAACACGTACGTATTTACCTACCAACACTGTTAGAGGACACACAGAATTAGAAATAAAGAATTTCTGTCGTTGTGAATAGATAACACAGGCAGGCAAAATTTGGCGAACACACCAGAAACCAGACTATACATTTCCAAAGGAATTCGATGCGCTTAATTCGAATTGCTCTATACTCTATAGCGTCAGAATTTTGATATATCCTAACCTGAAGCAAAAACACCGATTTTGCTCATTTTGAGGTCACGTAGCCCGGTAGATCCTTTTTCACCCCATCTATCAATCGTATCTGAAAGTACTAGATAGTCTTTATCTTTAAAATGACGTTCAGTTTACTCAAATATCTTTTTTTGCTGTAGGTATATCCCTTTTTCAAATTTTCTTGGACATATGTATGTCGATTTGATAGGATCACTATGCTTCTAACATAAAAAACGGTGTTTTTTTGCTCTTTTAGGTTAGGATATCTCAAAATTCTGACGTGATGGAGCGATCCTGTGGCCAGATTCAGCGCATTGAAATCCTTTGGACATGTATAGTCTGGTTTCTGGGTAAACAATTTGTCGGTCTGTGTAATCCCACTCATTCATTCATATTAATTACTAGTTTCTGCCTGCGGCTTCGTTTGGTTCTATGGAAACGTTAACAAGTGATTTCTATACCTACCTACCCCTACCTGTAAGCAAAATTTCAGCCAGATCCGTTCAGTACTTTTGGCATAAAGAAGTAACAGATATCCATCCATCATACATCCAAACTTTAGTATTTATAATATTACTAGTTTCTGCCCGCGGCTTCGCACGAGGCTGGGCAGTGAATGGGATTTATATGACTATTTTCATTTTTGAAAGACAATACGGGTTCCGCGCCGAAAAAAAACGCATGAAATTGAACCCATGATTATACGCAGGAGAAGCCGCAGTCACAGCTAGTTAATATAGTCATAAATACGCAATCCATAGATCATTGACAGTCTTATGTCAATCAATAGCAGAGCCATAACCATACAGATATCAAATGTGACCAAAATCAACGCCAAGTATTTTCTAGATAAGGTAAAGCATAGATTACAATATAATTTGAATTTGGTTGTAAAATGCATTACGTCTCCTTCGTATATCCATGAGCTGAAATTTGTGGGTCACGTATACCTACCTAGGCGACTTTTTGTAGCGATGCTGACGTGCGTTCCCGTCGATACAGTCGCGATACTGTACTGCATCAGCATACAAAAATGACTGTGAACGCGCGAGCACCCCTCTCCACTCTTCGTTCCCCCGATGTCATCTGAGACGGGTGCGCGTTTGCATCGATACAGTCGCGATGCTGTCGCGCGTTTTGTATACGTGCGACAACATCGCTACAAAAAGTCGCCGTGGACGCGCGCTCTTAGAGAGATGATGGATCGAGGCGCGCGAGTATGCAAAGCGCTGTTGTACATGGATGGCTATGTGAAGTATCCCCATTTAGAGCACCGATTCCAAGGGCACCACGGTTAGGGCACCGATTGTGCGTCGGTGACAAAGTTTAACTGGCCCCTTAACTCTACCTATGAAGTATAACGGGAACAGTTCATGGGTTCGTTCGCCTCGCGCTATGATAGACCGAAGACCGAGAGACTACATAGAGAAGTAAACCCTCGCCGGGATACCCCATGGTACGGTCGTCTCGCCTCGGGGTCCCTCGTAGACCCTCGTCATGTTTCGGTCACAGTTCAAGAGAGACATCGAGTGTATTTGGAGAGAGTACGAGCGCCTGAGACATTTCAGCTAATGTACGGCTGGCATAATACTCACCAAGCAGTAACATGATGAGCGGATTCTGGAACTGCTCCATGTACTTCTTCCACAGCGGATCCTCCTCCTTGACTGTGAACTCGTTGGGGCCTACGAAGTTCATGCGGTCGTTTGCCTCCCGCCATGACAGGCCGCGGCGAAGGTCCACGTTAAGACGGTCGGCAACCTGGTGGAGTAATTGATATTTTATTTACCTTGATCACATTATAATGAGTGCAGTTTAAGGCGGTTCCCAGACACAAACTCTTTCAGATAATGCCTACTACAGAAATTTTATGGAGCGTTCTAACGCTGCAGACACTTTACCACAATCTCGGCTTAGTTGGCCTTTATACCAATCAAAAGAGATGCGAAAACCGAGTTTGATGGCCAAAAAGTGCAACTGCGCATCTCTTCCTAAACTATACAAAATAAAACTAGTACAGAGGCATCAAAAAAAGCTTATGATAAGCATCAAAAACTGGCCAAGGGATTTTCGAAAATTCCTATTTATTAGTTCCTTTAGTATTTATCCCGCAAAACTTAAAAACAGTGTAAAAGTAAGGGAATTGGAAGTCTGTTTATAGTTTTTTTTAAACACGCCGAATTATTATAAATTCTAATCAGTCAATGGTCATACCTACGCTTAGGTAACAAAACAATAAATATTACAAATAATAACTCTAGAATATAATCAAATAAGTATTTTAGTTATCAAATCAGTTATCAGTATCAAAACCGTTATCATTCGTAATAAACTGATAATTATCAAATTATTATATAAAATAAGCAAAAAATGCCGTATTCTTAATTTCATAATTGTGCTTAGTTTGACTGCAAGGAAGATAAAGGTAGGTCATCTTCCGATTCTGAATAGGATATACATATATCCATTGATATAATTATATCGTCGAACCCAGTTTCATATGCATATATCGGATATAAATCGGATATTAAGTATATCTTGATATATATCCTCGAACCCTGGTTTTTTTAACAGGGAAAGTATGGGGGAAACCGAAAACAGAGGAGGTACAGATTCAGTTTCTTTTGAAACGTCACCTCTTTTGTAGAAAATTATTTTTAAAATAAAAAAAACGCTCACTAATAACTATTTGCCAGATATCATTCGCATCACCATATTAGTTCTGCAGTTTTATGTATCAAATAAAAATCTTGCTTTTTAATTACCGCACTTGCTACGCGTAAAGTTAAGGTTGAAGCAATTATTCAATAGCTACACGCATTGTTTCTTATCGTTTAACGAGTAA
The DNA here is from genome assembly GCA_947859395.1 of Eupithecia insigniata. Classification (NCBI taxonomy): domain Eukaryota; kingdom Metazoa; phylum Arthropoda; class Insecta; order Lepidoptera; family Geometridae; genus Eupithecia; species Eupithecia insigniata. Next base: position 2,570,626 of record OX402002.1, read on the forward strand.
CATGTACCTGCCTAGGGCTTTTAAACGTATGACAAATCGCGATCGGTTATGGATTTATCACCGCTCGCCAAGGTTGAGCAGAAAGTAAACAAAAGATAATATTAATGAAGTTACTGAAGAAATTAATATAAAAAATGTATTGTACGACAGCTCATAAAATAAGAATTAACAATATTATAGAAACTAGAGTACACTAAAGCTAGAGCAACATCTATGAAAAGTTTCAGCCCAATCCGTCAGAAGTATTTTTCAATACTACCTATTGACGAGGCAGATGGCCCACCTGATGTTAAGGTACTATGTAAATAAATTGGCGTGTTTTTACTTTTATGTATAAGCCGGCGGGCCGTGGGGCCACGGCGTACGAATATCGACCCCTCCTACTCAACCCGTGGATGTCGTAAGAGCCGACTAAGGGAACCTACCAGAGGTAGGGCAGCAGCTTCCTTCTGAGTATTTTTAAACACCAGCACTGCGATCACCAATCCGCCTGTCAAGCGTGGTTATTATGGCAAATCCCCCCCTACATGGGAGACCATCCACTCGATGGACCGACGACATCGTAGCGGTCGCAGGGAGTCGATGGATGGAGGCGGCTCAGGACCGCTATTTGTGACGTCGTACGGGGGAGGCCTATGTCCAGCAGTGGATGTGTATGGGCTGATGATGTGTATAAGCCTCAGATATTAGTATTTCTCCCGAAAAACTTAAGAACCGTGTACAATTAAGGGAATTGGTTTAAACGTATTTTTTTAAGAATCGTATTCATAGGCTGCCCGAAACTTTCCCTCTTTTGAGCAGGTTCCGGATACTTATGGTAAGTTATTCGGTATCCGGAACATTTTTAATTGATAAGCCTCACATATTTTGTAATTAGGTCATATGAAATATTATTAATATTTAAATAATAAACATATTATTTAAAAATTGAATAGATGTCGCCACAGAATTTAATCTACTAAATTTTTGCAAGCAACCGACTGAGAAATGTGATTGAATTGGTGGGTCTTATCCAGACTTATCTGATATCTGAAGTTCAAAGCGCAAGGAAGTGGTTCATTCATTTGACCCCTTCAGTACATAACATACATATTAAGTACATATTCAATACAGTCATTCAAAACGGGGTTGAGTGAGAATCTCCACACAATGTAAAACTGAAGCACATAACGCGATGTAGAGAGAGACATTGTCTGCGAGAGAGAGTGACACTTTCTTTATTTTTAGGCGACAAGAGCCCGAAATACTAAGGGCCCCTTTCAACCTGAGAATTAAGATTTCGTTTTAAAAGACCTGAACTTGTCGCTCGAAAAACGTGCTTAAGTATTTAACACTTCAGAGAGTTGGGTCACGTACAACTTAAATTCATTCATGTACAATCATCACACGTGTTTTCTTGGAGCTTATCAGAGAAACCGTATAACCGATATGGACCCTCCAACCCCTCCCCCCCTCCCTGTCATCAAAAGTAAGCAACATCATAACATGCTCATAACCCCCTAATCCTATGCTTACATAAACACAAAGCACTTTTTTTGCTTCTACCGATTCTAACTTAATTATAAAACACCACGTGAGAAGTCTAAACAATAACTTGATCAATGATCTATTCTTCGAGCATAAACCAGTAGCGTGCTCAGTTCAACTTAGAATCTACAAAAAAAATACAGAATTCCTGATGTTACCCTATCCAGGATGCCCCGTCACCCACACTATCAAAAATAAGCAAAGACCCCCTTGTTACCCCAGTGCTTAGTAATACGTGAATGGTCCCAGAGATGGTTTTGCGCGGAATTGTTACTAATTATTGATCTTAGTATTTTACATCCATGTAAACCAAAAAAACCTTTTCGATGATATTTAGGCATATTTTTATTGTTTTAAGCTGAGTTGACTAAAGAATTAATTTTAATAATATTGATTAGTGAACTGATCCCGCTTTAAAAAAAAAAAAAAAGTAATGTACCTACTATTTGAAATACATGTCCACGCGAGAACAAAAAACCTTTGGAGAAAAAAATTACACACCTTTGTTTGGATAAATTGATATGCTCTTTAATTTGGACACACAAAATGTAAAAGTAATAAGTTTGTAATACGTCAGCGTAGGGATGTTTCTGTGTCTACTTTTGCAAGACAAAAGCCTATCCTTAGATGATAATGATGGATTTGTCGATAAATAAGTGGACAGCAAAAACAACACCTGACATTGCATAGTAAGTTTTCAAGGCAATACCGCACCTGACATAAATCATTGTTAGAAACAGTCACGTTCCAAAGGATAATTGAACATAGCTATTGCAGGCTTTAGAAATTAATTGAAGAGCAAAACTGGGTCGACTCTACCGGCAAACTAGGTTAGATACTGCATTGTAGCTAATTTACTCTAGCCAAACTGAATATAGAATGTTTGTAAATATTGCCACCATACTTAACCTGAAATCGCTTTTGTTGTCGATTTCAGAACTTGCACTAATATTCGATTTAAGCTCTTTTCTAGAATGCATAACGCTGACAACATTTCAGCGACGACGTGTCGAAATAACGATCTGTTAAAATTCAGTGGGACGCCCCGGGGTTTCGTTGAAAAGGTCTTCCCCTTTCATTGAGAGCTCTTAATTGTGGGAATCGTTAGCCAGTGGCCATGGGTAGGCAACATTATGGCCTTTTTTGTAAGACAGTTGATATTACAATTATTGCTAATTGGACTATTCGTCAATTCTGTTAAATTTACACAAATGTCTGTAATAAAAAAATATCTATATAAATATGTATGTAATATATTGTATTATGTATATCAGTTATCTAGTACCCATAACACAAGCTCTGCTTAGCTTGGGGCTAGATAATGCTGTGTGAATTGTCCGGTATTATTTATTTATTTATATTTGTATAGCTCACGAACAAAACAATATCCTAACAGATATTATCATAAATGGAAAAGTGTGTTTGTTTGTTTGTCCTTCCTTCACGCCTTAAACGAGTGCAACTAAATGAGTGTGAAAATCGACTTGATTTTTGGAATAGAGTTCGTTGAAAGGATGGAGAGTAACATAGGGCTTTTGTCCTGGTAAAACATCAAATTCCCGTGGGAGATTTGCGGGAAAAAATACCTTTTTATCACCCTAGAAATGTGAAATTCGAATTTAGCGCAGGTGAAACCGCGAGGAACGTCTAGTAATATAAAGAAGCAATTTCGTTGTTATAATGCTTAATAAAGAAAATTGCAATCAAATAATAGAAAGGAAATTAGAACTAGTATTTACAATTGAAACGATTGAGCTAACTGCAGACTGTTACAAACAATCTACTCAACTGATCTGGTTTCTACCCGCGTCGACTGCAGTCCATAAAATATCGAAAATTAATATAAAAAAATTCATAAAATCGAGAAATTGTTTAAATTAAAACCCTGAATCCTCTAGACAAGCACGTTGATGTGGTAGGTAACAATTATACTCAATACTCAACTCAGTACTCGACCTCTGTGGCGCGGCGGGCGAAGGCCCGCCTGCGACGCAGGAGGTTGCGGGTTCGATTCTCGCATCGGGACAAATGTTTGTAAGATCTGCAAATATTTGTTCAGGGTGTTCTGGATGTTTTCTATGTATAATAAAAAATATCTATCTATGTAATGTATTATATTAAGTATATAAGTTATCTAGTATCCATAACACAAGCTCTGCTTAGCTTGGGGCTCGATAATGCTGTGTGAATTGTCCAGCATTATTTATTTATTTATTTAATACTCAATGTTTTAGTGCTAATGCATTTATGGCCAAAGCGTAGAATAAAAGCATAGAATTTGATTCAGGTGTACCAGTTTGTTGAAAATTACCTTAGTATTGCATCCGCTATCAATATCCCAAAAGACACGTTAAGTCACAGAACAGTTTTTAAAACAAAGAATGCAAATGATTTCTGGCATGAAACAAACCAACATTTCCCGAATGCTGGCTTCCTTTCACAGTTTCAGCCATTGCAATAACTCAAGGACGCATTTACACAGAAAACGTTGATAAGGGCCCCAAGACCGGACTACGCCAATGTATAATTATTTCCAGGGTTGGCATGATTAAAACAAATGGTTTTAAAACACATGTTTAAAACAATGTTTAAAACAGTTTGATTTTAAACCGTGTTTTTTATCACACGTTTAAAAACACAGATTAAAACAAGTTTTAAACATTGTATAAAACGATGAGAAAAAAACAAGCTTTAAAACTACTTTTCATTGCGAATGAATGATATAAAATGAAAGTAATATTTTTTTGATAAGTTATTTATTCAGTCAAACAAAGATCTAAGTACCTACCAAGTACCAGGATTTATATGGGTAATGGGATAAGATAACACGTATTTTTGAAACATGCATTAGATAGTATAGAATATTATAAATTTCAATTTAAAATCAATCAAAAACAAAAGTATAACAAACAAAATTACCTATATTTAATAAACATTATAAAATCAAAATTGTTTGTCAGTCAGGAGAGTAAGACAATATGACAAGATCAAGATAACAATTATTTTTTTCTTTTCCTTATTAAGGTATTTAAAAACTGTAACAAGTTTTGCAGCTTTCTCTGTACCCAGTTTATTTCGTACGTCAGAATGAATAAATCCAAATGTTGAAAACAGTCTTTCAATTCCAGCACTTGAAGCTACAGCAGTGTGAAGCTGAGCCGCTAAGTTCATTGTTTGACCATTAATTTGTTTTTTTAATGACTGCCACCATTCGAGAGGTCCGACCTGATTTACTACATGATCTTCAAATAGAAAGTTATGAAAGGGATCTGTCATTGCCCTGTATTTAACAACATAGGGCATCGCCTCTTTGTGATAAGCTTCTATAAATAATAAAGCCTCAGAAATATCTTCACTCGTGAGTTTTTCACCCCTGTACTTAGGATGTAGTAAGTTTGCTGCAAAATGAGCTGGAGACATTGCCATTTCATAACGAGCTTTGAACTTCCTTAAATCATCCAATGAATACTCGGTCTCACGCAGTCGTACATTCTCTCCCTCAAACATATTTTTAAGCTCTATCCATGCTTCAGTCACTTCGCCAATACAGCAGGATGTCTTTTGGGAGATGTCAAGTGTAACTGCGATGTTTTCCAGTTTTTTGTAGAGAGCCTGGACTTGTTGCTTCAGCGCCATGTCATTTACTTTCAATGAAATTGACAGATCTATAGCAGTTGAATGATTTAAGCATATATCTGACATTATATGCCAATTTTCTAATAACACTTTTAAGCAGTCAGCCATTGTGTTCCACCGTACCTGTTGTGGTATAACAATTGCTTTTTCACCAGCTTCTTTATATTTGGCAGATGCAAAGTGAGTGTATTTGAAGTACCGCATTATCGACTTAACTTTATCAGTAATATCTTCTGCATTCAAATCCTTTGCTAGAAGGTTTAATATGTGTGATGAACAGCCGTATGTAAGTATATCCTCGTGAGAAGCTAGTTCTTCCTGTTGGGCTAAATCTCGTCTCATACGGCTCATATTTGCTGCGTTGTCTGTCACTACACTTCGCACCGTACATTTGTAAGTTTCACATTGTTTTATTGCCGCAGTAGTAACTTTAACCAAGTAGTCAGCTGTATGGCTTTCGGCTCCTGTGTCTATTGTATCAATTAAATGAGATGAGTCTGTCAACACATCGGTAACACAGACACAAACTATCGAGTCCTGCCTGACATTACTCCACCCATCAATTGCCAGATTAACAACTTTGTTTTTCAATTCATTTTTTACGGCTTCTTGAGTCGAGTTGTAGACTTCGTCGAGTAGCTTGCTAGCAATTTGTTTGCGGTTTGGAGGTTTATATCCTGGGCGTAAAATTTCCATTAATTTCAGTAACTCTGGGTGTTCTACGTGGTTAAAAGGCGTGTTAGTAGCAAACATATAACGAGATAATTGTAAATCAATTTTCTTCTTATCTTCTTGACTTGTAGCAATAATAAATCTTTTCATTGAAATGTTCACGCTCGCGCTGCTGCTGGTACTGGCATTTTTAGATTGAAGAGTAGTAACAGAAGATGTGGGTGTAGCAGAAGAATTATCTGAAGATCGGGAAGAACCAGCATCACTCAACAACTCCTCCTCCCTGTCCGCGTCAAGATTTGCGTCAGTGTTAGAACCGGTGGTGGTGCTACATTGCTGGAAGTGTGCCTCCATTCTTTTCACAAGTCCAACTAGTTCTTTCTTACATTTTCTGCAACGCACCCTATTGGTCTTCAGTGTGGTATTTTCTTGGGGGATCGATGTGAATTGTTCCCAAATTGCATGCTTTTTGCGTCCTGGAGTTGACATTTTTATGAGGTGTTATCAGTCGCAGAATTAATAATGAAATGAAATGTGAGAAAGAAAGGCACTCGTATTTATAGAATTCATATTAAGTAATTCCCCGCCGGTAAAGTCCCGTTAGGAAAGTCCCTAATGGATGGTTGTCGAATGGAATAGTGGTTATTTTATTCCCCTCATTTAAATATAAATATTAGGGATGGGCCTAACTTCGGCATTCTTCCGAAATTCGGTTGAAATGCCGAACATTCGGTATAAGAAAAGAGTGAAATAGTTGCACAATTTTGATTTTAAGATTAATAAAACATAAAAAAAATCAAATCTGTCATACTCACTCATACCTGATTAAATAAATAAGCCTTTTACATAATTTAAAATCATGGTAATTTATTTATTAATCAAGTAACTAACTGTCATTATCAGTTTCCTTTTTCGACATTTCAATCTTAAGTTTTAGAATTAAAAAATCAAATTCAATAAGTTCTTATTAAATTAGGAAGTCTTATGATTTGAATCAAATAAACTTTTTGAAAATTCAATATATTAATTACTTATAGGTATATTTTATTGCTGTTTGTTAGTTGTTACCATATAAGTGCAGAATAAAAACCGAACTTCGGCATTTTTGATTTTTACCGAATGTTCGGCCGAAATTCGTATTCGGTTCAAGCCACATTCGGCCCATCACTAATTAATAAATATTGGGGGTGCCCCTATTCATAGAATAGAATTTATAGTTTATAGGTATTTCCCCGCCGGTATAGTCCTGCTAGGAAACATTCAGGGTGAATGTAAATCGTTTAGTAGTGATTAGAGATACGCAACATAAAATAAATGTTTATCCATTGATCGTTTTTTGTCAATATTTATTTTACTATAGAAAATTTGAAAAGTCAAAAGATCTAGTCTGGAAATGAAACATTATAGGTCGAATTAATTTAAAATAATGCCCTAAACTAAAAAGGACAAAAAAAAAACAAAACAAACACTTGTTTAAAACAATTTGAACTGTTTGTTTTATAAAATTTAAAAAAAACTGTTTTTTTTCCAACCCTGATTATTTCTGAATTATGTTTTTGTAAATTGAACCGAACAACATATTTCATTTATTTCCACCGTAGGTATTGCATATACACTTGATGTCGTTAATTTCTAAATTAAATTATAACTATTATTATTATACTATACACAAGTTATAATTACAACAGGAAAAAGGAAGCACCATAAGGGATTGTAGACAGAAAGAAAACAGACAGACAGTCAAATCTTAAGTAAACTAAATTAAAACTTTATAAAATTACAATAATTAATTAAATTTCATATATCAGAAATTTAATAAACATAGTCAAGAAATGTCATGTATGGCCCGCGTAATGTTATGTGATATGTATCACTATCGTCTAGAACAGACCAACACTTGGCATACACGCTAGCAGTGTCCTCTACACTGCAATGCCCAGCGCCCGTCAACTACAGCTGGTCGATTCAAATGTATTTGTGAATGAATTCAATACTGACGACCGATATAGCGCAACGGGCGAAGGTCCGCCTGCGACGCAACAGGTTGCAGGTTTGATTCTCAACTTGGGACAAATGTTTGTACGATCTGCAAATACATATTAATTACAGATGTTCTGGGAATTCTCTATGTATAATCTAAAATATATCTATATAAAGTATTCTATTAAATATATCAGTCATCTAGTACCCATGACATAAGCTCTTCTAAGCTTGGTGCTAGATGATGCTGTATGGATTGTCCAGCATCATTTATTTATTTATACAATTTTCGCAGATCATTGACTGCATTTTCATTACGAATAAAAAACAAAGGAAAGTAAACCAATGCGCGACGAAAATAGTCTAAGTGATAGACTCTCGAACACAAATATAATTATCTATATTGACCTGCAGGGATTGATGAAGCCTTACTTGCTAAGTTGCTACTGTATGGTATTTAAGCTGACTTGAATATAATCTAACGAGATTTACTGAATCTACCTCTACACTACAATCAGCATGGGTTAGATGATGATGTGTGAATTGTTCAGCACTATTTATTATCTATCAACGATTTATTCAAGAAAGTGTTCCCTTCACAGCCAAAATCTTAGTAATAGCTGAAGCAAAAAAGCAGGGTTAAAAAAAGCCATCAAGCTATTGCACTGGGTTCCTCCAACTTCCACTATCCAGTATGACAAACCCTGTGCTGAACAAACAACCTGTATAATAGAGTAAAATCGCGATTTTTTAAATTTTAATTTGACTTTAAAATTAAAAATTATTCGACATCTTGGATTTGAGAAAAGACCACATATTCGTAATCAACGTTAGTCAAAAATAGCACCGATAATTGAAATTTTAATAAAAAAAACCGTCATCTTTAAGTCCATAAAAAAACACGGCATATTCGTAATCTGCACCCTCAAATAGGTAAAAAAAAACCAATGAGTAAAATTAGAAAGAAGAAGTATAAACCACCTTGGATTTGTAAAAACATCGCATATTCATCATCTACGCCCTCAAGTTAGTCGAAAACGTCACAAATAATTTAAATAAAAAATTAAAAAATATCCGCCATCTTGAATTAAAAAAAACACCGTCATCTGTAATGTTGATGCGGATGTTCACCTAAAATCAATAAGTTTTACTTTGACACTAAGATGCGACAACCCTGGCCATTTTACGCTGTCGCGTCACTTGTCGACGTTTACCACGAGATCAAGGGCGTCGGCCTACTGTATGTTTTTATAGTGTGGTTCCCTTACTCCAATGACTCAGCGAACCCAACCTTCTTGGCCACCAAGACCTTTTTCTTTAATCTTACCTAGACAAACAAGATCTTGCTAGGTTTTTAAGCAAGGGGTGCTTCAATTCACATAAAAACACGCTTTCTGTGTAACAGCTTTAAAACTAGCTGTAATAAAAAGCTATAAATAAAGATATTTATAGCCATGCTGCATTTCCAATGCAGATGAACCAGAATTGTTGTTTATGTTTAAAAGCTCTGATGATTATTTTTAAGTCTCATTTATGGCCTTTACATCCGTGAAGGATAATAGGTATACATAAGTAATACTAAACAAAAATATACTAATGTAGTGTTCATTTGAGCACCAAATGTACAGATGCCACACACACACTGAGTAATAATCTTAGTTTTATCCGTTTTTCTTAAATTGTTCCTTAATTTCTCTTAATTTAATTTCTTTTATTTTCGATGTATGTAGGTAGAAAACTCTTAAATCGTTGATATTTTAAAATTTTGTAACTTCATTAAATAAGAGAAACCTATTGTTAACTTGTACCTATGTAATACTTGTATTATGTATCCACACCATAGAATTATAAGGTAGCAGCGAGTTTATACTCTATGACTTACTACGAGTATACTCTACACCAAGGAATTTATATACTAACGTAACTGGAAAGTCCACTCGACATTTAATGCAAAAAGGATTTTGAACCTTATCACAACTAGAAAAGGTTATTTTTTTAATTCAATTTAGATTTAAGGAAAAACGGTCTCGAGAGAGACTCACTTTTCAGTCGCTGTGTCCCTTTCACACCCTTGCTAGCATTATACACTGATTAAACTAAAAAGGGAAGATTGGGCACTAGTTCTTTGAAAGTGGAAGGCTAAAACTAGGTTACACTAGGTTCACCCACCTCAATCACGATCGGATCCGAGTTTGTGTTGCGTGTGCTTGCTACGACGTACTTTTGTGTGATTTATTGACTTAGACTACAGCAACGCCTTCCTGTGCGTTCACTATGTGTCCAAAAAAATACAAAGCCCAAGGCATCTCTTTTCACTCGTAAATAGACCAAAACTTTAAATTTTCTGATTATTCTACTGCATTATACGTTACCGCGTTTACCTATTGTCCTTATCATTTTGTTTTGATACTTAGGTAGTCGGAGGCCTTTATTCCTGTTTGTACCCTAGGTACGTATATAGGTGGTGGTGGTTGCCTCCGACTACCTAAGTATCAAAAGAAAATGATAAGGACAATAGGTAAACGCGTACTTAACTTTTATGTAGTCGGATTTTAGTTTTTGTTTCAATTGTAAATACTAGTTCTATTTCGTTTCTATACAATGATTGTAATTAACTGAATAAATATGATTGATTGTATATAAAAAATTGGTTTTGCAATACATATATATTATTTTTGTTCAAAAAAAGTGTCGTTTTAATTACCACTGTAGTATTTTTAGTCTAAACGAAACGGAATTTCAAAAAGCATAACACTGGAGTGTGCCTTTAGCCGGTTGCCCCGCCGAACATTTTCTGTCATTTAAAAAAAGTTTCATATCGCATAGCTATTTTCCTATACAAAAGAAACTGCCTGTTGACGTCACACTTGATGGTTTCGATATGGTGACGTTTTTAATTGTTTCTGAGTAATTTAATTTTTAATATCTAACTTTAAAGTAGTACTAAAAATACTTAAAAAGAATGTATAAAAAATAATCATGAATATTCCCTATCTTGTCCTGTTTCGTCCATAAACTATGGTCATCCTTATAGAAAGAGACACACCTCCTTAGTATTCAGTCTCTTTCAGACCGCGGTTTTTGTACCAGTGATCCTTCCAGTTACGTTAGTATATAAATTCCTTGCTCTACACTTTGTTGGAACTCATTTATCTCTAATCTCGGAGGTGGGCGTTTCGACCTGCGACACAGTATTTTACTTCTGCAGGTCGCATCGCTCCCTATTTTTGTTATTTGCACCAACAAGTATGTTCCTTTAGTAAAGACTTTTTATCTATTATCTTTTTTATCTATTATTTTGTACTTAGATTAGATTGCTTGATTAGATCATACATAAATCCAAACTTTATCAGAAGAAGAATGCTTTGGTGTTCAACCTGACTGAATGAATAGTCATGTAAACCCTTTCGGCAACCATAAATAAAAAGAGGAAACTGCAGCACTTACCTCCTCCCACGAGAGTATAGAACTCTCCACAGCGCTGATCCACATGTCGCCGGCGCCCGGATTGGGCCGCCGCCCGCCCTCGACCGAATGCTGCAACAATAACTCCACGTTACTTATGCTAGCCTGGTACTTTTTAACCTCAGACAGAATGATTAGCGTGTGAGATTGTTCGTTTGTGTGTTTACTCAAATAAATGTGCAATGTTTCCAACTAGGTACCTCCGATACTATTATAATCTATTATTTAGTAAGATAGCTAATATATAACGATAGGTAGTATTCTTAATTACAGAATCGGTGAAGATTTTCTAAAGGTATAATAATGGTTTAAGGTAAAATTGACAAGGGTGTTCAAACTAGTAAATTTCCCTTGTATCGAAGAGAATGGGTGAAACATTTGAAAAATACCGGAGAGAAAGTTAACAATCACTCCACGTTACTAAGCGAGCCTGGTAGGTACATTTTACTAACTATCAGAGGAGGGTTTTTGGAAGGAATTGGAATCTCGTTTATGCTATTTGATAACGAAAAACAGTATGAAGCAAGCTAAACTTAAAACCCATTCAGAAGCAAATCTGCAATTTCACTTTGCAGTTTACAATCTCAAAGTATAACGTCATAAGAATAATTAAGCCTTTGTTATTTGCATAACTTATTTTCACAATAATAAACTTAATTTAACTTATCAAGAATCAGAATCAGAATCAATAACTTTATTTCTTTAGGCTTACAAAATAAGCACTTAGACAAGTCAAATTGTATACTATAATTATGAGATAGACACTAGTTAGGCCCCTTTCGAGTACGCCATCATAAGAATACATTGATTTTAATGAAATAGGAATCAAAACTTATCCCTCGACTGAAACTGCAATGAAAACTCCTCTTTACCCATGTATACCTGGTATTTTTTGGTATTTGATAACGAAGGGACTTTGACGATTTTCACCTATCTATTTATTTAACTATTTATTTGTGGCTCAGTAGATTATTGTATTGTTCATACCTTTTGAAAGATTGGAGGAGGCATACACCCGGCAGTGGGTGAATCAGCCCCGAGCCGGGGGATAATAATGACATTATTATATCGAAGGAAAAAAACGACAAAGAATACTCGTATCTTTATTCAAAAAGTATGAAAACCCTTAAATTACCAAGGCCCTTTGAAAATTCAATATAGATGCTTGGCTGTTAGAGCGCGAGAGCCAGCTATTGATTTATGGTTCCCTTCTCAACTAATGAACCTTTGAAGTAATGGACACAAATTATAAGGTGAGCCATAAAAGACTTAAATTGTTAAAAAATACACATTTTCAAAAAGGGGTTTATGTGGCGTGGGCTCTTTGATGTCGACGTTTTTTAAAAGGTTGTCCCTGTTCAAGGTTTTTGGCCTTTCAGAAAAAAATCTGAAATTAATAACGTTTATTTTTTAAGACTTACAAAATATAAGCTAATAGACGGGTAAAAAATTAAACAAAATTTTATAATTCATAATTTTATAATATTTTTTTTAAGTTTATTTTAACTACTGAAATCAACTGTTAGCAAAAATATGTAAAAAAAAACTTAGGAAATATACTCGTTATTAAATAATAAATAAGGCTGGACAATCCACACAGCATCATCTAGCCCCAAGCTAAGCAGAGATTGTGTTATGTGTACTAGATGACCGATATAGGTGATGACCGATAACCTACTTATTACAATATATGACATATGTAGATAGATATTTTTACTATACTACATAGGAATTACCCAGAACACCCGAGACAAATACTTGCAGATCGTACAGACTTTTATATTAATATTTATCTGTCACAAGGCGGGAATCAAATCCGCAACCTACTGCGTCACTCGCCGCGCCACATCGTCAAATTCAATTATCAGTCATCTAATCCTAATAACACGAGTTCTGCTTAAGTACTTTTGTTAATGCTGTTTATAATGTACATTATAGTCCATAGCTGGACATAGGCCTCCCCCTAATGAGCGTCATAGCGCCCTGTCTTCAGCTTGCCGCATCCAGCATCTATCTGCAGTCGTTCGCTGGTCGTCATCCCACCAGGCCGGCGCGGCGTCCTACACTACGTTTGCCGAGTCACCGAGAGAATGTCAAACAATATTTATTCAAATGTCATTAACACTAAAGCCATTTATAACGGGATATCCTACTAATATTATAAATGTCAAAGTTTGTATGGATGGATGTATAGATGTATGGATATTTGTTAGGTACTCTTTCACGCAAAAACTACTGAACCGATTAGGCTGAAATTTGGTATGGGTATACTTTGGGACCTGCAATAACATATATTTTATATCCCGATAAAACGCGGGCGAAGGCGCGGGCAGCAGCTAGTTAACTATGATTTGAGTTTTGAGTAAAGATGGGTTTATGCCGGGCATTTACAGGGCGTATATTATGCCCAATATTTATGTCCTTTTAGGCCCGATAAATGGGCATTTCTCGGCCATAAAATGATGCATTTTAAACTCATCTCTAGTTTTGAGCCCTGCAGCACAGCAGAAAATATTAAAAACCGCTAAAATATTTGAATTACGCGCGGATTACTTGAATTTCGCGCGGATTTGTGTCAGATTTCGAATCACGGAAACTTTTCCATCGAGTTAGAATAGCCGTGCTGATGTTCCGTGATCATGGCGCTTGAAACTGTGACGAAATATTGAAGGGCTCAAACTCAATTCATAGTAAATATCCTGTTATAAATAACTTTAGTATTGTGAATCCTACTAGGTAATATTATAAATATGAAAGTTTGTATGGATGAATGTATGGATATTTGTAACTCTTTCACGCAAAAGCTACTGAACCGATTAGGCTGAAATTTGGTATGGATATAGTTTGGGACCTGGAATAACATATAGGCTTTTTTTCCCGATAAAACGCGGGCGAACGCCGGGCAGCAGCTAGTAACCATAATAGTTTTAAAGTTTTATAAATATAACTTTGTCTATTACTTAAGCCGAGCAGCGTCTTTCTGTATTTATGACAGACTATACCTACTGATACGAGGTCAAACATTTATTCCTAAAGATACCGTAGTAAAAAGGCTACGTAGGGCAAGCTAAGAGCAAAACTCGCGCGTGACTGCGAGTACCATAAAAAATAAGCCTGAAATAGCTTTAACCGAAGTAATCGTGTGCGTGAACCGAAGAAAACGTGAGCTATAAAATAAAGCTAATTGTGCAAAAAACCTATATTTTACTTTAGATTGGTGATCGCAGTGTTGGTGTTTAAAAATACTCAGAAGGAAGCTGCTGCCCTTCCTCTGGTAGGTTCGCTTAGTCGGCTCTTACGAAATCCACGGGTTGAGTTGGAGGGGTCGATATTCGTAAGCCGCGGCCCCACGGCCATTCTTAATAGGTATACAATCACATATTTTTGGTTTTTTGAAACATTTCTATTTTATAACATAAAAAAATTAAATTCAACAACAAAAAGACTATTTACTTGTAAAAACCTGACGATTTTATTATTGTGCAACTTCTTGAAAACCACAGATAAATAAAATTATGCTGGACAATCCACACAGCATCATCTAGCCCCAAGCTAAGCAGAGCTTGTGTTATGGGTAATAGATAACTGATATATTAGGTACTTAAAACATTACATAGATAGTTTTTTTTTTATTATACATAGAAAACACCCATAACGCAGGTTGAACATAAGAAACGGTTATGAGCAAGGCCGTTGAACTGTTTTAAGTTTGTTTTTAGTCGGGTATTAAAAGCAGAAAAATTACTCACAATATTCACGATAAATATGCCGCAGATTGAGAGACGCGCAGTGATGAACACAGCGAGCGCGCAATTAACAATTAAGTAATAAATTGACTGCCACTGTGGCTAGGGTTCTTTATTCACATGTCGAAACCGTCGCTGAAATTTACTGACTTATTTACTGTATTATTATGACATCGAAAATAGGCTATACTATATGCTATGTCGGATACATCTTTATTTATATATTTATCAATAGGTAACATACGTTACCTATAGATAAATAAGTGAAATCTAGGTACACACTACACATTGTATTTTATTATGTATGTATAAGCATTTTTGTATATTGGTAAATAAATGAATTTTGTCTTTTTTTTTTGTATTTTGTATGTAATTTTTTGACATGTCCATGTACTTTGTAAGAGTTTAAAGATGCAATAAATTACTTTACTGGCTACCCTGTATTCTTCTTCAGAATCTGTTATTATATTATAATAATTATGTCACAGCGAGGTCACAGTCCATTTTGCCTTTTTCTCTAGGACACCGAAATAAGTTGAACAAAAATCCTTAGCTTAGAGGGTTAGGTAAAATAATCTTTATTTAGCCCATCGAGATAATAATTATTACGTACACGTACCTGTAGTAATTATTATCTCGATGATTTAGCCGCCAGATTTAACCATGCATATTTAACGCGCTGGGATTCGATCAAAATGGATTAGGTAGGGCGAAAGGCGAAATAATTTATCAGAGACGAGTTTTACGAAAGTAAGATTAAGTTTTTATTTGTTTATTTTCTCTAAATAGGTTAAGAATTATGTTGCTATTCGATATAAACCAACAATTTAATCAACAGATCTTCTAGAACAATAAGATTGTTTACTGAATTTATTTGGTACAAAAACTTACTTATATCAAAACTAAGCAAAAAACTTAACGCCACATTATTACCTAGGTATTTAAAATAAAAATGCATGAGATCCGAGAGAATTTTTAGAGGATTTGAGCCAAGTTTCATTTTAAAAATACCTACCGAAATCACTATTGTTACAAAACGTAGGTGAAATAATTCTCTGTAGGTATTCATCTAATCATCATCACCTGGCTACGTTAGTAGTGTCCACGGCTGGACATAGGGCTACTCTAATAAGCACCATAAAACCTTAAGGTTGTTCTTATTATAGTATGGAATAAAGCAGTATTTTTTTTTATATTATTTAATTTCCGAGTTACCTACACTCGTAACTTCAGGTTGCCTATTTTAGTAGAGCATCAGTGTATCATACAACAATTTTAAGGACTTCCTTATTAGATGCACTGCACTCAGATCTTACCAATGTACATATGTATATCCATTGATTCTATCCATACCAGTTGTCTGGGAGAGATCGTTCTTGAGCGATATGACCGCCTTGTCACTTATCTTGTTATTGTTTCATTTGTAAATTGTTTTCTAGTTTCAAATGTGCCATAAAAGTATTTTCTATCTATCTAAAATCTACAATAGAGCGATATGATGCTAAAAGTCCTGAAGATATGATTCAGATTCCTTAGAAGATTGATCGGCCATAAGTTTCAAGTGTAGGATGCCACATGTGTAGATACCCTAGCGCCTTCTCACCTTGCAGGGACATCAGTAAGGGCTGTCTCTGCAGCAATCAGGGCTTAGTAACGGTACCATAGCGGTAAGTATCGGTATTTTAGCTAAGTATCGATACTAATAGCGGTTCTTGCGACTTCGCCAGCTCGCATGAAATACACCGCCGGCATCGCTCTGCGGCGCGGGTGGTACAGATACTTTACGTAGATAGTATCGGTATTTTAGAGTTAAGGAACCGGTAAAGGTACCGGTACTCATGAAATATATCGATACTTTGCTACCGGTAGGTACTTATGTTGATGAAAGTATCGATACTGCATCGAGGTCAGTGGAACCGGTACTTGAAAATACCGGTATTCAAAGCCCTGGCAGCAACATCAGCGAAGTCTCTCAAATGGCGAAATTACGCTAATCTTGACCGAGGTTACCTATTTGAGCCTTATGTGGTGGAAATCCTAGGTCCTTTGGGTCCAGGGACACATGCAATGTACAAAGATCTTAAAGGGTCTACAGATGATTGGGATGCTGGCTTTCATTTCAGTCAAAGAATTAGCAGTGCCATTGAAAGTGGCAATGCTGCCAGCATTCTGAGCACTCTATCTTCTGGTGACAGCTTAGATTTTTAGGAATAGATATGTGTAAATTTAAGTTGTAATTGTTTTATTCTGGCAATGTAATTTTCTTTGACAATAAGTACAAGATTTACAAAAAAAAAAAGACAATAGAGCCAAGAGTATTAAGGTTCTTTTAATCATAATACAGTAAATTCTGCATCTGAGAAAAACACTTGCAAGTTATAGAAACAATAGCAGTAAATTAGTTTAGAAACATTAACATGAGTTCTAATGAGATATATGTATTACTGATAATCTTCGTTGTTTATTAAGATATCATTGTTCACAAACACATTATGTGGTTACTAATAATTTTCTATAGGTTGCATTAACACATAACAGTGTGATGTGATGACATTGAGTTACCTACTTTCTTTTATTGGTGAAAGTCAAGAGTTTGGCTACCATTTTACTTAAGTAAATGAAGATGTACCTTAAGATGGAATGGTTTCCCAGAATGAAATTATTCACCCTAGATTTAAAGATTCCAAGATTGTACTCCAACAGAAAAGCAGATGCACGAAGCTTATTCCACTCTTTTACCATAGTTAGTTCAGAAATCAGAATGTTAGGTAATTCTTCTATTGATTAATCTTCAGAAATGTACCTAAAGTTGCTGTAACCATTTGTATCTTGAAACCAAATGTTATGGTTTATGGTTACTATGGCAATTTTCACTTTTCATTGACCAAATAAATAACCAATGGTTAGCAGTGTCAATTGTTCAATATTTCGTGACGCATGAGGGAGCGATCTATATTGCTAAGTTTAGTCTTATAATAATAAATCCATAGATCTGTTTCAGTCTCTCTGTACAAACTCTGTAAGGCTACATTGTTTGTTTTGTGTTATTTGTAATGTATGTTGGGACACAATAATACACACTACGGATCACTGTGATCTAATATCTACAATAGAGCGATATGATGCTAAAAGTCTTGAAGATATGATTCAGATTCCTTAGAATTAGAAGACGGATACTGGACGGATCACTGTACACTGTACGGATCACTGTATTGTGTATTATTGTGTCCCAAGTGATAAATAATTGTTATGTTTACTTATCATTAATTATAAATTGAACTTAGCTACTGCATTAGGCAGCCGTGGGGCCGCGGCTTACGAATATCGACCCCTCCAACTCAACCCGTGGATGTCGTAAGAGCCGACTAAGGGAACCTACCAGAGGAAGGGCAGCAGGTTCCTTCTGAGTATTTTTCAACACCAACACTGCGATCACCAATCCGCCTGCCAAGCGTGGTGATTATGGCCAATCCCCCCCTACATGGGGGCAAATCCGCCCTACATGGGGGAACATCCACTCGATGGACTGACAACATTGTAGCAGTCGCAGGGAGTCGATGGATAGAGGCGGCTCAGGACCGCTATTAGTGACGTCGGGGAGGCCTATGTCCAGCAGTGGACGTGTATGGGCTGATATGATGATGATTGCATTAGGATATTCCTGTAATGATAGTTTAAGATTGAAAATAACTACTAAATAAAATCATGCAAGGCTGTCTTTACATGTTTGTATGGTACTTACATACATCCAGATTTGTATCTGTGTGCCTTGTCTATGAGTACAACACAAAAAAATAAGAATTCTGGGGGGTGAAGTCAGACATTTTCACTAATTCATTCAATCCCCTACTCGAAAGGAACATTAAAAAAAAGGTTTTTTAATCCAAAAAATCAACATGATGCTGTCTATACAAGATCTGACCGTGCCTGAAGTTGCTTAATTTCAGTCATTGGTATTTAACTTAGTATGGTTGCTAAACCCCTTAAATATTAAATATACTTTATTTTTATTATTTTTTGTGGTAATAGACATACACAACCTGTCCAAAGTTCAACTGTCTACCTATTATGGTTCAAGAGAAAAAGTACAGCATAAATTGCCAAAAAATCTAGTTTTTTTTATAGGAGACCCTGTAATTATTTTAGTATTTATTTGTTCTATAATGTGTTATTATTGTAGCAGCAAGAGAAATACACATTTTGACTGTCTACCTTTAGCGTCTTTTTTTCGGTTGCCTGGAAGAAATCACTGTAAGCGATAAGGCCGCCAATTATTTTACCTTGTTATCAAACTGTTTAGTTTTAAGTTTTTCTGAATAAAGCATTATCTATCTATCTTTATGGTTCATGAGATACAGCCCGCTGAAGAAGAGATGGACAGGCAGACAGCGGAGACTTAGTAATCGTTTCTGTTTTCACCCTTTGACCCTAAACCTTCACCCTAAAAAAGGAAAATGAGAGAACAGAAAAGATGGCTATTGATTATGGAGGCCCTATATTGTATAAGCCTCTTTACAATTTTCTATTTTATACGTGCTGACACAGTTTCAATGAATCAAAGTTATTTCATTATGGAAGAAAATAATACTGATATTTACGACATGAAATTATTTAGTGAATGTTTGCAATAAACGACTGCAAGTCACTTGAGTTTTTTCTATAACATCTTGTAGAGTAGCAGAGAAAGTACGCGAGATTAATACTAATGACAGTGATTTGGCACAAGTGGCCTATTCGAGAAAGGCAAGAATTTCACTTTTTCAAAATATCCTAGTAACTGGTTTTCTGTCTAGAAAACATATTTAGGTCGCTGAATGGCGCATGCTATAAGGGCACGGGATAAAAGATTCGCAGCGGAAACAATACCTGCATTATTATAGAGATTTTAAGAGCGTTGGTACAAAAAAGTACACTAACAGCAAGCTATTATTCATTAAGCGCATGAAACAACTGACCTCATCAATAGTAGGTAAGCTTAATAGTACACAAACAAAATCAATAATCTTACCAGACTAGCCGTGTCTTGGCTGTCTAAGGAATGTTTATCCGTCTCTTTGCCCTGGTGGTCGCTTGAAAAATTTTCATATTTACGAGAGGGGCTGCTTTTCATTGTTCAACACCTGCCGTTTATATTTAGGCCTCGAAAGACATTTTTCACACAAGGAAACACGACACAATACTCCAATGTAATTTCACCGACTGACGCAGACTGACTGACTGACGCATCAAAAATCGATCTTAGACCTAGAAGACGTTGACAGCGACAGCAAACAGTGCAATGACCATGACAGTGACAGCTCAAAATGTCAAAGACTATATAAACATTCTGCTACTAGGTGACGCAATAAGTATAAAAAACGCACAGAATTCCAATAGGGAAGCAGAATCCACATTTCTAAAACTATTGGTGCCAATTACACCTACATACAAATATCACGTACACATGGACAATCTATGGGCCAAACTCAGGGATAAGGGGGCGGGGGTATTACAACTGTGGCATTATAATCTATTCCGATATACTGCCACATTTACAAATAAATAAAAACAGGTTGTATGTTCTTTATTTTTAAACAAAACACTTGTTTTAATGATTTCTTTCCGTTGAACTGCTTTGCTTAGCATTAAGTTTTATTCTTAAATCTACATAAAATTTAACAATAGCCTATATCAATAAATGCAAATGATCAAAATCGTGTTCGTCACTGGTCTTAAAATCACAAAAATAAATAATTAGATTATTAAGCTATTTATAAATAATCACACTAATAAAGTGTATTTCCTTTAATCTGTTCTTCTTTTTCCAATTTATTCAGTTCATGTTTACCAACCAAGTATCCGTTTGGTTTTCATGCTGTGGAAACCTGAAAAATGTTAATATTGTTAAATAAATATATTATTAGGTCTATAAAACTTTTGAAACTATCATGGTTATTTACAACACTAAAGTTAACGGGATATTTACCATGATTTGAGTTTTGAGTTCTCCAATATTTCGGCACAGTTACATGCGCCATGATCACGGAACAACATGGTAAATATCCCGTTAACTTTAGTATTATTAGGTCTATTTGATACCTAGTAGCCGTGGGGCCGCGGCGTACGAATATCGACCCCTCCAACTCAACCCGTGGATGTCGTAAGAGCCGACTAACGGAACCTACCAGAGGAAGGGCAGCAGCTTCCTTCTACACTACTACTTAAACACCAACACTGCGATCACCAATCCGCCTGCCAAGCGTGGTGATTATGGCAAATCATCCCCTACATGGGAGACTATCCACTTGTTGGACCGACGACATCGTAGAGGTCGCAGGGAGTTGATGGATGGAGGCGGCTCAGGACCGCTATTTGTGGCGTCGTACGTGCAGCCAGCGTCCAGCAGTGGACGTGTATGGGCTGATGATGATGATGATGATACCTATCAAAGGGTTTCTCAAGAATGGATACTAAACCATAAAACTGCAAATAAAACTTCGTCACACACACTTCTAAAACAGCTAGACCCAGGTTGGACCTAGATGCGGCCCTTGAAAATCATACAAGTATATGAAAAGTCAAAACAAAGCAACAAAGTTTAAAAAACTGATAAATGTTATTACAGGACTATTTAAAAGCGACCTTAGTACATGTTTTACGAGATCCTGGACATAGAACAGTTAGTCACTGTATAAATAATGCCGAATTATCGCCAAATATCCACACAGTAATCCAAAAACCATTTGAGATATCTAAGAATAATGTAAGGCACAACAGAACTTACCGGTGAAAAGGAATTTCGGGTTTTTTCCAATACGATGCCTTGCCGCACAAAGGTGCACTACACTTCGCCATTTATTTCAGTCTTTTTCGAACATTTTTCATAAGATTTATATAAAATAAAGAAGTAACAACACGCACAATACTTTCATAACAAGACAATTGGCAGATATTTGCCGTTTTTTGCTTAGCAACAAATCATGGAAATTTGCCTCATCTTCAATTTTTGTCTATGGTGAGTTAGCGTTGTTACAGTAAAAAGAGGTGAGAGAGGCTTATTTATTTTTAGTTAGAGAGAAAGTGACCGAAAACGTTATTTGATTATTTTCTATGCAATTGTGAAAATATGTTCGGTCTGCTTTAGGCTACGATGCTGTGCAAAAACGCCTGCGCCTGGGGGGCTTTCCATCAGGTCACATGCCTCTTGTTATTAAAAAATCTTATGAAAATATTAGATTCTGTGAGCGTTGTGGAGATACAGAAGATGCATAACCGCAATTCGGGGCTTGCTTCGCTTGCTATCATTTATTTTGTCATAGGTAGGGACTGCTACTCATGCATCAGTAAATGTTTGTCTAGAAATCCGACAAAATCTCAAAAAAGAGAAGAGTCGGGTCTTGGGGGTTGGCCCAAGGTGTTTCAGTACTTCTGTTTCGTTTTTATGTATTTTTTTGGATTGGGATGCTTGATTCAAAACCGTCCTGGGTAGGTAGGTAATAGGGAAATAAGTGTCTCCTAGACCTTCGTGATAAGCTGACAGCCACATCGTCACTTACCATCAGTGAGATTATCTACTAACGAAGGTCTATTGTCATTAAAAAAAAACATTCACCGGCCCCGCTTGTAAGCTCCCTGCTGGTCTCATCCAGGCCAGTCCTTCCCACTGTTGCCAGGATTCCCTACAAATTCGGGGGTTTTTAGGGAGATTCGGGGGGAAAGGTTTGTTGGGGGGATTTTCGGGGGTAAAATTTTGGCGAAATTATAGAGGTTTTCTTGAGTATCTCAATCATTTAACCACGAACATAAAATAATTCGCTACTACTTTATTAGCAACCTACTTAGCGTGTGTATTCTCGTTATTCATCGTAAGAATTCGTGCAAGCAAGATAACTTTGCACGTGTGGTTGTAATCGGAACTCGTCGAATCGTAACAAAGAGCTTTACTATTTTGTTTACACTAGCGCCACCAGCCACGCACGCGCAAAGTTCGTTCGTTTCGATAAAAATTAAAATATGCTTATTTTTTACTCCTTTAGAAGTATTCTGGGGCTTTTTTCAGAAAAAGCTTAAAGCCGGAGGTGATTCTTCGGCAGTTTCCGACATAGTTAATCTTTGTGGGCGTTCAGTTCAGTCACAAAACAATACACAATTTACACAGAAGATTATAATTTCAATAAACACAGTAACAAATCACAGTTTAACATGGTAGGTACTCAATTAGCTTTAACACACGGTAAATCACATTAGTAGCGGAATAGCAATAATATTGGAATAATTGTCCGAGCAAATAATGATAAAAACAGGATAAAATGTTCAGAATAATAGAAAATACGTGATCCATTGGATTTTGTCCGGTACAGAGAGAGCATTCCCCGCAGAAAACCCCCGCAAGATGGCCGCCTGCGAACCAGAACCACCCATGTTTCACGAGAGGGACTGTAGTCCCTCTGAATTTGACATATGCGCCGTCACGGCCGGACTGACATGAGACCGCCCTCGGTCTTGGTATTATTTGCGCGTCCTGAAACAAACAACTCTCACTTACGACGCTGTCCGCTCGATCATCCTGCCATTGGCATATGGCACACACAATTACTACCAATATCACACATTTGACACTGGCCTTCATAACCCAATAACATATCAACAAGACAACAACTAAAATCCCAACATTTGAGAAATAGCTTCTACACTAAGCGACTTCTGCGAGTTGTCAAATCAACGTCACTGAAACATAACTGTAACACATGATCGCATCGCACAATCAAGACACTATAGCGGATCCTCTAAGAAACTGGGTTGGCGACGCCAATACAGTTTCATTTCATCGAAACACCACACCACAAACCGTCAGGCGACACCATTTAAACGCCTGGGACAACATTTGATCACCGTTATGAGACAAACAACATTCAGCTACGCGATACAGAACGCCTGAACTACTAATTCCAATACACAATATTCACAATCTTGAGTGTAGGAACTCAAGATGCACACCAACTCTGCCAAGCAACACCGTATGCCTGTAGAGTTAATATTGAGACACCGTTCTCAATATGCCCACACTCGTCCAGCCAGACGACACAGTTTACGTCTGGAGGACATATCTTGGGTGTAGGAACCCAAGATCACACACCAACTCTGCCAAGCAACACCGTATGCCTGTAGAGTTAATATTGAGACACCGTTCTCAATATGCCCACACTCGTCCAGCCAGACGACACAGTTTATGTCTGGAGGACATATCTTGGGTGTAGGAACCCAAGATCACACACCAACTCTGCCAAGCAACACCGTATGCCTGTAGAGTTAATATTGAGACACCGTTCTCAATATGCCCACACTCGTCCAGCCAGACGACACAGTTTACGTCTGGAGGACATATCTTGGGTGTAGGAACCCAAGATCACACACCAACTCTGCCAAGCAACACCGTATGCCTGTAGAGTTAATATTGAGACACCGTTCTCAATATGCCCACACTCGTCCAGCCAGACGGTCATCCTTCACGTCTGGAGGACTAATCTTGGGTGTAGTAACCCAAGATACACACCAACACCACCACAATTCCTCAAAGCTCAATGACACAACAACACAACACATGGAAGACCACACCTTGCTTCAAGACAAAGAAACTTCAATTCAAGAATTTTTCAATACGATAGACAAACGAAAAACGAAAACAAGTACGACATACCTACCACTCAGAGATATCCTGTTCATCGTATAAATCCACTTCATACTGTACGTCCCAAGAATCAATTGAGTTCGGTTCTGAGCACACGGTCAAGGTGTCCATGTCATTTACAGGTAACGTGTTACTAACCAAATCATAAGTCTCTGTGCCCCCATCTTCCGGCGCCGTCTCGGCCTCCTCGTCATTCAACAGGCTTGTCGCTATATCTAGCATCCCTTCGTGTCCCTTAGGTACTGAGCGTAGGTTCTCATGAGCGTATTTGTATATGCGATGTGAATTGCCTAAACTTTTTAATTCGTACCTATCGTTTTCTAGAACTGCTGTTATGACATAAGGGCCCTTAAATTTTTTGTCTAGTTTAGTTTGGTTTCGTTCACTATTTTTGATGAACACAAAATCACCTGCAGAGTAAGGCTTTAGTTTAGCACGACCACGGTTGAATCGGTCTATCTCAGATTTAGCTGCCTTTTGAATATTGACTGAAGCGTCTTGTCTTATACTATCGAGGTCCAAACGATCTTGTTGATTAAAATTCCCTGAGTCTATAACAGACAATCCTAAAGATTGCGAGCGAATGCCTAGCATAAGTTCCGTCGGAGAGTATTTTGTAACTGTAGACTTGGTACTATTGAGAGCTAGTTGTATGTTACCCAATTCATCACGCCACGTTTTATTGGGATCGTTCTCAACTATGGTGAGCAAGCTTTTAAGGGTCCGCATAACCCTCTCAACCTGCCCATTCGCTCTGCTTGATCCAGTGGCTATAAAGTGAAGTTGGATATTGTGCTCAGCACAAAAATTCTGAAAATCTAAGCTAATATAGCAGCGACCTTGATCTGCTATGATACGCTTAGGCGCACCAAAAAGACATACTGCCTTTTGTAGTGCTCGAACCGCGCTCTTGGCATCGAGAGAGCAAGTGTGCTCTAATAAAACGTATTTTGTAAAAGCGTCGATTATCACTGAGCAATATTCTTTTTGGTCGCTTTTTCCGCTGAGTTTTCCAGTGAAATCAATGTGTATGGTATGCCATGGCACAGATACTTTTGGGATCGGGTGAAGCTGAATAGGTTGAGCTCCTGAAATACCTTTCGATGCTTTGCAGATTATACAAGAGTCTATAAACTTACGTACGCATTTTGACATATTGGGGAACCAGTATTGCTCGTAAAGTTTATCTAACGTCTTATCGCTACCTAAATGTTGAATCTCATTGTGTATGTGACTAATTAGAGTCCAAATCAATGATCGTGGGACTACTGGCAACCAGGAGACAGCTTTATTACGAGATACTTTCCTATACAGAATTCCATTCCTAACATCATATGTCTGGGCTACTGAATCAGGGAATTCGTGGTTCTCATGTTTCGTAATAAGATCTTGTATCTCATTATCACGCTTTTGTTCAACAGAAAGCCATCCTTGATGAAGTTCAGTATATTGAACCTTCTTTTGTTTGGATTTAGCAGCGGTACTATCTTTCTCAACATTTAGAATGGGATTTCGCGAGAGATAATCCGCATGCTCCATTCTTCGCCCCTCGCGATACTCGATGTCAAAATCATATGCTTGCAAAAAGGCCCACCAACGGTGTACTCGAGGAGTAAGGTCTTTCTTTGATTTTGCAGCCTTGAGCGAATTACAATCTGTAAAAACTACAAAACGTCGGCCATATAAGTAGTGGCGAAAATGTTCCACCGCTCGTACCACCGCCAGGGTTTCAAGTTCGTACGAATGATAACGAGACTCAGCTTCCGATGTTTTTCGACTGAAGTACGCAACGACATGGGGTAAATTGTTTTTTCTTTGTATGAGGATCGCACCATAACCATCAGAACTCGCATCGGTATGCAGTTCTACCCCCAGATCTGGGTCAAAGATCATTAATACCGGTTCAGATGTTAAGATGCGAATTATATTATTCCGGATTTCTTCGTGTTGCGGGGTCCACTTAATGGATCCTCTGAGATTTGTTAACGGGTACAATGGCCCTACTATTTTCGTGAAGTTAGGAATGAATTTACGGAAATAGGAAGCCAGGCCAAGAAATTGACGGACTTGTGTTGCTGTTTTTGGTTGTGGAGAGTCTACCAGCGCTTGTATTTTTCGAGCATTAGGTCTTACTTCGCCAGATTGCAGTGAATACCCTAAGTAGTCTATTTTCTGTTTCAAGAATTTGCATTTCTTAAGGTTGAACGAGAACCCGGCTTCCACCAACGCTCCAAGCACTTTGTCTAAGCGCTGCAACCCTAGGGCTATGCTAGAAGAGTAACACAGAACATCATCCATATAAATCAAGGGCTTATCCTCAAGGTCATTTAGTGCCTTATTAATGCACCTCTGATAGACAGATGGCGCATTGCGCAAACCAAATGGCATAGCGAGCCATTCATATTGAGACTCAGGAGTAACGAATGCGGTTTTCTCAACAGAGTCGGGGTGAATAGAAATTTGGTGAAATCCTGAAACCATGTCCAATGACGAAAAATAATTGGCGCCTGTGAGCTGGTCAATTTGGTCTTCAATGCGCGGTAAAGGATAATGTTCAGGTTGGGTATTAGAATTTAATTCTCTATAGTCAATGCACATTCTGTCAGAGTTATCCTTTTTCTTTACTAAAATTATAGGGCTAGCAAACGCAGAAGAACTCTCCCGAATAACTCCAGCATCTAGCAGCTGCTGTATCTTTTCCCTGACTACCAGTTTTTCTGCTGGCGCTAATCGGTATGGACGTCTTTGCACGATTTTGTGTGGGTCAATCAAGTTTATTTTACACTGCCCGGTTGTAACGCGTCGAGTAGGAATACCCTCAATGAAGTAGTCAGAATATTTTATTAACAAAGACACTAATAATTTCCTGTCCTCTCCCTGTAAATCAGTATCAATGTTTTCGATTTGTGTGTTTATGTCAAATGGTTTCTGACTTAAATCCGTCACTATGGCACTAAAATCCTGGTTGTCAGTTCCTGAACATTCGACCAAAAAAATCCCGACCACCTTCCGTCCCTGATTTTTCTACCTTCTTTTCAGTCAACTCAAAATCTTCCGTTTCACAAAAGTTGGATTGTTCTTTAGAGTGAAAAATAAGGTTCTCATTATCAATTTTGACACCTACCCCAAGATCAAAAATTTCACGACCAATTATGACCGGATCAGAAATATGATTGTCTGGAACTACATGCAGCAATAAGTTTACAGATATTGTCCCAATGTTTACGCTGCTTTGAATTTGTTTTGTACAT
Organism: Eupithecia insigniata; assembly: GCA_947859395.1. Lineage (NCBI taxonomy): Eukaryota > Metazoa > Arthropoda > Insecta > Lepidoptera > Geometridae > Eupithecia > Eupithecia insigniata. Next base: position 2,598,570 of record OX402002.1, read on the forward strand.
TGTAAATCATCGCCGCTAATACCACGGAGATATACAAGATCCCTACGCACAGCACCAACAAATTTATTGCAGACACTTTCTTTTACAAGGGAACAAGATGAACCACTGTCAAATAAAAAAGAGACCGACTCACCGGAGGATGTCTGCAGGGTTCCTCTAGAGGAGCGATGATTACACAGTTGGACTTCCTTGACCGAAGCTCCACCAACTTTTCTTCTTTCCGGACAAACAGTTGCAATATGCCCATGTTGATGGCATGCGAAGCATATAACATTCTTCTTGTGATCAGTAGTATGCGACGAGGCAGCCAATTTTATTTCCTGGGTTTTTGTACCCAATCCATCCTTAAGAGCCCTTCTACATTCATTTATGCGGTGCCCCATAACTCCGCAGTAATGACATCTGCCAACAAATGAGATGCGGGGTCGCTTGACCTCAGGTTCATGATTCTCTTTTTCATCAAAACGTCGCTTGAATGAAATACCACTCATAATGCGGAATAACTGAGCTCTTGTTGTCACCTTGGTAGCACCTATTTCACGGCGTATTGAGTTATCTTTCTGGGATAACACAGAGATCACAAATCCTGTTATCACTTCTTCGGACATCACAGTATAAGGAATTTGTTCGATAAGGTGCCACAAGCGGACAACGGATTCAGAAGCTGTTTCTTTCCCGCCTATTTGGAATTTCAAAATGTCATCAAAATAGTCTTGTACAAGCTTCGGTTGAGAAAACTTGGCTATCAAGGTCTGCTTGACTAAAGCCCATGTAAAGTTGCTAAGATTGATCTTAGTTATGCATGTAGCTGCTCGGCCCTTCAATGCACTTGTTAGAGCCATGAGTAAGTCAATTCCTTCAAGATTTTTACTCTTTACAATCATTTCTGTAATATTGCACCAGCCTGCAACATCCGCATCTGGGTCATCTGGGTTGAATTGCAGAAGATTACATGAAGTACTCACAGACGGTGCTTGTTTCATTGCCAACAGTCGTGCTAGTAAAGACTCCATGTCTATGACATTGGTCTCATCTGGTTCATTGTTTTCCAACAACTTTGGGTCACTATCCGCAACTTCTGATAAAGCCGGAGGTGATTCTTCGGCAGTTTCCGACATAGTTAATCTTTGTGGGCGTTCAGTTCAGTCACAAAACAATACACAATTTACACAGAAGATTATAATTTCAATAAACACAGTAACAAATCACAGTTTAACATGGTAGGTACTCAATTAGCTTTAACACACGGTAAATCACATTAGTAGCGGAATAGCAATAATATTGGAATAATTGTCCGAGCAAATAATGATAAAAACAGGATAAAATGTTCAGAATAATAGAAAATACGTGATCCATTGGATTTTGTCCGGTACAGAGAGAGCATTCCCCGCAGAAAACCCCCGCAAGATGGCCGCCTGCGAACCAGAACCACCCATGTTTCACGAGAGGGACTGTAGTCCCTCTGAATTTGACATATGCGCCGTCAAGCTAATTTTCGGGGGATTTGGAATAAAGTTGGGGGGAAATTCACATATTGATCTGGCAACACTGATCCGACAATGACGTCCTTTCAAATTCAGTGGGTAGTTTTGGTGTGAAGAGGTCATAACAATAACAAACAATCATCCGAACCTTACATCTATACGTAGGTATAGTAGGTAGGTAATTTCGCATTTAGTAATAGGTAGAATAATACTGCAACGTTACACCCTGCCTACATTGGAGGTGGCAGGTACTACTATAGGTACTTATTTATGTACATTGCTGGTACTGCTGGTATCTGGGTATTTACTCACAATTTTGATTTCCGTCTCTGGTTTCTTCTCATCCCAGGAATCCCAGAGGAGCACTGCCGTATAATCCTGGTTTCTGTCACCATTTTTGTAATTTCTTCTAAACATTTTTTAACAACTCACACGTGTTTCTTCCCTCATACTCGCACTCAGCTTATTCGCACATTACTTTTTTAAGGTATTAGATAAACGGTTATTAGGTAGGTTTCTACTAGGTACATACCTACCAATAGGTAGGTAGACTTGTGAATACACAAGTCTTTAAACTTGATATAAAGGTACACCACTACATAGGCACTACTTTTAAAGAAACTTAGCACATAACTGACTAAAATCTAAAGTAGGTATTAAAAAAGCGAACTGCCTAGATAACTTCTGCATTTTGTAGGTACTGTAGGTAACTAGGGAATTTTCTTGCACGCACAGCAAAAAATTTTAAACACTGTCGCGTATGCATCCGTGCATTAAAATCAAAACATACTGAAATAATGTACAGAGGTCCTATCGCTTTCTTTGGTAATTCACAATCTAATCTCGATTACATCATCAGCAAATAGGTATGTTCGTTCATTTTTAACTAGGTTATATTGTATTTGTAATTCAGCAATAATGGTTACTAGTTTCTGCCCGCGATTTCGCACATTTCATTTCTATAGAAATGTTTATGTTATATAAATCTCGTGGGAACTGATTGGTTCATTCATTTTTAACTAGGTTATATTGTATTTGTAATTCAGCAATAATGATTACTAGTTTCTGCCCGCGATTTCGCACATTTCATTTCTATAGAAATGTTTATGTTATATAAATCTCATGGGAACTGATTGGTTCATTCATTTTTAACTAGGTTATATTGTATTTGTAATTCAGCAATAATGGTTACTAGTTTCTGCCCGCGATTTCGCACATTTCATTTCTATAGAAATGTTTATGTTATATAAATCTCATGGGAACTGATTTTTATGATGAAACGTCCAGGCCTAGAACTATATCTATGCTTTCAGAACGATCCGTTCAGTAGTTTTAGCGTGAAGACGTAACTACCTAATGATCATCCATGAAATTTTTGCTTATTATCACCTTGAATTGTATCCATTTTATTGTAATTCATGTATGACAAGTGTTATTGGAAAGCTATTTCTGTAGATCAATAAATAATATACAGGTGTTCGGCAGACCATGTGCTATTATATTAGCGCACAGTGTTCAAAATGACCAAAAAAAAATATCCCTATGCGGTTTATAGCATTAATCGATCATGGAATGCATTTTAAATGCAAGAGTAGAACAACCACGTGTCACAAGTCGCACATTTGAGTCTATTGGGAGAATAAAATATAAAAACGAAAATACAAAAAAAAATACTCGGTGATTTTTCAAAATTAAAAACTTTAAAATATGTGGCTAAAAACCCTTTATAAGAACATATTTAATTTAAAAAAATATCATGGGCATAGTTACGTTTAGAGAATGTATTTAAAAAAATTCTCAGTCAAAGTCAACCAAAGTTCATTAATTTTTATAATAAAAAGTATTTGTAATTGACACGTGGGTGTTCTACTCTTGCATTTAAAATGCATTCGTTGATCGATTCATGCTATAAACCGCATGGGGAAATTTTTTTTTGGTCATTTTGAACACTTTGTAGCGTAAGCACATAAGGTAACTGGGGGTAAGTGGAACAAAGTGAAATAGCTTGGCGGCTTTATTAACCCTGAAAAGCCTCTCGGCTACTTTAAAGAATTTTTAAAGATTTATTTCTGAAATTTTAACTAGTTATTACATATACCTAGTAATTTTTTTGTAGGAAATAACCATGGCTTACAATTTATTTTTATAATTATATCTTGCATGTTAGCCCGTACTATTAAAATCAATATTTACGCGAGACCTAGGCTGGTTCTTCTATACTAATAAAGAGGAATGATTTGATTTTTATTTGCATTGAATAGGTTCCGAAACTACTGAACCGATTTCAAAAATTCCTTCACTGGTGGGAAGCTACACTATCCCCGGGTGACAGGCTATATGATATTTTCAAAAAAATTAGGGATCTTGATTTTTTTTTCAAATACCCGTGTGAAGCCGGTGCGTGCCGCTAGTAGGTAAATAAAGCGGCTATTGGCATGCAAAATTATTGATGTGCCGCCGTGATGAAAGTGATTGAAGTTTTTGCACTTAGTTGCAGGTGGAACATTTGTCTCAAGACGGGAATCGAACCAGCAACCTTCTGCGTCGCAGTCAGACCTTCGCCCCCCGCGCCACATTGGCCGTCATAAAATAAAAAAACTGCATTAAAAAAAAAAACGCTTTTCCTTTCAGGATAAGAACTAAAACAAAATGTAAATAAATAAAACTATTATATTTCTTCATAATTTTTACAAATTAAATTAATTCCACTGACCATAAACTTAATAATAATAACTATGGGACACATAAACCTATATATTATTATTTTTACATAACAAAGGCACATTGCCACTTTACAAACAGCTGTAAGCCAATCTAGGCCTAATGCAGTATAACAAATATTTTTAATTTGCAAACTTAAAAATGGGATTGACAATGACTGCTCAAATGGGATTCAAATTGAGCAGGCAGAATTAGAAATGTCATCATTATCATCCCATTCTATATGTACGCAGGTTATACTTAAGAACCCAACCATTCACCTATGATGACATAATTGTATGACAGCAAAACTGTTTTCGGAAATAGGTACCTAAACGAGATCTCTATTATATTAGATAATAGTAAATTCAACTATCATGTTCTTACTAGAAGAACACAATGCTGAATAAAAAATCTCTATCAGTCATGTTTAAAACAAACATCAACTGTTGCAATCAACATTCTCGGATGTAGGTACATTTTTGCTATTTTCATTTTATTGCATAAAACGCCTTATACCAAATACAAATAAAAAATCGTTTATTTGAACAAGTACGAGTATAACAGGTTACAGGTTGAACGAAGAGACGACAAAAGTTAAAAACCTGTGGTGTAGTCTCTTCGCTCATCTCCTGGCACAACATTAAAGTATAGCTTAAGAATGAAACTATGTTTACCCCCCTAAATTATTAAATCCCCCCTTAATTAACCGATTTAATTATTTTCGGGAGCATACATAGTTATATTCTAAGTCCTTTTATCCAATAAAATTAAAATCACATAAATGTACATCCGAGAATGTTACTTAATAGCTACAGTCGTTGACATGGTATGATTATATATTTTCATAAAAGCATATATTTTCTATACATACTTACTTATCTTCTTAACCAAACAGTACAAAATTCAATTTTATTAATATAACTATGTATACATAACTTCCTAACTAAATGGTACAAAAGTCTATTTATTTTTATTTGTCGATTGAATTTAAAGTCTAAAATCTTCTAATTATTATGTTTCTATTCCTTGCCACCAGCCAGATGTAAAAGCTTCCGAGTTTTAAATGATATGATATAACACTCTGAAGCTTTTACATCTGGCTAACACTATTTGATTGTTGACATTCTGATGCATATATTAATAATAATTTCATAATTGACTGTAAGCAACTGATAGGACATCCACACTCACATCATTCATCATAAATTCATAAACCTTTTTAACTAATTCTACAGAAGTATTTTTTTTCCATCCTTCTGTTTTAGTGATAGCTTTAGGTCCTTCATATTTTATAAATTCTAATGTTTGCAGCTTTAAATTCTTCGCATTGTGCGATTCAGCGAGTTGCAGAATGTCCATAGCATTTTCTACCTTCAACTGCTTGTAGAGAGCTTTTTCACATATGATTTTCAGTCCCTGTATTTGATAATAGTCTGCCGCAATTAATAGTTTCCCTGGCTCTTTGTCTACACGTGGAGCAGTGTCCGTGTATAAGAAAATCAAGACATCACGTAACACTTCAGTTTCAAAGTGAGTTTCAACAGTGTTAGTTAGACTTTCTTGTAAACCATGGTCAAAATGAGCTTTCAGTACACAGCTGCGTGTGGACAAAATGTTCTTGTGTACTTTGAACTCCTCACCATCTATAGATTTTAAAGTTACATCTGAATAGGTCCCCTCTGCCAGAAGGATCTGAAAATCATCACTTAGCAGAGGTGTTGGCATTTCAGTTGGCTCAGGTTTCAAACAGACCCTAAATCTGAAGTGAAGGCTGAGAGTATCATTGCTTGCATTAGCCCTGAAGCCAGGGTCCTTTAGCCCACAAACATACCACCATTTGTTTGCAATGACTTTACAGTAGTCCTTTGATAGAAAGTTTTCAGAAAAATCTCCTAATTTGAGATTCAATTGAGATTTGAGTAAAAATGAAATATTTGATCGGAAGTAGGTTTCCATCACTTCATTTTTCCGTCCACAAAAGGCTAACTTTAGTCGAAATGGAGTGTCTGGCACTTGGATAATACTGCATTTAGCTTGGAAATCACGGGTCATGGCGTGAGTTTTCAACAATTTGTTGAACAGAGGGACCGTCAAGTTAATTTCGTAAATACCAACGGTCGTTCCGAAATCTTTCTTACGTGTTAATGTGTACCATTGGGCTGCTTCCATTCTGTCTCTTGGTAGGAAATTTAATGCACTTTCAGGATTGGATCCTATTTTAAATCCCTTGTTTGTGTCAATTTAGGAATTCTTATTTGAACAAGATGTTGAAAACCAACCTGTACATAATGTTCTTGTTTGATTGGATCTCGCATATATACACAAACGCAGAGCAGTGTTTAGGACTTGACTTGACTTCTTTGTTATTGGCAATATGTGTCTGGGTTGCCACTTTTCTACCAGCGTCCAGTTCATGGAAATTTCATAGTCATGGAATGGAGGCGAGTAATAAATAATATGAGCGGTAAATTATAACAAAAAACACCAATGAGATTTTTACATCGAACAAAATTAACTAGAACGCTAAAGAGGAAAAATTAATTAAATTAAAAACATTGCATACGAACATAAAAGTCATCTGAGACTTCATAAAATAGATAAAGCAGATATTTACAATTTTATCTTATTTACATCAATAAATTTACAAATAATATATATAATTGGAGGTGAAAACGAACGAAAGGGAAAGTAAACAATCCATAGAGACAGGACGCGGAATATCAAAAGGGAGTAAATCATACAGAGAATATTGAAGCAAGGGACAGTTAAGAAATATGTGATCCACGTTACCTTCATCTAACCCACATTCACAGACCGAGGAATCTGTTATCCTTAGTTTGGCCAGAAAAACAGGACAACAAGTATTACCAAGGCGCAAGCGGCACAAAGTGGAAGTACAGGACTTATTCATCTTTTTAAACATAAAAAACCAAGGGGCTTTATGGATATAGGCTGAAGAGCACCATAATGCTTTCCTACGATTTTCTGCGTAGAGGATCATAAATTGGACCAAGACTCTTGGAGATAGACCTTAGGAAGCAAACATAAGTCATGTGAATAAACTGAATCATATTCCAAGGAGCCAATGTTAGAGGCATCCTTGGCAAGTGAGTCAACAACTTCATTGCCCGGGATTCCCGAGTGACCAGGGACCCAAGCAATTACAATATTAATTCCCATGCGGCGACATTCGAAGAGAGATTCTTTGATTTTAAGAATGATAGGAAACCGAGACATAGAGCGGAAGGGATTGGAAGTTATCGATTGAAGACAGCTTTTTGAATCTGAAAGAATTAAAGAATTATTTAATTTATGGGACTTAACGAAAAGAATTGCTTCTAAAAGAGCGACAGCTTCTCCGGTGAAAATTGAAGTTAAAGGAGGACATTTGAAACTTAAACAAATTTTAGTAAATGGGATCCATACAGCAGAACCCACAAAACTATCAGAGGATTCCTTGGAGGCATCTGTGTAAATCAGATGCCAACCAGGAAATAAGGAATCAATTTGATCATTAAATATTGTAAATGCATTAGGAGAATTTTTATTTATACCAAAATCTAAAATTATATTAGGTTATAAAATTAGAGCTTCAAAAGAAGTAAGATATAAAGGATAGAATGAGAATTGATTAAAAGAAAATGGTAAATTGGAAAATTTTAAATAGCTATGAAGAAGGCAAGGGTATTTGTTAGAAGGGAGATTGCTTTACAGATTTTGTAAATGACTCAATTTTGAAAAAAGTAGATGATTAGCATGTTGACTCATTCTGAAGAAGAATCTGTCAGACAGAAACTGTCTACGTATATTCAAAGGACCACACACTCAACTTGCATCGCATTGATAGGGAATGACTTCATGGCTCCTAAAATAATGCGAAGACATTTTGACTGAATTTTATTTAATTTATACAAAGCAGATTTGTTGAAAAGATTCAGTAGGAAAGCACCATAATCAAAATGACTTCTAATTATGGCATTGTACAGAAGTTTTTGAGAATATGGATGAGATCCCGAGAAGAAAGAATTTTGTCTTAAGACAAAATTCATTCGAGTAGAACTTTCAATTAATTCAGCAAGACGTTGAACATTGACCCTTTCAATACCAGCATTCACAGGGCAAGGCGACATGACTCTCAACTTTTTTTGCACATAATGTTGTTATATTCATAGTTTTTTATATATTATTTTGTTTTAAAATTTAATTAATATAATTTTAATGCATTAGTAAGTACGCAATTGTCGACGACGGAAGAAATTTTAGTGTTCACACTTTTAGTTTAGTATGATACTATTAGCGAATGCCTATTATTAGCTTTCTGTGTCAAAAACAATATCATAATAAAATTCAATAGTTTGGCTCCCAACATTACAGTTGTAGATAAATGTTCACTTCGCCTCCTTGGTTCACCAATTTTTGATGAGTCTTTTCAGTCATTTGTAGATGAGAAAATTCTATATTTTAACAAAACCTCGGACAGACTTCTCAAAATTAATAGCCATATGGCTTTTACAATTATTCGGTTTTGCTTGTTTGTACCCAAATTTACGTATTCTTTGAGATGTTGTCAACTGTGGAAACACAGCGAGCTCTTAGAAGGCTTAGACAACATAATAAAGAATACTTTATCATCTGTTTTGAATATCTGTTTGGATGACAAGGCATGGTCGCAGGCCTCCCTGCCTGTCAAATTGGGAGGCTTCGGTATCCGCAAAACTTCAAGTGTCGCCCTGCCAGCGTTCTTGTCTTCTGTTCAGCACTAGTTCTTTAGTGGAAAAAAAATTAAAGCCGTCTTTGGTATCACCTGGAAATTCATTCAAAATTTCGTTTTTAGACGAGGCTCGAATGGCTTGGCATAGTGCTTGCCCTGATGCTTCTCCCCCAAAATCTCTTTTGTTCCAACGGCAATGGGACGGGCCTCTGTGTGAGTTGACACGGAATTGTTTGTTACAAACGTGCTCCAGCTCTGCAGATCGTGCCCGTCTCCTGGCCGTATCTAAATGGGAGTCAGGACATTGGTTGCAAGCACTTCCTTCATATAATACTGGCACTCTATTGGATCCCGTAACTTTCCGTATAGCAACATGTCTTCGGTTGGGTGCAAGGTGTTGCGCGCCTCATCAATGCCAGTGCGGTACTGTTGTCGAACAGCTTGGTCATCACGGATTATCGTGTACTAGGGCTGCCGGTCGGATATCTCGCCATGCCAGCCTTAACGACATCATCCGACGGGCCTTTGTCACCGCTAACGTACCAGCTATTTTCGAACCGAATGGCCTGTTGCGTGGTATGGCGATGGTAAGAGGCCCGACGGCATGACTTTAGTCCCTTGGGAGCTGGGGAGGCCTATTGTGTGGGACGCTATATGTGTCGACACACTTGCGCCTTCCCATCTTTCAAGGACATCCGTGAGGGCTGGTTCGGCGGCAGATTTGGCTGAGGATCTCAAGAGGCGCAAATATGCAGGTCTCGACAGAGCCTACGCATTTGCTCCCCTTGGAGTCGAGACCCTAGGTCCGTGGGGTACCGAGGCTCTCCGGGTTTTCAAAAAATTATCTGAGCGCCTGGTCGAAGCGACGCGTGACCCGAGAGCTGGTGAGTATCTGGCGCAGCGCATTAGCATTGCCATACAGCGGGGCAATGCAGCCAGCGTCTTGGGGACGCTTCCGACTGGTATTGATATGGACCAGTTGAGCTATCTGTAGATTGTTTGCAACAGTCTGCAGTTAGCTCAATTGTTTCAATTGTAAATACTAGTTTAATTTCTTTATATTATTTGATTGTTATTTTCTTTGTCAATAAAGAACTTAGCAATGATTAAAAGAGATAGCTGGTGTACGTATAGCTATGCTGCTCTGTCAGTGTGAATCGTGTCAGGAGCTGCCATGATAGTTTACTCTAATGTTGTGGTCAGACTGATGAACTTTATTGAAATTCTAAGAAAGTCTTTGTTGAAAATATGAGAATATTTCGTGTTCCGCTGTGTACAGTCCTTCAAGAAGCACAAAAGGTGGAGTAAAATTTCCGGATTTGTCATTACATGCGTAAGTTTTTCGCTCAGTATAAATACTAAGGTAATGATGTTTATTACTAGAAATTTGTAGTAACAACATTTTAACAATCTATTTCATGTGTTTCTATGGGTCTAAGATACAAATAATGTCCAAAACCATGAATAATTAGCAGAGATAAATTTAGCGTCTGTGCTAGTGATGTGCTTAGGTACCGTCAAATTTAGTCTGAACCGTCGGATACAAACCTACAAACTGTGAGTCTGCCGAACACGAAAACAAACAAAGAGCGTAAATTTGTCATCAGTGGAGAATACCATAATATAGTTAAAGCCAATCAGGAGCTACATCCCAACGAGAAGATTTTTTCTAAATTATCAAAATGGTACATGCACAAGGCAAGTCATAGGCAAAAATAAATTTGGTAACATGCCTAAAGATATTGTCACTTATCTAAATTTACCAAATCCGGAACTCTACACGGGCCATTGTTTCCGCAGAACATTCGCGACTCTGTTGGCGGACTCTGGTGCGAATATAACGACATTAAAACGGCACGGTGGATAGAGGTCGATCAAGTGGCTGAAGGTTATATAGAGGACTCTATACAAAACAAGTATCACGTCACGCAGCGGATTACGGAAGGAATCAATATTCTACCAAACATTACAGAACCCCAAGCATCTACATCGCGGGATTGGATGAATATGTCAACTCAGCTGAAGCCACACTCAGATCTTAATAATGCAGGAAACTCAAGCATGAGTCGAGTCTCTCCAACTTTTACTCCACAACAATCAACTCAAAATATTATCACATTCCAATCACAGAGAACCGAAATAAAATTGCCCGGGAAAAACATATCACTAAATATTCAAAATTGCTCTAACTGCACATTTAATTTTTAATAAAATTTCTGAAAATTGTTTAATTTTGAATTGTTTTATTTTCTCGCAATCGAAGTGAAAAGTAGAGTGTTTTACTCGGGCCAAAACCACCCATTATAACTCGGTCTTGACATCCTCCCTCGCTACGCTCGGGAGTATAACAACCTCATATATAATGGGATGGTTTAGTCCCTTGTAAAACAATCTACTATTTCGATGTCAGGGGACTTAATAATAAAAGAGTAAGGAATCCCATCCAAACCAGTAGATGAGTCTTTTAACCCATTCATAACCTGATTCAGCTCATATAAACTGAAACAACTATCTAATTTGGAAAGAGAAGGGATAAAAGAATAAGAGGATAGGAGAGAATCTAAAGAAGGAACAAACGGGGGGATAATTTGTCAATAAAATCGTCAACCCAAGATGAGGGATCATAAGAAGAAACAGCGGGGGAGTTGCTAGAACCTCTATATCGTTTAATTTGTCGCCAGACATATGACGGAGGGGCCCTAGGAGATAGATGCTCACAAAAAGATTTCCAACCTTCTTTCTTCTTTTTAGAAAGAACCCTTCTAACTTTGACAGCAGAGTGTTTATAAGCAATAAAATTTTCATCAGACATTGAGGCATTATATGAGAGTTCTGCCCTTTTTCTATCCTTAACAGCTGATGACCGGATATCCGTAGAATTTAAATCTGCTGCACATGCCAACTCATTTTTAGACAGTGACATTCTCGATGCATACAATTACTCTCCCTCAATCCCAACTTATAACATCACTCGTATGGGCCTCGTCCGAAATGTCCCTTTGGACATGTCACTCGATGAATTCGTAGATTCTCTAGAAATTCCTAAAGGCTGCGGTTTTGTTTTGAAAGCTCTTCGGCTAAATAGAAAGAGTGTGATGGATGATGGAAAGGTTGCTTGGATTCCTACTCAAACAGTGGTTCTTACATTTAGAGGTCAAAAACTACCTAACCGAGTATTTTCTTTCCATACGTCACTTCCGGTCGAACAATACCAACTTCCCACTATTCAATGTATGAGCTGCTGCCGATTTGGACACGTAAAATCTCAATGCCGATCAAAACCAAGATGTTTTAAATGCTCAAAGGACCAATTGGGCATCGGTTGCGACATACTAAGAGATTGAAGCTACCTGTTGTCACTGCTCAGGTCGCCACTTCGCTTCAAAAAAATCCTGCCCTGAAATAGATCGCCAAAAAAACATAAAAAGCTACATGACACAAAACTGTGTTTCATTCCAGGAGGCATCCTTAAATTTCCCCAAGAGTTCCAGGTCCTTTTCAGAAGTATCACAATCGATGTCCTCTCCTGCCAGTCTCTCAAAATTTTTGCCTTCTATCTCCCCTTCGGCTAGATCTTACGTCAAAAATGTCTACTCATCACCTCGTCCTCGGATTCCGATGGGCAAGTCATTTGACAAGTCCGCTCACCAGTCCATCATTTCTACCCCTCAGTCATCATTCTCCAACGGACTTGCTTTCTCTCAATCTCAGAAAGATGGGACTGATCATGAGTCAGAGTTTCCTAATTGACTATCTTCTTTCTCTCATCATTGAGCTGTTCTCTTCTAATTCCCCCCTACCGTCCAACGTTGCCCAAAAACTGTCCCAGATAATATCCTTTTCATCTGTTAATCATGAATCAAGTTTCCATTCTCCAATGGAACGCGAAAAGTCTCCGTCCGCGAAAATGTGAACTTCTTATTTAATAAATAAAATTCACCCGTCTGTCATTGCCAGACTTGGCTTGTTCCTGGCTCCCATTTTAGGGTTCCAGGTTTTGTCTGTCACCGTGATAACAGGGCTGACGGGTATGCTGGAAGTGCCCTTCTTATCAGGCACTCCCTTCCGTTCTCCGTGATCTCCCTTCCCTCCCATTCTCTTGAAATTAATCTTGTAGCTATTAGAGCCTTTGATATTACTTTTATCTCTATATATATTCCCCACCCTAATACAGCGTTAATCCCCGATATTCTTTGTGTTATCTCTTCTGTCCCTGCCCCTATTATCTTGTTAGGGGACTTCAATGGTCACCACACATCATGGGGCTCTGGCCATTATGATGTGTTCGGTCGCATTCTCATTGAAATGTTTGATGAAGCCAACCTGTGTGTTGTCAATGATGGCTCCATTACTCGTAGAGTACTTCCCAGGACTCTAGAAGTCAAACTGTCAAACTGACATGTTTTCCTTTTCCATTTGTATAATACCTAAACTAAAGGTTTTATGCAAATTATAAAAACTACTTGATCTAACATGATTTATTAAATTACTATTTATAAATAACAAATGAGTGAAGTTTATCATTTGAGGGCTTCCTGAAGGCCAAAGCCTGGTCCTGTAGGTTCCTCCGTTAGGGAAGTAAGGCCTCCAAGGGGCTCTGCTGCGAAACGCCCACTCCTGCGATAAAATACACATTAGATAAATAAAAGCTTTTAAAAATTCACAAATCAACTGTGTGGTAAAAACACAATAAAGATATTTGCATAACGATTTTATATTACACTTGCTTCTGGCCTCACCTTCGTACGTGTTTTTTTTAATTAGCCTATCGGAATGTTATTCCCATGTTTTATTCTAGTTCTTGAAATACATCTATGCAATTTCACCCTGAACCGTTCAGTAGTTTTGGCGTGAAAAAGTAATAAACATCCATCTTATTATGAAAGGTATTGCCATAACTGTGATAACTGATAAGTGATAAAGTACCTTGGTCCTGGTTTGGGTTTTTCATCTTTCTTTAGCTTGTCGATTATTTCTTTTGTGTCTTCAATCGTTAGATCCTCCTGAAATATTAGTTTTGTAAGTTAGTAAATAAAAGCCATACCTTAACTGTGACAAAAGCAGTTCAGATTCATAAGTTTATCTTGTGAAGCATACATGTGCAGTTTATCAGTATATATCTAAAATGTATGAAGCGTTTTAGATATGATCTTTATTTTACAGGAAAAATATACTTAGAGGAGTCTGTAAGTTAAGAACATTTGAAATATGGTCAAAAGGATGACCATTTTTTTGACGAATTTTCAAAAGAGGGGTCTACCTCATCAATTGAAAGGAAAATTTCAAAACAGTTTCGTTTTTTTTTAGGTCTGATACTTTTGAAATGCTAATAGATATAACTAATAATAGAGTAGAGATAACTCTTTTAAAAATGTCATCTAGGACCAATTGCTTTCGAAGACAAATTTGACGAACCCAAACTCGATGTGTTCAAGTCGTTTCGTTTACGAGTTCCTATGACCACCTTCGGTCTTTACAATCAGACCAGCTCTATTGTACCATGACATTGCATTGTTCGATTTATAAGATACTAGCTGCTGCCTGCGCCTTCGCCCGCGCTTTATCGGGATAAAAAGTAACTAACAAAAGTATTATTTCAGGTCCCAAACTATACCCATACTAAATTTTAGTCCAATAGTTCAGTAGGTTTTGCGTGAAATAGGAACAAACATCCATACATCCATTCTCACAAACTTTGACATCTGCCAGCTAGCCATTAGGCGTGACAGAAATACTTTCTTATAAAAAACTATTATAGAATGTAAATAAATGGGAAGTAATTGTAGATTCTTGGTGTCAACAATGAAAGTAAACGTACATAGTAATCGTCGTTGACTTGTACCATTGGTGCGTTCACGCATGCGCCCAGACATTCAACCTGAAAATATGTATAAAATATTAATTGTTTGTCATGTAGTACATAGTGATTTTCTTTTTTAATAATTGTGAAGATTATTGTTATTGTGATAACGTGCGAAAGATTTCAAAATATTGGCCATGCATGACATACAAACACGCTATGCAGAACTTATTTATTACGTTGGCTAGAGATCAAACTTGCAAAAGTTTAAAATTTGGACTGTTCTGTATTATAATATGTATATCAGTTATCTAGTACCCATAACACAAGCTCTGCTTAGCTTGCTAGATGATGCTGCGTGTATTATCCAGCATTATTATTATAAACAGTTATTACTGTATTTTTTTGTTTTTAACATTATTATGAGTAACTTCGCGAAGCTTAGTTTGCGCAGAATTCACAATTTCGTGGCAATTTATTAGATGTACAAATAGACTTGTAATACAAAGGCTGGTCATAACATTTATTCGTGTGTATCATATTCCTTGTCCATTCTGAGATTTATTTAATCTAAATGATTGCAGTGGCCGAAGATCTGCCTGCAATGCAAGAGGTTGCGGGTTCAATTCTAGCCTGGGATCACTTACAGCTGGACGTAAGTCTTCTTCCGAGTCCGCCAGACTACTCTGTTCTATGCTTCTCGCATCCACAATTTAGACATTGTCATCTACTTTTAAAAATAAAGGAGGGAACTATTGTGTCAAAAAGTGTCCCTAACACCCTCCTCCATGTAAATGTAAGCAGGTGCACAACACACAGAGGCGGAATTACGCCCACAGATGCAAACAGAGGCGGGATTACACTTACATTATATTAAAAATCTGTATTCCTACTTAAATATTCTTAAGGGCGGCCAACCCGTCTTACTTTTCATACAAACGCTCGTACGTGATTATGGCGCTATAACAGATCTTTCTTTGAAACTTTTAACTAATAGGTAATCTTGTGCACTATATCTAGAATATATAATATTCTAGATATACATATATAATATGCATATATAATAATCTCGAAATTTGGAGAAACAAATTCAGTATAAGCCACCAAAATCTGCGTTTGAGCACAAATTTTACGTGAACTTTGAGCGTCTATAATGTACTCATAAATTGTAAAAGTAAAGAAAATATTAAGATAGAAACCTTGCAATATAATGGAGATTCTAAACGACAAAGTTTTATTTGACAAACTTGTAAGGTTTACTGAAAAACACGTATTTCCTGGAACAAGTTTTATGAAATTTTCGCACACTATTCGGTTACTTTCGCACTATTCGCGAAAGTAACCGAATGCCAACCGAGCGCTCAGGCGCTTTCTCTCTCTTTTCGCTTTGCCTCTTTTTCTAACATTGCGCTGGATGAAACAACAAGCTTTTCAATCACGCTCGCGTTGACGATGGTAGGACCGGGAAGGGCCCCCTTAACACTGTGCAGAAAATTTATTTGTATTTATTTTGCTAAGGGGAAGCAAGTTAGGAAATTGCTTCCTTCCCTATATGTTCAGCCATCAACCCATCTTGAAAGAGATTGGCCAGAGTATTACCTACCTATGTATTTATGTTATACCATGGTATGTGATATGGCTAACATGATAGCTCATGTGATCAACATTAACACCTTGGTACAACATAAGTCATAAATAAACAGTTTGCAGTAAGCTCTACTGTTTTAATTGTAGAATCAGAATCAATAACTTTATTTCTTTAGGCTTACAAAATAAGCACTTAGAAAAGTCAATTTTTTTACTATAAACATAGTTATTATTATCAAATAAGAAATAAGGTGTTATTGATATTCTCTTCACTTCAATTTTTTGTCCACTAGTGGAAGAAGTGAAAAAGAAACCACTAGCACATTTATATATCACTTATGTGTCATAAGTGTCATTATGTGTCATTCTAATTTATTCCTATCCTTTAAATATTATTTACTTTGTTAATAAACCCAACCTATTTGTTATATTTTCTAACATACCTCAGACACAGAGAACTTTCCACAAGGACTGTTTCCTCCAACTTTGCAGCCGGTCTCTTCAATGATTTTCTGCAAGACAGCATCCGAGCCGCGAAGCCAGCATGGGGTAGTTGTGCATACTTGGACATGGTACTTGCCAATTGGACGTCTATAATTAATAATAATGGATTTGCAATAACACCTTTGAAACTATTATGGTTTATTAAGTTTGTCATAATCATGACCATTGTCTGATAATAATGGTACATACAACTATGCAGAAATGTAGAATAACTTAAAACAATACAGCAATACAGGAAATATCCTATTTTCAGTGATTTAATATGCATTTGCATCTTTCTTGATCCTTGTTATGTTAATTTTATGCAATACAATACAGGGCTAAAAAGACAGACAAGTTGTTGTCTTACTTTTTAGACCGTCTGCACATCGTCATTCAGTCAGTATGTAGTAGTTTTATTTCACAAAAAATCTTGGTAAGATTTTATGTAAATACTTAAATTTCTTGATATAAGTGAACAACTTCTTGAAATTGCAATACACCACACCAAGTTTCTTCTAATATATATGTATATGTATTACAGCAATGTTTTTACTTGAAGATAAATAAATAAATCAATGCTTTGAAGATTCAATGCCATATACAATCATGAAGTATGGCTATTTTTTATTTATGTATTACCTGATGAACATAGTATAGAATGTGGCTACTTCATAAACCCTCATCCGAGGCAGTTCGAGTATCTCTGCCACCTTGTGCATCGCTGAGATGGGCAGCCAACCCCCAGCCTGGCGCTGAGCGAGGTCTAGCAGTGGGATCATGGCCCCTCGTTTGTGGCCTTCAGGGTATATCGCTAGGAGGGCATCTATTCTCTAAAAACAAAAATAACTCAGTTGTAATAATTTTTGTAATAAAACATAAATAAAATAACCATTGTAAGGTCTCTCTTCAACACAATATGTGTATTCAAATTCGAAAGTATATAGCAAAAATAAAAGAAGATCGACAGAAGATTGTCAAATTTCAAATCAAAACAAATGAACGCTGACCTTTTTGTTAGGCTCCGAGAACTCGAAAGGGATGCTAGGGTTGTCCTGTGGCGTGTCCCGGTGAACAAAATTAGTATCATGTTGTAGAGCAGATGATGTTTGAAGACTTCTTGAGGATACACGCCACTGAAAGTCGGAAAACAAACCAAATCACGATGGTGTATCAGAAATGTCAAAGCGGTATTATGTAACGTGTTTTTCCATAGTAATTGTTTATCACGAAATTTGTAGAAACCCACCAGGCTTTGAACCCCAGATCGTAGGCTTGATAGCATTTTGCTATTGCTAATAATTTAAATATAAATACTTATTGCGAAGCACTGTCCGCGAACAATTTTGTTGCTAACTTCAAGGTGGTTGAAAGATATTTGGATTTGACAATTTTGACAGATGACAGTGACAGATCTGTGGTTCGGTGCACGTTCGGTTCCGATATAAGATAGCATGCACAAGCAAGATACAAAACATTTTTCTAAAGAAAATCGTAAAATGGACATGTTATTATAAAGTAATCATTAAATAAATGCTACAGTATTTTATGCATTTATCATTGCAAAGTTATGATACTACGTTGTCTTACTTCTTGAGTGAGAAAATACGAAAGCGTGATTCAAAACCAATTGCTTTTTGCGTAAAAATGCACCTCGATAACTTCATGGTAATGAAATGTGCGAAGTAAAGTAATCTTTATATCAGTTACACAAAGTTTTAATTCTATTTCGGTTCATTCACTTCGTCGTTATTTTTATTTAGGAATACCCACAAACTTTCCCGTTTTCAAATTCTTGTGGTTTTTTCATTTTACTAATATGTAAAAATCATCTGGCAATGCCAGGGTTGGATGGACTAGCCATAGTAAGACCTTAAATTCTAGCCCCCTTATTCATAATGGTCTGCTAACTTAAAACAGCTGCTAAGCAGTGTTATCTCTCACTCTGACTTACGTCAATAGAAGAAGACAGAGTGAGAATTAGCAATGCTTTAAGTTAGCAGACTAATATGAATAAGGGGGTAGGAACCTACCTACCTACCGACTTTACATTGCTCTCTGAATGGTGTAAGTACAAAATATTACACATTATGTTGCTAAGTAACACAAATAAACTTGTAAACTTCCCTCTATGTAAGTACAGTACACTTTATATGCATAGGACCTTACAACAGATACACTGTCAGTCGCCCCACGCGCTGTGCCTATATTCCCGTCTAAAAAAACAAAAGCAGGATGAATAGACACGGTGCGATCGGCAAAACAACGATATGGTTACCATGGCAACTGCCGCACTTTACCCTAGCTATAATTTTTGGGGTGGTTTTTTAGGCTTTTAAAAGGAAAGGAACAAAACGCAACGAACAAACGAACATAGGGTAGAAAGAATTTATGTTTGCACTTTGTCGTTATAGCAGTTATATAACCTACCCTTTTAAAATCTACTAACGGAGACGTGGACTCTGGGCTCTGAAAGCGTTAAAAGAGTCTTGGTTCCATATTCAAAAATCTTGCTATATAGTTACTAATAGCTCTACCTACCACTTAGAATATTTTAAGTGTCTATAAAAAACAATCTTACAACCTACACGGCTGTCGCCGTAATTTAGGCTTTAGGGTCAAAATGACCTTTGTTTTTATGGGCTTCTAGAATGCTGGGTATTCGACCTACAGACGTTCTCGGAACCAGGCTTGAGGCCCACAGACGAGATAATTTACCTAAAGTGATTTTATTGACTAATTGTACCCAGTGCATACTGACACTAGGGATGAGCCCGGGACCAGAGGCAGGCAAAAGTGTTGACGCCCCTCGCAGCCTGGCGCGGTGCCCTGAGCCATGGCCTACCTACATGGCCTAGAAAGGTAAATACGCCACCGATAGTACCTATTATGGATTAGTTCCTGCCTGCCGCTTCGCATGCCTTTTTTCTAGGATAAAAATTGGCATAGGTACTTAAAAAAAAATTGAAGTGAAGAGAATATCAATAACACCTTATTTCTTATTTGATAATAATAACTATGTTTATAGTACATATACAATTTGACTTTTCTAAGTGCTTATTTTGTAATCCTAAAGAAATAAAGTTATTGATTCTGATTCTGATTCTTATAGCTGATTCGAAGCCAACTATTTATCTTATTAATGTTCCATACAAAAGTTTCAAAGTTAATGTTAATTTCTATCCCATGGGAACTCATTTATGGGATCAAATGGGATGAAAACCTAGCTGCGTTAGTCGGTCTAGACTAAACTTACTTCTACGCATTATTTAAATCCAGTCTGTTCATTATTTTGGCGCTAATAAGTAAAAAACTTTCATCGCAAGCTTGGATCAACAATACCAAAATTGGTATTGTTGATCCAAGCTTGCAAGCTAAGCTGGCAAGGAACATAAACCTATTATATTATATTTTACCTTCATTATTGTAATTTTAAATTTGACTTATAATTCTGTACTCGTAAAATGGATCTTGAGTCTGAAATAAAGAATTATTTATTTAATTATATTATTTATCAGGGTTACATACTCATAATATTGGGCAAGAAACAAGATTTTATAATTATGCAGAACCCTCGGTGCGCGAGTCCAACTCGCACTTGACGTTTTGTTATTGATTCTAAGTAGTAGTAACTCAAGCACCGTTAATGTAAAATTATAAGATTTAAACTTCGATAAGGATTTAATATAGATAAGAAATGTTTTATATGTGAGAGTTACGGCAAGTTTGCGGCGTTGATAATAGATGGCGCTACTCTACTAGAAAGTTTGAATTAAATTGGGACATAACTATAATAGTTTATTGCAATCAAATGGAGGTAGTTTTATTGGTAAACCTAGTGGTTTTAAATACAATACAAAATACTTACATTAATAATGACATCACGCGGCCTTATCGCTTAAAAGCGATCACTTCGTGGCAACCTTTGGATGGAATATAATTAGGTATGTCCTCAAAAATAAATAAATAATTTATAAATATTTAGGTAGGTATCATTAAATTATGTACATACCTACATGTACATATAACCGATTATTCTAGCCGTTTATTGTACCTATCTACCTACAAACATAACTCGAAGGAAACTAATGAAAACGCTTCACACTCTTTATGAAAGACATTTTAATCAACACAAGTAAAAGAATAATTATTATGAGATTCATATTAAAATGCCTGTTGTAATTGGTCACGTCCCGGGAGCCGAACCCGCGACTGGGCGCGGGCTAACGGTGGATCGTCATTACACGCTGTTTTTGTTGAGGATTCTTCAGCAAAAAGCACTGATTTGACCGCACTGTAGTTGAAACGCTACGAATAGGCCTTTGACTCACCTAGAATATTTATTAGTGAGAATGTTCACATTTTCACTAACCTTCGTCTAGCGCCAAAATAAGCAAGCAGATTTTGTGATAAATGTGATAATGGTCAGTTATTGTTGAAATACGTAGAAACTAACTACATAGATCTATTTCTCAATTTTCTACCTATTTCAGTAAAATCGGATCGGACCCTCATCACAAGTTATGTTAGCTTACTTTAGGGCTACATAAAGCTAAGTGAAACTACTCTCTATCTAGTATATATAATAGAATTACTTACTAGTAATTCTATTAAGATATCTAGATTGTTTGCAACAGTCTGCAGTTAGTTCAATCATTTCAATTGTAAATACTAGTTTAATTTGTTTATATTATTTGTTTGTTATTTTCTTTGTCAGTAATTCTATTATTTATACTAGATAGAGATTATTTTACGTTAAAAATACATTTACTTACTATTAAATGTATATTTATAATGTGTAAAATAAAAATATATACATACTTACCTATTTTAATAGCTCAGCTCTTATGAATTTATTCGTATATAATTAAATTTGATTTTATTGTCCTGCAACTTTATTAAAATCACAGCTTGAATTGAGAAACCCCTCGTCTTGCAAAACGACGAAATGTCGTCAAAAATCCAGAGCTTTTTATAAATAATAGACTTTCGTTTGACCACATTCTCACCGGAAAGCGACGATGTGGCTGACGGTGTATCACAAAGTCACTATATAATATCTTATTGAAGAAGACACCTATTCACTCTTGTCTTGAAGACACCCAGGTTATTTTAGCCTGAAAAACAGCAGCTACGGAGAAAAAATCTGGCACAAACACCAATTCTCTCCCCCTTACCAAGGCGCTAAGCGCAAAGTGTAAAATTGGGTCTGATAAGCAAAAAGAGTTGAAAAACGTCGCAGTCTTGTTACGACGTTATTGCTATCGGGCCAACACTTTCTAGCTGTTGCGGTCGACGTAATTGGTTCCTGAACTCTTCATGTTTGTGTTCGTCTGCGGTCTACCTGGACCTAGGCTGATTGTCTAGGTACAATCAACGCGAGAAAACTGTTGAACAGGGTAGTTCCATTGCGCTCCAAGAATGCATTCCTCCGGGCTTCAAGTATTTATTACCTATATTATTTTAAAACCTGACGACGAGATAAATCGGGTCAAGTATTTTGACAGTACTTCTCCTTAGCTCCACTGGCAATAATAAAAAAAATGTTACACCGTGTTTAAATCCTACTAATATTATAAATGTAAAAAATTTTATGGATGTATGGATATTGTTACTCTTTCACGCAAAAACGACTGAACTGATTAGGCTGAAATTTGGTTTGGGTATAGTTTGGGACCTGGAATAACGTATAGGGTATTTTTATCCCCATAAAAAGCGGGCGAAGGCGCGGGCAGCAGCTAGTAATTTATAATTAACTAGCTGCTGCCCGCGCCTTTGCCCGCCTATAGCCTATAATGGTCCCAAACTATACCCATACCCAGCCCAATCAATTCAGTAGTTTTTGTGTGAAAGAGGACCAAACTTCCATACATCCATCCTTACAAACTTTGACATTTATGAATAAAGTACATTAAAAAGAGATATTTTAGCTCCTCATCTAGTTTAGGGCATTTCATTCATGAATGTACCATTTTAGAATGAATGAACGAAAGAATACTTTATCGTACCAATCAGAATTAAGTGATGATTATGCTAACCATTCATTGGAACTCTGTTGGTACTGAAGATGGTAAAAGGAAAAGGTACAGACATTCTTTGAGTCATTTGAAAGATGAACTCTCTACATTGATTTTTGTCGTTGACTGCACGCTCATAATTTCTTCTCTTTTTGATTAAGGGCTCATTCACACAGCATCCCTTTGACAGGATCCGTTTATTTTTCCGTGATGGCGTATGTAGTTGTAGGAGCGAGTTCACACACCTGACAGTATTCCGGATCCAGTAAACGATTGTTTCCAGTACCAAAGTATCAGTAAAAACTCTCCTGTAAAAACCAAAGCAGTCTCCTTCTTATCCACCATTATTTCAACAGCAATCATTTCCAAAATGTCTTCAAATGGTATAGCTTGTACCAGAGGAAGGGCAGCAGCTTCCTACGGTACCAACACCTTTACTGCGGTCACTAATCCACCTGCCAAGCGTGGTATGGCAAACCACCACAAATGATAACTCGTGGCGTCGTTTTGGGGAGGGCTATGTCCAGCAGTGGATGTATACAGGCAGATGATGATGATAACTATTGGACCATTTCAAATTACAAGCTGCAAAATGTTTATACAATTAGTGTTATTATTATAATTATTCGATATAATAGTAAATTAATTTAAAAATATAGTTATTCTGTGATTTAACGCACCTTAATTAAAGCTTGTCAGAACAAAACATGAGACCCACGAAAATCAGAATCACTGGCAATGAGTATGTACATATATGTATCTAAAACCACAAAGAACTTGCGACCAAAGTTTCCACTCAATCATAACTGTAACCACTACTTGTGTTTTCGTTGCGCTCATTAAAAAATTACCTGCGAAGTTACTATACGAAACTCCCGAACTTCCTTTCTGGTCAGTGGTAGTTATAGTACCTACTAATTTAGAATCTAGGTACCTATAATATTCAGTTTTTATACAGGCTGTTTCGTCTCACTTCCATTCTTATGCACTGCCGAGCTTAGACCTGCAAACAATCTTTACCTACCAATACCTCATGAGGATGTATAATTATAATTACATCTTCATCGCTAAAAAGTATGCCAACTTCAAGACTATGGTCTACTTGACTTTCATAAAAGATATCCCAAGACTCAAGTTCGAAATATATTTGTTTCCCAAACATCCTTAACACTACAAACACCGCTAAGTTCCACAATTAGGATGCCGCTGCTTCTGACCTACATACTATAAAAAATAAAATAACATAATAATAAGAAAATAAGACTCAAAAATAAAAATAATAAAGTTACGGTTACTCGGTCGCGTTTTTCATTCACGCTCGGAATAGTTTTCTTTTTAAACCGACTCGGTACGTGCCGCGCCATCCTTTTCTTTTATTCTTACTCTTTTTAATCATTTCACGAATATGGAGCGTCGTTTTTATCGTTTTCCCGGTTTGCGCCGCGATGAGAGCTTCGAGAAAGCGTCGACGTTGTATGTCGACCGCTTTTATCCATATTCATAGCTATTTTGACTGCATACAACTTTAAACAAACGTTGTAAAGGTAAATCCAAATATAAATCTACCCTAGTCTAGTCTTAATCCCACTTAATTAAACCATTTAATACCTAATGTTCTGTTGACCACCCCGTTTCGCCCAGCTCGCGCTCGATACTCCCTTGTCTTTTGATGAATTTTACTCTAATGTGATTTATGTCAAATGCGTTACCATCATCGTTATCATGTCCAGTGCCGACCCAGTACTGGGTCGGCTAACATGGCTTATTCTTCCATACATTCTATCATCCGTCATCTCAACACACTCCTGCCATCCTTAATCTCAAGAAGCTATCCTTCTTTTTTTAGACACAAACGCGTCACCTCGTCCAATATTTCATAGCACTCAACAGCGCGCTAGCCCAAATAAGACCATTCAACATAATATTACTGCCGCTATATCCAAGACCCTGCCTTTAGCAAACCCTGTGGACTCCCATTGACGGCCAGGACCGCTCGCTCGTACTTTTTGTTCCACGTTACGTTATTGGTAACTGGTCCTTTTGTGAATGAGGTAAGTGTACCAGCTATTAGAGTTTGTTTGGTCTTTTTTGGCTATATTATGGGGTCTACAGATGTTTTGATTCGTAGGTCTTTTTCTTTTGGTTGGAGGGGTATTCTTGCGGATATTGGTAGAGTCGGACAGTCAGTGCTAAAAATATGGAGACGGTCTAAAAATATTGAACAAATTTGAAGTTAGAAGTCAGGATTTTATTGTGAAATGTTATATAACCTACTTAACCTAGATTAAGTAGGACAATATTCAGAACCAGTCTTCACAGGGCTAATTTTTCCAACACTCATGTGGACCATTTTCTTCCATCTCGAAACAAATGTAGAAGAGCGTTTGATAAGCAATTAAAATATGTACTTAGTACATTTATTACTTATGTAATACCTAGATACTTAATCCAAATTTTACAATAGGATTTGAAGATATTATGTAGGAAAGAATAGTACACGGACGGAGTCCGTAAAGGGAGGTTAGAAAAGTACTTAATAAAAAAAATTGGTGAAAGGCATCGAGATGTGCTTGATGGTCAAGGGAGCTTCGAAAATTTTATATTATTGGTAGGTGAATATTGGGATTTGGTTAACTATATTCATATGTCTTTTCCACAGTCATTTAAATCCTCAAAATAACTCAATAACCCCAAAAATAACTAAGCTAATCGTAACAAAATGCAATTTAAATAAAATCATTCGATATCGATAAACATAATCATAAAACAAAGTCCTGCAGCCTCTGGACCAGTCGCGAGCCCTTCAAAATTAACCGGTTCCTCTTCCGTCCCTCTCACACCTGTCCACATATCAACCAACCATCCTTCTCTGCCCTTCGGACTTTTATATCTCACTCTCACCCATGCTTTAACTACCACTTTCCCTTTTCAAAGGACGAAGGCGCTTTTAACCCTATCTTTGTCACTCGCGTTATTTTTTATGACTCCGTCGCGTTCAGGAGTTAACCTTGAGACAAGATGAGGTTATTTTTACTTTTTTCTTGGTACGATGACTAAATGCGTGAAGTTGGTGGCTGTGGTCCTTTAGGTATGTGTGTAGGTGTGTTGGACTTTGCAGAGTAGCTGCAAAGAATTACGATTGACGTGTCAGCCGAAATGCTCAATCTATTTGCTTTAGTAAAATAATGATAGCATCGAGTGGAAGGATTTTGGGGGAGGTCTTTGCCCAGAAGCGCGACGAAATAGGCTTATGAAAAAAAAAACATAGAAGTACTATTTTAAGGGGGGGCTAATAAAGAAAGCCTAATATAACCTGCTGCGATGTTTTCCAAGACCTTTGTTTAAAATGTAACCCAAGGCTATCTTTCTACTTTGCTCTACTAATCGTAAGTTAGAGCAAATTGAAAAGAGTACAGAAAAGTAGTAGGCTAAGCGTGGATGAAGACAGGCTCTATGTTCCAAAATATAGAGTAGAACTTGTTAATCGGAATGTATATCATCAGGCAATACGCATTTATAATAAGTTACCCAGTGAATTTAAAACTATGACATATGAAAAGGTGGTTGATGGATAGATGTTTTTATGTCCTGAAGGAATATTTTAATTACAAAACGATAAAATAGGTATTTAAACATAAGTAACAAGTTTTTTATCCTTTTAGTTTTTTTTTTGTTTTGTTATCTGTCTTTTATTGTTTACTCTTACATTTCTGATAAATTTTAATAAGCGTAAGATTATAATAATTTTGCCCTCGCCCTGACGAGGCAGAATGTATTGGAGCTATTATTACAATATTAAGAATTACGACAACAAAACCGACATTACGACAACAAAAGTCCTTGTCTATTGTAGAAAAGAAATGTCAAATGTGAAAATCCCATCTCATCATAAAATACCTACTTATAATTGATATTTTGCAAAGGACATGAAGGAAGAAAATTCAAGACTCATGGTTTTGTTTGGCCCATAAACGCCTTTAAAAGTTTTTAATCTCATACGTTATCAAATCAGAAGGATGCTGCAAGCTGTGCTCTGCAATAACCTTGTTTGTTTAGGATAATCTATAGGTACTTAGTATTTAAAGTAACACTACGTGACAGAATACGGAAATCCGTAGAAGAACCAAAGTCACCGACATAGCTCTCAGAATTAGTAGGCTGAAGTGGCGGTGGGCAGGTCATATATATAATGGATTTGTTTTTATGTTTATGTTTAATATAGCTTGCAGAACTGAAAACCGCTGGGGCGTAAAGGTTCTCGCGTGGCGGCCACGATGCAACGCAAAACGGAGTGTTGGGAGACCATCCACTGGATAGTCCGTCGACACTGTAGCAGTCGCAGGGAGTCGATGAAGGCGGTTCAGGACCGCTATTCGTGGCATCGTATAGGGGAGGCCTATGTCCAGCTGTGGACGTGTATGGGCTGATGATTATTTAAAGTATTTTTTCTAATGCGACTTAATTATCCTTATGATAGGTGCTGAGCGTAGGCCTCAATATCCATCCAATGTCAGTAAACAATTCAACACAAAAAAGAGATAGAGAAATCTTTAGCTTGGCCTGAGTACAGGTATGCCAGCCTCCACTGCGAAAAGGTAACATTATTTACTCAGACAGAACTAAACCTGATTTCCAGATAAGGGTTTCTTAAATGTCAAGAAGAAGAAAAATGCAAAATTCAAGAGCAATTTTCATCGGTAAAAAGCAGTTTATCCTAGATTTAAATTTCACGTTTCGGATTCGTCGTTATCGTTACTATAAATTCTTGTTTCATAAAACGCCAATGGCAAAGAAAGAACATTGCCCTTCGTAAGGTTCATCGACGTGAAAAGAAATTAAGATTGATTGGAAAGGTAAGGATAATGAGATAGAGGTGTTTGACTTTTTAAGGAAAACATCAATTTGTAAGGTGTGTTGCCAGCTTTCTGCAAATCATCATCTGACTCTAAAATATTATCAGTTTATGGAAACAAGATTGGGTTTTACCACCATGTCTGTCTAGATATTCGTATTCCAGTCATTAAGCATTGCTGTGTTGCTAATTCTAATTCTAAGTGGGGAACTGTGATCTGCACTGACATCTCGCATGGGCGTGTATTGTGCATTATCTCCCTTCTTCAACAGGCCCTAACCAGCCCAACTCCTTGAAGTACCGGAGCAGGACTTTTGGTGTCTGACCACTTCGTTTCAGCTTCTCTGTGGGTGTGGATGTTGTTTGGTTATCAATGAGACTCTTCAGTCCGTCTTGTATCTGGCCTCCTCTGCTGTTCGCTGTGTTGCTAATTAAAAGTTTATTTTTAGTGTAAGTACCAACCTAAAGTTTAACCTAATATCCAGCACACTTTTGCTGAAGGGGTGTTTTTACACAAATAACAAGCTTATCACACGAAATTATTTTAATTTTATATTCCTAACTTGACTCTACTCTTTACTGGCAAGAGGGAGCTCAGAACCGAGACACTTACGGAAGTTGAGGCCAGGATCCACTACAGGCCAGAAGTCACAGCAGCAAAGTATTTCTCCTTCCAGCGTACAAATCGGCTCCAAAGTTCAGTGTTGCCTGTAAAGTTTACCAAGAAGTGCGGGCGCGCCGATTCGCGGAACGGGTCAGCAAGACTCAAGGTCAAGAAGAACAGGGAAGCGATTGAGAGTACTCAAGACTACTGCGACTATAATCTAAAAAATTATAAGCCTGAAAACTGATGCCTTGGACATGGGGTTTTAGTTGAACACACACAAAACCAGTATTTTGTTTTCGGTAAAGTAGTAAATTTCCATGAATTTGTTTTCGTGTATAGGATTTGCTGTCACTCTTTTCGATAAGTAGATACATAGTAGGTACTAGGTAGCTGTGGTACCTAGTGTTTTGTTTTTAGGGCAAGGAAGGAACTCGGGAAGATCAAGTTAATTGAAGAAATAATTGTATAGCTCAAAATAAGAACAGCAACTATAACTACCTACTTATTAGGTAATTTTCATGGTATAAGAAAACAGGTATGCTCTTCCGAAACACGATGGCCGCGTGAGTGTCTCCAGCTTACGTCATCATCGCCATCGACGAATGAGAAGACGAATTTGTTTCCTTGTTACCAGTAGCGTAAAATCTTAACTCCCCGAGCTCCTATATGAATCAGATAAAACTATGTGGTTTTTTATTTACCAAATATTTATCACATTGACTCGTGTTTAACTAACTCTGTTTTGACTGATTTAACAAACATAGTTGACGATTGTCATTTTTAATTGATTTTTCAATTGACCCTTCACACGTTTGTTACCCAACTTCTACATTTTGTTGAAATAAAGTGGCAACTGGATAGTGACGTCACCTGGAGACGCTCCCGGAAGAGCAGACCAATTTTTTTGGATCATGGTAATTTTCTAACTGAATTCGAGAATGCTGCAGTTCTTTCCCTTTAGTCATTACTTTATCTGTGGTCATGGGACTTTAGGTTTAGGATTCAGTTAGGGGTTAAAGAATGTGGTAATAAGTTAATCTAAGACCCGAGTTCACCAACAGATGGTTAAACTTTTAACAGTTGTTTAAATCATAAACAACTGTTTAACAATATTTTGCTGTTCACCATGCACTAACCATTGATTAAGTGCTGTAATCGACTGTTAAACTTCAACGAAGTCATCAACCTAGGTTAACCATTGGTTATTGCGTATAACGTGAACTTTTGCAGATTTTTTTCTTTTTTGGCATTTGTTGTAGCGTCTGAATTGTTATTTTCTAATACGTTTCTGTACTTTATAACAAGTTCCGTCAGTACAGATTTTTCATCACTGATGAAATTTACAGAACGCTTGAGTTTATCTTCCATATTAACGAATAATAATCAATAAAAATACTACGAAACGAAACTATTGGTTCGACGAAAAAAGTATTTGAGTTTGTTTGACATAGACATGACAAAAGAAAACTTTATGCTTTTAAATAACAAAGACGTTCATGCTACCTAAATTGCATTGACACGCATCACATTTTGTAGTATAATGTTACCCTAACATTTTTGGTTGTCGCTCGGGTGTAAGCAAATATATGCAAAGACATTGCCATCTTTACTAAGTGGTACTATACTATTCGTTCATTTACGGTTCATTCATTCAAAAACGCTTGGTTTGTTAACCTTCCGCTTTCTAGTGATGGTGAACAGCAGTTTATTTAACCAACTAATTTAACTAATTTTAACGCTATGTTTTAGTATCCCATGGTTATGATCTTGTTGGTGAACTCTAACCTAAAACAGTTTAACTAACCGATCCAAAGACTCTACCACTAGTAAAACGAACAGAAATAATTGAAATAAATGCAAAAATATTTCAATGACCTGGTGAATGACCTCTACAAAATAAAAAGCGAACCTTACATCATTTTGATGACTCAACAACAATCTCAATAATTTATTGACCCAAGGAATCTCCACGGTGCATAATGAACCTTGTTCCCAAGTCAACATTTACCAATAAGTATTTGTGTCCTCGCGCACACATAGAAACCTGTCCATGTGTGCCGTACTGAAGAATGCAATGCGTTGTTGACACAGGCAACTTCGATATTCCTTTATTTATTGCTATAAAAACCCTACCAACACACCCCATACGAAAACAAACTCTATACCACAGCACTCAAGCTTTAATTCACAATACAGCGGACCAGTTTCGCTTCGTTTTCCAATGTGGAAGACCTAATCCTATCTAAGCTGGATTAGGTCCTAATTCACACGACCTAAGGCTGAATTTCCAGTACAATTAGTTAACCCTTTAGGACGTAGAGTGGCTGGGTCCACAGAGGGTATATTTAAATAAGGATTTATGCGTTGCGTCTGGCGTTTTGGCGAGATTCATGGATAAAGGATCGTTCCGGATAAAAAAAATTGAAAAAATATAGTAGATTTCGCGAAAAGATTGTAAGATTTGGGACCACAATGGGATTTGGAGACAGCTACTTGAAGTATCACCTCTTAAGAGAGTTGGAAAAGCTTTTTATTATTTTTATTTTAAAACTTGGTGTTCCGCTCGGCTCTTCTCATCGATATGCTCGATACTCGATGGTTTTGCTCAACCAACTAGCTATAATACATATTTGTAATTCAAGTGTTTACCACATAAATTAATAAACATGGTAACAAGTTACCTATGTACTTCTAAAGTACCTACCTACATACATACATAGGTATTTTCTTTAGGTCTGATACCTACTTGGGTACAAAATTCTTGCTTATAAAATAAGTCATCGAAGAATAACAATTATATATATAAAAATCTTCCTAAAATGTAAAAAAAAGGAAAGCACTGTTTTAGGTCACGAATTTTATTAAGTAATACAGTCCTAAAGCATAGTAAAACAAAGCTATAAAAAACTATGCAACGAAATCGAAAGTAAACCTATAGATTTTAACTAAAAACACTTTCATTATCCTTTCCCACCAAATATCTTAACCAAACCAGTTACGATGCGATCCACACAAAAAACATTATATTAATTTGGGATCCCCACAAAAAACGAAGCCGAATAAAAAAGCTAATGGCCAGAAAAAAAAAGAAAAAGGATTGATCGTAAAAAAGAAAAAACTAAAACATGTTCGAAGAAAGGGTTTGGTAGATAAAGGATGCTTACTTTTTGTGTAAATGAAACACTGATATAAATGAAAGTTCAACATAATGAATAATGTCAAGAAATCTACTTTCATAGGTCCATTTTTTTAAAATGTTTATAACTTATTGCTAGGTAAAGTTTTTAAAAAAGAACTACATTAGCCCCCAAAATAAAAACCAATTCCAAAAATGCGGCAAATTAAAAAAAAAATGATTAAAAAATTTACATCCAAGCCGAATAACGCAAGCGAAACCACGGGCAGACTCTAGGTATAAATTAAAATAAACTTGCGTGCATCTGTCCAGAAGCAGGAACGAATAAATATAACCAAAACAATCACTTTGTTGTACGTAATAAATTGTATTACACTCGAGAATGTGGTCTTCGAGATCGAAAGTTGTAAAACTATTTATAGGAAGAGAACGCAGATACCGTTCGGCGCCATCTTTTTTTCTTATTGTTAATGCACTTGTCAATTTGATAAGAGCAAAACGAGAAAAAAATATTTTGTTGTAAGTAGGTAGTAGGTAATTTTGCTTGACATAGTTGACTAAATAGTTAAAATTATGAACGCGTTGTGTTGTTTTTTTTATCTTGTCTGTGTGAATGAAATCTTATGAAAAACTAATTTTTGCCCGCGGCTTCACACGCGTTGTATCTATTTAAACGTTTGAAGGTGATTTCTATCCCATTTCTATCCCACTGAATTATTGGATAATATAGCCTGGAATCAAACATAGCCTGCCTATGTTTGATTCCAGGTCTAGAATTTCCTGCGTGCTAAATTTTACGTTCAGTATTTTTGGCATGAAGAGGTAACACACATCCATCCATACATCCAAACTTTCGCATTTGTAATATTAGAGTGATTATGTATAATAAGTTACACGTTCAGTATTATTTTTCCTATTATAATTATATTGGCAGGTCCTTGACTGACACAAACTTATTTAAAGTAACTATATACTATTTTTGGTGTCTCAAGTTGGTGATCAATAAATAAATAAAAAATAAAATACGTACGTATCTTTTTCAATCGTAATTGTTTTCGTATTCCTGACAGATCTTTAATTTATTTTACTTAATAAGAGATAAAATGAAATGTTACGTGTCACGTAAAATGAAACGTTTCTACGAACTAGAAAATCGTTTACGCTTTTTTAGTTTAAGTTATTGGCATTATAACTAATTTATTAGTTAAATATCAAATGTAAAATGCATATATATTGTAACATCCTGTATAGTCGGGTCAGGTATCTAACAATATCACTGTCATTGTTGTAAAGGTCAAAAATTCCTCGAGGTACGTATTCTGTTTCCAAGCGATATGCAACTAAATAGACATTTATTGGATGATGTCACTTTTGTTTTTAATTCTGTCTTTTCGAGTGTCAATAGCCCAGTTTTTTTTTAAATAAAATATGTTAGTATAATTCCCATTAGCAAAATGTGTGCCTAAGATACGGTAGGTAGTAGCAACCACACTGGCGATTTGCGAGCGATTTCAAAGCGTATAGCGGCTTGCGTTTGGCCGCTATCTCATCTTATGATGGTAAGTGATGATGATACGGCTGAGCAAGGATGAAGCACGCTTGCCTAGAAGAATCTCGTTCACTCTAGCCTTGCCGTTCGCCTTGAAGATCTCTTGATTGGTGGTCGCGTACCTGCGGCATGCCCGCGGTGGCGTCGTCACGTCGCGACGCGTGCTCCTTGCGAGATTGCGGCACAATCGCCTCGCTTTGAAAACGCTCGCAAATCGCCAGTGTGGTTGCTACTACCTACCGTATCTTTGGCACACATTTTGCTAATGGGAATTATACTAAAATATTTTATTTAAAAAAAAACTGGGCTATTGACACTCGAAAAGACAGAATTAAAAACAAAAGTGACATCATCCATCGGGTATTAGAGTCAACAATAGAATATCATTATTGAATTAAGGTAGGTTTGGGTGTCCTTTTTGTTTATTAATTTTCATTTGTTTATTTGTTTCACGTAAATAAATAAATAAATAAATAATACTGGACAATTCATACAGCATTATCTAGCCCCAAGCTAAGCAGAGCTTGTGTTATGGGTACTAGATAACTGATAATCATGATAAAATATATTACATAGATAGATATTTTTATTATACATAGAAAAACGACCAGAACACCCTGAACAAATATTTGCAGATATATATATAATATTGTAAAACTTGATATCGTTAATTTTAGGTATATAAGAATATGCACACACAAATTTTTCACATAGGAAACACCATAAAGGTATTGTACAAATAAAACACAGACATGATGACTCGTTTCGTGCTTCATATTTACAAAATAACAAACGGTTGGCATTAAAAAGCCACAAAACTATATTTTTAAGTTAGTATGAATTATGTAGCTTCTGCCCGTGACTTCGCACGCGATTTTTTCCGGAATAAAGGTATCCTTTATGTTATTCTAGGGAACTTTGTGTGCAAAATTTCAGCCCGATCCATTCAGTATTTTTGGCGCTGTCTTCGCACAAACATCTTTACAACGACACAAACTTTCGCCTTTATAATATGTATTCGGATTAGAATAATCAAACAGGGTCGATTTAGTCAAAAATCCCAACTACGGAGTTAAAGTTCTAGTCTATACTAATATATTATTTTAGTTTATGTATGTTTATTATAATTATATGTACTGTATGTAGCTAAGCTACTATTAGTTATTGTTAGTTTATCTATTGTTCGATTTATTTTATTTTTGTACACTTCCTCTACCTGTTCGATCGCCTCTCCTATAACTCTAAGGTTTGCTGGAAGAAAACTCTTTTCAGGGTTAAGCTCGCCTATGTACATAATCTTTTTAGATAAGTTGATAAGTCAAAGTCAAAGTCAAAGTTTCTTTATTTCCGTAAATACAATAAATGTACACTTAGAACAGGTCAAATTCTTAAAATTAAACACTGATTTGGAAATAAAGTGATATTTTGATTTCGGTCGCTTCGGTATGTAGACTAAAGTAAAGAAGCGACGAAGAAACCTTTAGCCTGTTAGGTGTTATTTTTCGAGTTGGAGCAAAATCCGTCCCAAGCTTTTTTATCTTCTAGATAGTCTGAAATTTTGTAATAAGCCTTTTTACAAAGGATGTGTTTGACAATTTGTTTGAATTTATTTATAGAAAGTTTTTGCAACTCGCTAGGGGTTTTGTTGTAGAAGCGTATACATTGCCCTCTAAAAGATACATTAACCTTGTGTAACCTAGTTTTGGGCACAGCGAGTTTATTCTTATTTCTAGTATTTACATTATGTATGTCGCAATTTTTAGGGAACCGATCGATATTTTTATGAGTGTACAATAAGTTTTCATAAATATATTGACATGGTACTGTCATTATATTTATTTCTTTGAATTTATCACGTAGGGATTCTCTAGGACCCATGTTATAGATTGCACGAACAGCCCTCTTCTGCAGCACAAATACGGTGTTCATATCTGCAGCGTTCCCCCACAGCAATATACCATACGACATAATACTATGGAAGTAGCTGAAATATACCAGTCTGGAAGTATCAACGTCTGTAAGATGACGGATTTTTTTTACTGCATACGCTGCAGAACTAAGTCTCTTCGATAGCTTATCTATGTGTGGGCCCCAT
This sequence comes from Eupithecia insigniata, assembly GCA_947859395.1. Taxonomy (NCBI): domain Eukaryota; kingdom Metazoa; phylum Arthropoda; class Insecta; order Lepidoptera; family Geometridae; genus Eupithecia; species Eupithecia insigniata. Next base: position 2,633,594 of record OX402002.1, read on the forward strand.
TGAAGTTTACTATCTAAGGTTATTCCTAAGAATACGGTAGTTTCTACAATTTCTAACGTTTCTCCTTTTACGTTTACTTCAGCCTTAACTTGTTTTACATTTGGTAGAATAAATCTAAGACATTTAGTTTTAGTTTCGTTAAGCAAAAGATTATTAATACCAAACCAGTGGACTACTTTTGATATTGCATTGTTTACTTCGTCAAAATTTGTGTTTTGTCTAATCATCTTAAAAATTAAAGAAGTATCATCAGCAAACAATACAATCTCGTGATTATTTTTAACGAGATGAGGCAGGTCGTTAATATAAACCAAAAATAGGAAAGGACCGAGGATTGATCCCTGCGGTACACCCATTGTAACTACAGATCCCGAAGACCGTTTCCCATTTACGTCAACTCTTTGTATCCTGTCACTCAAGTAAGAAGTAAGAAGATCCAAAGAGTTGTCCTTTATTCCATAGTGATGTAATTTCCTGATTAATGTTCCATGGTGTACACAATCAAATGCTTTTGACAAGTCACAAAAAACGCCTAAAGCATCTTGCGACTTCTCCCAAGCATCGAAAATATGCGATACCAACTCTACACCGGCATCAGTAGTTGACCTGCCGCGAGTAAACCCGAATTGCTTACAATGTAGCAGGTCATTGCCATTGAAATGCCTAAGCAATTGATGTAATATAAGTTTTTCAAAAACTTTGCTGAATGTAGGCAGTACTGATATCGGTCTAAAGTTAGTGGGGTCAGACCTACTACCCGATTTAAACAGTGGTATTATTTTACTATGTTTCATCAGATCAGGAAAAACGCCACAATCAATAGATTCATTAAATATAAAAGCTAGATCTGGTGCAATAGTATCAATCAATGGTTTAATGATTCTAACGGAAATGCCCCAGAGATCTGCAGTTTTCTTTATATTTAAAAGTTTAAAGGCTTTTTTAATATCGTTTTCATCGACATGTTGGAAATTAAATTTATTTTCGCATGCAGGTACATTTTCTTTCAGTAATGACTCAGCGATTAATTGAGAAGAGTTCAGACACTTTGTAGTAGAGATTGGAATGTCAGTAAAAAAGTTTTCAAATGCTTGGGCTACTTCAACATCAATTTTAACTGAGCAATCGTTAATCTTTAAATTGTAATCATTAATGTAGGTACTGACCTTTCCAGTCTCGCTGTTTATTATTTTCCATGTTGATTTTATTACATTTTCACTGTTTCTAATTTTAGAGCTAATATAATTTGATTTTGCTATTTGACAAACTTTTCTAAATATTTTTGAATAATTTTTTACTTTGTCATATTGTCATTGATATGTCATTGATAAAATGTATTATTGTATACAATAAAGAATTAAAGAATTAATATTAATATAATAATATAGAGAGGAAAGATTTATAATTATAATGTAAGTTTGTTTGTAACGAATTGGCTCAAAAAGTACTGGACAGATTTTAAAAATTCTTTCACCATTTGAATGCTACATTATCACTGATTAATATAGGCTATGTTCTGTATTTACTGTACATTTATGCCTAAATGTTTAAAAAATGAATGTTCACCCGTGCGAAGCCGGGACGGGCCGCTAGTGTTACATAAAATATTAATATTTTCAGGTGTAATTACCAAAGAAAAAAAATAACCATAAACAAAATCCATTTTAAAAATCCACCACATGCAAAGTGTTAATAAAAATCAGATATCAATCTCAAATCGTTCCCACGCACCCCTGACATTACATTTACATAAAAACTAGCTTAATCTGAACTTTAGTACGTCGTCTTACGGAGTGGGTGTAATAAGGGTTAACCCGAAGATGACCGAAGTCCTCCGATTGTTGCCGAATCGCCCGGAGCTCGAACAGGTGCTCGATCCATCTTGAGACCGGACGCCGGGGATTGCAGGTCTTGATACTTGAAATATGAATGGTTCAGTTTAGTAATGTGAAATTGTAACTACTTTATTTTTCTATTATTTTGTGTTAATATAAAACTGTAAAAACTGCGTGTGATTTACATTCAAGGTTTTAATCTCGATGCCACGATAGATGAACTTCAATTCTGATTCAGATTTGCGCAGCGCATTGCCATACTCCGGGGCAAATGCCGCGTCAATGCAGCGTCTTGGGGACGCATATATTTAGGGACAATAAATTGAGCTACCTCTAGATTGCTTGAAATAATCCGCAATTAGCTCAACTGTTTCAATATAAATACTAGTTATTATTTGTTGCAATTTTCTTTGTTAGTATGTTGTAATCGTCGCGTTGTCGGTCGGTCCAAATATTATGTATACTTAAGTCTCACAAATTGTCAATTTCGTTTAAGTAGTTTAATAAAATTTCATTCAAATCGGATCCCAACTCTGCACTTGCATAATAAAGCATAATATACGGATTCAAATCGATTGTAGGATTGAAATTGAATTTAAAACTGTCACCAAAATCGGGTTCGTCATACTTCAGCCCACAAGATTCTGGATCGCGCTGGATTTGTGAAAATTTACATTAAAAAAATTTTTTTTATTAACTCTGACGTAACAATGATTATTTATTAGTTTGTCACAACAAACAACGACTAAAGTAGCAAAAATATTGGTACTGAACAAACAAAATCATACCCCTCAAGTTTTTCATACAAAAGACATCAACGCGCACGTTTAATGCTACGATTGAGACAAAGTATCAAAACGTGTGAGCCTTACTATTTCTTCCTATAAGATTATGGAAGGGAAGGGTTAATAAAGAATGTCGGTCTGTACGTCCGTCAGTACCTAAATTACTATGGACAGCTTTTACTTGAGATCTGTGATCCGGAAATAAGGACTTGATAAGTGCAGGTAGGCCATATAGCTCGTAGAACCGATAACCGTTGGGGAGTAAAGGTTCTCGAGTGGCGACCGCGATGCAATGCGAAACGGAGTGTCGGAAGACCTCCCGCTCGATGGACCAACGACATCGTAGCGGTCGCAAGGAGTCGTTGGATGGAGGCGACTCAGGACCGCTATTCGTAGCGTCGTTTGGGAGAGGCCTATGTTCAGCGGTGGACGTATAAGGGCTGATGATGATGATGATGAAATGCATGTACCTAAGTTGGTACCTACTTACATGACGTTAAGTTCTTCCATTCTGATCTTGCACATGGCTTCACATTATACAAGGTGATACAAGATCCGCACTCTTACAATAGAAGGTAGTATATATACTTACTTCGGAGTATACATATGTATACTCCAATTTAGAATCCAAGTTATTTTATGTCAACAAAGACATTTATGAATGAAAACCTAACAAAACCTGATGTGTTGGTGTTGCAAAATTCTCAGAAGGAAACTGCTGCTTCCTCTGGTATGTTCCCTTAGTCGGCTCTTACAACATCCACGGGTTGAATGATATGATGATATTAGGTCATCGTCATTTAAAATTTATAGGACAAAACAAAAAACTTTTTTTTTTTCAAAAATAAACGTTTTGCTAGTACCGTACCGTAGTAGGTATCGATACCTACCCTAGTCTCCAAAGAATTTAAAAGGAGAGTCACTACTGTTTAACGTAACAGTCAGAGCAAGAGACCATTTTATTCCTTGTTCTCATCATCATCAGTCAAAACTTCAAAAGCTAGGCGGGCCCACAGGAAAACTCTCCCCTCTGCACTAATCCTGCTTATACATTATGCACTATATACTCTTTTTACTATAAGATTTTGTTAATCCGGGTACTGAGTGTTCCGGGGCAGCGAGTATGAAACGTCAAAAAATTGCTGGTTGTGAGCGCCTTCTTTCGCTGTACTGACTGCACGAACGCTCCCTGTGTAACATAATCGTTATAAATAAAAAACTATGAACTATGTAACACGTTTCATTACGCACAGTACCCTTAGAGTCTGCAATCTCCAAAGTAATTACTCCAGCAATTACCGGCGGGCGCGGCGTGTCGAATGCGCGGGCGCAACTACTGAGCCATAGCAGAACTAGTTACTATAAGCGTCACGGAGATGAGGCTTTTGTCTGTGAATGACGGGATTTGGCAGGCCCTTCGGTCAATATACTGTATCGTTACAGATATTTATCATCCATAACAATTTTAAAATTCGAAAGCAGTTATGTCTTCCTCTCTCTGTCTGAAAGTAAGGTTAATAAACGGGTTCGGGCCACACAGGAACTCATTGAAACAATCTTTGGGAGAGGTATGATATTCGGAATATAGAACTCGATCTTTTATAGGATACATTGTGGAGAATGCTCCTAGGAACTTATGACCTGTTCTTACTATCTCCCTTCCACTCCAGGTCAAGCAGACACGTCCGGCCCATTGGCAGCCACCGCCGCCCCGCGGGTAGTTGGGCAGCATCTTTCTTCTCTATATTTTTAACACCCCAACTGCGATCACCAATCCGCCTGCCAAACGTGGTGATCATTAGAAAATTCAAATGGGAATTATGGCCGAAGAATGTTCTTTTCGGCGATTTCGCGCACGATTACCGGTCGCAGCACATATTGCGTTGCGTGTCACCGTTGCCGAAACTTCGTGGGTAAATAGGTTTATATTATGTATGTTAGACTTAGGTACCTAAGTCTAACATACATAATATAAACCTATTATATTTTATATTTAATAGGTATATTTTATATGCACCGTAGTTTTTAAGTATTTTACATACTGTATTAGACGAATGTTGACTGAAATAAATTATTTATTAAAACCCATCTTGTTTTACGGAGACAGAATCAGAAGTGCTGAGGAGGAAAATATAAAATCAATCATCAACCTATATTAGTCCACTGCTGGACATAAGCCTCCCCTAATGAGCGCCATAGCACCCTGTCTTCAGCTTGACGCATCCAGTATCTGCCTGCAGTCTTTCGCAGATCGTCATCCCACCTGGCCGGAGGGCGTTCTACACTATGTTTGCCGAGTCGCGGTCTCCACTCAAGAACACGTTTACCCCAGCGGTTGTTGGTTCTTCGCGAGATATGATAAGGAGGAAAATACTCGTTGGTAACTTGAGAACCATTGGTTTTTAAATGGTTTTTAACGACGGTTTCATGTGAAAATGTATTTGGGCGATAATTGGTTAACTCCACTTATTGTTTCGCAAGTTCTTTGGCAGTGTTTTATTTTTTATTTTACAATCGCTCATTAATTATGATCCGAGTTTTATTTTGAAGATAGAAATTGATGACAGCGGCGCGGTAAATCGATTCGTTTTGTCTCGAGTAAAAGTTTGTAAGGGCTAAGTACCTATTCGAAAGTTTTTAGTTTTTTATACTTACCTACTTTGTGCAAACAAACTATAGATATTTTTTTCTGGCGTCACAAATCAAGGTCCCTGGTATACGAAGAAATAAATAAAAGAGGATCACCCCAGGTTTTCAAAATATTTCTACCTATATCAGCTAACGTCCCTAGTCAGCAATGAAAGGCCATGAACACTAATTGTTTTAATATTATATGAACACTAATTGTCATTGTGTACCATAAGTAACCGACCACATTATTAAGTCAAGGGCTGCTATGGTAAGCAGCTTTTGCCATTAATTTCTTAATATTACTAGGTATTGTTTAGAAAATCATTGTAGCGATTTTCGGTTGCTGACTGTACGTAGGTACCTACTTATTCTACGAGCAGCATTGAAGACTGAAACTTAAAATGTGATATGTTTGGGAAGCTGTGTACAAAAACTTGCGTGTGATCCTGAAATTTATTAAAGCTCTTTTATTTTTACAAATTTATTCACTAAAGCCTCTAAAAACACAACACACTTTTTGTTTAAACATTTCCTAACACAAGACCATAGTAACCTAAAATTTTAACGTATTTCCCAAAAGAAAAAATACACCTACAATTTTCATGGAGCGTAGTTTATCTTACCAGTTGAAAAACACACAGAAAAAATATCGTGCGCTTAGGAAAATATTCGTAAATGAAAAAACAGCAGACCATAGGGTCGGTACTTCCCTACATATGAGATATAACGAGAATTTAAAAAATTGCTATCCATGTGTTTCTATTCTACATATGGCTAGGACTTTTAGTGGTGAGGGAGGTTTATAGGTGGGACGCCATCCTATTATCTTATAAAAAAGGCTAAGAACCTCTTCCAAACGAAAACAGATCGGCCCATGCGGTTTTGTTGTTGTTTCATGTCGAATGAAATGGGGCGCTCTATTAGTAAGAAAGCGCGTCTAACCATCAAATACGAAGCTGTCATGTGGCTGTGTGCGTGTGCTCGGTGTCGGCATCATTTTTAATAGGTTTAGACACCGATTAATTTTGAATAAACGATTGATTTCAGAAATATTTTTGATTATTTATAATGTTGAATATATTTAGGATGTTTGCAACGTGACAGATTTTCGAATGAAGGTGTCTATCATGCATAAAAAATCGCTTGAAAATGACTCGATTTAGTGGACAAAATTGGTTTCGCTGTCATTTAAAGATTATTATGTTTTTTTGAAAAACTAACTAACCGCTACAAACATAGCTATTTTTCCTCCGATTACGTATGGACAATTTCAATAAGATCGCGGACATAGTTTCCAAATGAAGCGGAAAGTACGTTTGTATGGCTAAGGCTATCCGTATTTTTTGTTTCCATAAATTGTCAGGTAGCTTTTCTTTCTTTTTATTTAGTTATTTAGCTAACATAGTTTGTAACTTAGTTTTGTATTAGTTCTCTTCGTTAGAATTTTCTAAACTCGACGATTGTTTAACTTAATTTTTTTCAATATAATACATAACGTAGGTACACTGACACTTAGCTCTGAAGGAAAGGAAATAAAATATATATTTCAATTGATATTAACTTTACAGACTTACGCAATTAGTAACATAACTAACTCTATATAAGGAAGGCCATTTCTTAGCTATTTAGCCTATTGCTAGGTTTTTGTAATTTACTTTGAAATAATATAAGCGACAGGCCGTCCTTACAAACAAATAAATAAATTTTAAAAGTAGGTACTTTTCATTATAAGTTTTTGTTTCAATAATTTTAAACTAGTTTCTGCCCGCGGCTTCAAACGCGTTATTTTCTATGGAAACGTTAAAATGTTTAGTAAATGTTAATATCCCATGGTTACTAATAATTATGGGATAAAAAGGACCCTATGTGATATTATAGATCTTGAATTCTTGACCTACATCTGTGTAAAATTTAACCGCGAATCGTTTAGTGTTTTTGCCGTGAAGAAGTTACAAACTTTCATCCATCTAATCTTCTAATTTTAATTTAATTCTAATTTTCAATTGTAAATACTAGTTTTATTTCATTATATTATTTGATTGTTATTTTCTAATCTTCCAAACTTGCGCATTTATAATATTAGTGTGATGCGAAATGCGAAGCTACGGATCCAGCTGAAATTGCATAGATGTAGTTCTAGGCATGTATAAAAATATTGGCTATACGTTTTATCCCATAAACCAGTTCCCATGGAATAGAAATAATCTTTAAACACATTTCAATAGAAACAACGAGTGCGATGCCGTGTAAGTGATAATGTGATGTGATGGGTTTTTTCAGGTCGTTCTGTAACCAGGTACACGTCTCGTCACGGTTTAATAGTCCTCGGTGAAAGTGGTCGGGGGTTCTGCGCAGGTTTAAAACGGTGTAAAAACCTAAAACTGCGCAACAACGTCAGCGCTATTAAACCGTGACGCGACCTGTAGGTGCATGAATTCGTCAATGTTGCAGGGAAAATGTATTTACATACCTACCTTCTTGAATGCGAGAACATGCTTAGCTGCAGATGCAGGAAGCTCTTGGGCTAAAATGATAATTAAGGATTTTATGATCAATATTGTCAATGTTGAACAATCAATGTTGGTGCTCCTGTTGCCCGGGCTCTCATGAGACCGGTGTCCTCAGGAGTACCTAACCCGGCAAACAGAGGCAACCTACACATACACCACCACACACACACAACACACACTCTCTATTATACTCACCCCCGCTAGTCACATACAAATAGAAACACAATTATTTTTGTACTAACTACTTAAAGTACCAAATTTCAATGTACCTACCAAACCTAATGTTATAGAAGAGCGGAGTTCTCTAACACAAGCATAATCATGCTTAAAAGAGGACCCCCACTATTATTGTAACGAATATACTAAGTAACAGATTTTTTTTTTTTAAATGGTGGGTTATAGCTGAAAAATGTTTGAAAAGAGTACACGTAGTGAAAGAAGACCGTCTTTTAGTGGTGACCAAGTAGTTACAAATATAGTCGTACTAATATTTTTTATACCTTCGTTTGACCACAATCTCACATGATAGAGAGCGACGATGTGGCCGACGGTGTATCACAAAGGTCTAGAAGACTTGCCATGGACTGGACATGAATGGACCTCGATCTCAAATCGTTTCCGTAAGAAATGAACAAGTCAGGGCCCGTACTCGTAAAAACGAAATTTATGTTTCTGATTATTTTTCGTGCAAACGCTAATCTTAAGCAAGCGACATAAGAGTGGGTTTGGCACAAAAACGAAAAAGAAACTACGATTTTCCTTTTCCGAGTAGGCCCCCTGGTGACAACCCTAACATCGTTTGTCTATTCTGTCTGTGTAAACTGGATGTCTCATAGACAGTGATACTCTTTGAAAAATGATACCAACCTGTGTATATGTACGACTGAGGTACCTTACTTATGGAATCTATTCTATTTCTTTTAAAGATTAGCAACCCAACCCGGCTTCGCACTGGTACTAGAGAATGTCTCAATTATTTTAGAATTAAGCAGTGTTTTCGTTGAAAACTCCCAGGCGGCTTGACTTTTCCGACAGTTCCAACAATATTACAACCAATTTACTTGACTTTGAAATTTGAATGAACTTCTTGATACTTCCCTATTTTAATTTGGACTGAATTTTCTCATTTTATATAAAATTCTTTTGCAGTGCCCTATAGGGTGCATGGACTATTGACCTAAGCTAATATTATGAAGACCTAAGCTGTATAAATGTGAGCGAAATAAATAAATAATATAGATTGAACGGAGCCGAGGGTTGTAAAGGGGTAGTCAGCTGCGTCTGTTGTGAAGTTAGGAGCTGTAGCTGGGACTGCTGCTCGATGCACAAATTCAGTAAGTCAGCTGCGGCGGCTGCGGGCTCTGGACCTTGGAGGTGGGAGATGAGTTACAGCGTTCATTAAGAGGTCAAAAGGTTCATCAGGGCCGGCTCTTCTTCAAGATAGGATGAGAAACTTCCTCTGAGTAGATACAGCCTTTTTCAGAGACCAGGATAGTCTTCAAGATAGGAGGAGAGTTGCTTCCTCTGCGTAAACGTCTTCAGAGACCAGGGAAGACCCTTCTTCAAGATAGGACTAGTTTATTTATTTGACGTGGTTACCAACTAATCATTCGTTGCCAATAAAGAGCTTGAAACTCGCGATTTAAGTTATTGAGAGATTAAAACCAATCTACATATATGAACCCATATACAGGCTTTATTGACCTTTAGTGGTGGGGAACAAACAATGATTCCGGACCACAAGGCTCTGCTTGCATAAATGGCAGATTCGTAGGATTTAGGAACGTCAAATCAAATCACATGGTTCAGCAAGTTGAGTTCACGCGGATCGGTTTTTTGCAGGATACGGCATCTGATTGAGTTTTATCCGATTCGGTAATTTCCCGGATCTTTAAACCTAATGCACTTGTAAACTCGTATATAAAAATTGTATTGTGACGATACTCTATGATTGTGACTAACTGTATCCTGCAAAAAAGCTATCCGTGTGAACGTGCGGTTAGTTTCATCTCATTCTAGCTAAAGGTGAGTACAGACCGGTGTTACGGGGCTTAATGAACCATTCGCAGCAAGCATAAAACGTTACACCCCGTGTGCTAAATTCCGACTCATTGCCCCTTTTACATACCAAATATCAGCCCAATCAGTTCAGTAGTTTTTGCGTGAAAGAGAAACAAACATCAATACATCTACATTAGGCTTGGGTTATACTAGGCAAAATCCGATACCTGTGACTTACGTTACTATGACTTCAAAATATCTGTGACAAATACCAGTCAGAAAATACTAGCTAGTATTTCTACCAATCACGTACAAATTCATTGTTTTACTGATTGAATAATATATTTATTGCGGCAATAGTACCGCTACGTAACGAAAAATTGAATTGTATGTGTATAACGCAATTTAACAACTTTATTACATTGCGGTATACATTTAAAAATTCCAAGTATAAAATACTAGGTGTGTCTCATTCTTAGTGATACTATCAAAGAGAGAATATAGAAGCGATATTATCTAGCTGAAGCGATTTATTGCGTAGGTACATAATAAAATAACAACGATATAATATCGTGCACTCGTGACACTGGCACTGCCTGGGAGACACTCACTGATATTTTTAGTTTCTGTCACTGTGAAATACCGCCAATTTTTTATACCTGTGACTTTTATCAGTGACGATAAATACGCCTCAAGCCTAATCTACATTCATTCTTACAAACTTTGAAATTTAAAATATTAGAAGGATGAATGTAGCGCTGTTTAAATTTATTTTTTTATTAAGGAAAAACAAATGTTAGTACTTTACTATGTAAAGAGCTGTAGACTAAATTGTGAATATTGCTCATATTCACAATTTAGCCTACAACCCTATCTACATATACGTTTTATACATAGAGATTAAAACGAAAAACATGCAACTAGAAGGCCTAACTAAAACATGAAGTAGTAAGAATTTTCTCCTCTCGGGTAGCTGGTCACCGAGAGATTTAGGTAATAGCGAGACAATTATTCGAATAACCTAACTAAGAGACGTAGAATAATAACGAGAATACCTACTTCCATTAATGTTAATACCTATTTCAGTCATGCACAGAGATGGCAAATGAGACAGCGTCGCGCCGCGATATAAAAACACTCTAAAACCATCTTGTTTTTTTAGGCAGAGAAAATATTGGGCTCGGTAAGCGAAGAATAACAGAGGCGTGTACTGGGGTCTGTTTTACCCTCAATACCACCCTTGAGCTCCCACCCCTGAACCTGTATTGCCCCTTTTGACCTTCGTCAGGACACGTGATTTCGAAGTGACGTATTTTTGTAGAAATTGGCTGTTGTGTGTGGCAGAGTTGGTTTATCGTGAAGCTAGAAGCCATGAGCTTCTCGCTCTTACGCAAAGAAACCAAAATTAGCCAAAATTAACCAAATAGTGTTTATGATCTACCTACCTATCTACATATTCTACATAATCAGTTCAGTTGATTCCACAACTGGGCAAATGTCTACTTTTCCCAATTCCTTACATTCTGGCCTAAGGGAATCTCATAGTTTTGAATAAATAAGACATCAAAACTTTTCAGAAAATGGTTTCATTTAAATTTTCCGTTCCGATTTCCCATAACTGCAAATAGAGATGGCGTGGGAGTCATCAAAGTCTTACGAAATCACCAGACTAAAAAATAAAGCAAAGTATCGATCTATCTATCGACGTTAGCTATAGTACTTATAGCAACCTGTCTTTGCGACCCAATTTATAAAAGTTTATACGAAGTAAGTATCTACCTTCAAGTGACTCCTAAGGTCAGCTTCTTAGATCTGCCAAAGCAAAAATCGATTTTCCTTAGCTCGAGTCGCGCAAGCCACGCGCCGATCGATTGCACGCGCGTGCGTCACGCACGTCGCTGACTCGATTAGTTATCGATTCGAAGGTTTTTATCGACCAGTGGACTTCTTAAATCAGTTGTGGGCTTTTTGCCGAGGCGCCTGTGTTTTTTGGCTTGTTGTAGAGATGTCTAGGACAAGGACGGAAAGCCGGTTGCCGGATTATTATCATCACAGACCATAAGTCACAATCTGCTTGTTTCTCATTCCTGTGCTTTTCGCATCTAGGCAGCATCTAGATCCTGAAAATCTGAAAAGAGTGTTTTTTAAATAAATTTTAATATGATAGGTAGTTAATTAAGGTACCTATTTAAAATTTACTGTTTAGTAAATATTACATTGTTACCTAGATATATAAGGGATATTAATATAACTGAAGATAATTTTATATAATTAACTAGACTATTAGACTATTTCTATTCCGATTTCGAATTTTACATGATCAAAAAAGCTTTCGGGATTATATAACTAGCTGTACCCGCGGCTTCGACCCCGTTGAACGTAAATTTTTGCGCGAAACCCTTATTTTTTTTAGTCTATAAACTATTCCGGACGGTGACAAATCCAACAAAACATTACAATCGGTTCAGCCGTTCTCGAGTTAAAAGTGGTGTAACTAACACGACTTTGTTTTCTATAGATAGATTTCTATTTTGTATACATATGATACAACTTATCAATCTTAAAAAGCCGTATAAAAAGCCGGAACACATCTCTATTCGCCGTCACAAACCCAATATCTCTTTTACTTAGTTTTTTTCTTTTTATAACTGCTACCTTTTGTTGGCTTGGTTTTAGTTTTCAGACCCGTTGCTTTTTTAATGGCATAGTTAAATGCTATTTGTAACCGTTATCGATAGACATTTCTGTTCTAATAAGTTTATAACTGTTTTTAATCTTTTTGGGAAATTATTGTTGTGAACACTTTCCCAATTAGGCAGTACAAAAACTTACTTAGCACCGACAACAACGAAAACTGATGAACATTGATATATCTCAAAACTCCTATTATGGTTCATGTACCGAAAACCGCTCTTGGGAAGTTGACTCTGCTCAGTGACTTGTCGTTCTTTGTGGGTTCACCTATTGAAATTATTTTCATGTGTTAAATAAGCTTTAAATAAAGATAAACACTAGGTATCCTAGCTTAGACTTAACACTTGTAATTATGGTTATGAAACTTCATAACTCATTTTAAGACCTGTAATTAGGATATCTAAGTTTAACCACACCCGTTTTACCACACTCGTAGTTTAACTGGTTTTGTTAAATAATTTCACTTTCTAAATATTTTATTCCATTCTACAGTATGCGGTAGCATCAAAATTATAGGCACCTAAACCTGCAAGTAAATGTACGAGTACTCAATTAAATTTATTAATAAAAATAATACTTTATATTAATAAATACTTCGGAACTATGGTCACAAGTGGAAATTCTTCATAGACATCTATGAATTAAAGTTTACAAAGGCAAATCGAATTTCAGAACTCGTATTGAATAATTAATAAACATTATTTTTGTGATCGACTGCGTAGAAACGGAAGATTCTAACGGCAAATAAAAGAAAACAACATTTTTAAAAATAAGGAATTAATGTAATTAATTTTGGGCAGGTCATATAGCTCGCAGGACTGATAACCGCTGGGGAGTAAAGGTTCTCGAGTGTCGGCCACGATGCAACGCGAAACGGAGTGTTGAGACCATCCATCAGATTGCAGGGAGTCGATGGAGGGAGGCGGCTCAGGACCGCCATTTGTGGCGTCGTCGTATAGGGGAGGCCTATGTCTAGCAGTGGACGTGTATGGGCTGATATGATGATGATGATGATGATCCTTCACTCTTTTATCGACATAAAAAGGCATTATTTCAGAAACCTAACTTAGTGCTTTCCGTGACCGCGTGAATAGTTTAGATGAACAAAAGTGGACAAACAATTGCCCCCGGGCGTACACCTGCCTGGTAGCACTTACTAGCACGCGATCTGTCTACTACGACGTCTGTGTCTAATTATAATGCGTCCAATAAAGTTTGGGCTTCAACGGGATTTGAACCCACATTTGTAGCTTGTGTAAGACTGGCCGGTCCAGATGGACTCGTAACGTAAAGGTCAGGAAATAGTGGAAGCTTTTTAAAGGAGGACTAGACTATGTTTATTGTTTGTTTATTGTTTATTGTTCCAAATATTGTACACTATCCTTACAGGCACACCTAATTCGATAGTGGACTTGTTGAAGGACATACGGCACATACAAGCTGAAAAGAAAAATTGCCTATTGTTACTAATTGCGTTTGTATTTGATGTTTGATGCGTTTGTATTTGATGTTAATTTCAACTCGATAGCTCCACGCATTCCTGAGAAAAGAGTGTTGACGGACGGACAGATAGACTGACGGACAACAAAGTGATTCTACAAGGGTTCCTTTTTCCCTTTTGTGGTACGGACCCTTAAAATGGCAGGAAATAAAACGAAAACTAAAAAAACTAATTAGGGTAGTTCTCCAATCAGGTTTCCAATTGCTCATAAAAACTTACTAATATAAAAGAAGATAAAAAAAACTAATACTAAAAAACTAATAATAACTGATTGTGAATAATAAATATGTATGTAGGTATCAATTAGGCGAAATGGCGTGTAATAAAATAAAAAAATTATGAAAGTTTAATTAAGTGCTCAAATCAAATTGATTATTCAATTAATTAAATTAATTCTGCAATAACGACAATATATTATTCATTTATTTCAGATCATATTAATCCGTAAACCATTAGGTACATATCACATTTAAAACTACATACAAAAAAATAAATCAGAAGCAATAAAATAAATGAAATGTCACAGAAAATTTAATATTAAAACAATAAACCATAAACAAACCTTGCGACCTATGTACCTGCCAACCTACGAACGTTAAACGTCACATGAAATCAACCGTCTACCGTGTGAAATCATTTTTGACGCATCGCTTAGAAAGGCTGCCATTATTTCATTATTTTCGATTGATTGGGATGCTTTTAGTTGATTTTGGAGCGTTTTTTATTGGTTTGCGAGATAAGTGATGATTAGTTGTTTTCTAGGGCGTGGCCGAATTCTGCTAGCCAATGGCTATACTATGACAATGGTACCGTCGCAGAATCGTCCATTGAAGAAAGAAACTTTAGCTAGATAGTGCGTGCGGTGCTATTTGATTTGCATTGGAGAGATGATGTTATAGTTTCAATTCACCTTGATACTTTTGACACGCGTCCCTCTGTACTTTCCTTCATCACATCTGTAGTTATTTCATGAAAAGAAAAAATTTTTCAATTTTTTTTCATTTTCATTCTGTTTCATTCATTTTTCATTCTGAAACGATACCGTTGTTATGGTAAAGCGATTAAATTATTTGAATTAGGGCCCTGGTAAGTAGTTATTAGATGATAACTACCTACTGACAAAGTAAGTAACTAAGATAGGAACGGTCAGCGAAATAAGTTTTCAAATTTTTTTGTTTTTTATATTATGACTTTTTTGTACGCCTCTTTTTGCAAGTGTTTCTGTTCAGCGTTTTTTGTCGTGAGTTTCATTTATGATAGGTACTTTTCTAATTTGATGGTTAAGGGGATTTCTAGATTTTTTGTCTAATAATCCTCTGCCGCAGAATAATCCGATTGTAAGGAGATTTTTCAACCAAAAGTCAAATAATCCCCTTCGCAGGGGATTTTCTAAGTAGATTTTTAGACCAAGCCGTATTTTCTATGTAGTTATGTATCATAAAAATTTATTTATATATGTACCTATGTATTGCAGTCTTCTAGTACCCATAACACAAGCTCTACTTAGCTTGGGGCTAGATGATGCTGTGTGGATTGTCTAGCATTATTTATTTACTTGTTAATTTTTCTCTAACATCAAAAACATAATTTATAACTTATCTACTCGTCAGGCTCCACTTCGCTAATGTTTCTCACGCGTCAATAACCTATTTCACCGATCGATGGTCAACGATTCAACATCTCAATCGAGATGGAATCGATTAGTTATTCGGGATGGAACATATTCTGCGGTCACGGCGCTTGCGCAGACTGATGTGCAATGGTATTTACCGGTAGCTTTGGAGGGAGGCTTGTTGATCACTGAATGATATTATTACCTATGATAGTTGAGCGAATTTAGACTATAATTTGTTGGTATTTTTTTGACATTATTTATAACTCATTTTATTAGTTTTTTGCCCGGGTACAACAGTAAACTAAACACGAGTGTAAAATATACAGTGTGTCCCTGATAAAGTGCAACCCCGAAAGGGGGTGAAACTAGATCAAAAATTATCGACAAAAAATAGAAAAAAAAATCGTATATACTTTATTGATGAATTAAAATTTTTATTAGTCACTAATGACTTTATTTAATAAAAAAAATATTTATTCGAAGTAGTGTGTCTATTTTCTTAAAATATACATATAGTCACATATCATGTCAGATATGTGACGATGACGATAAAGTACACAATAACTCACAAACGAGTGGCTATCGTGACTTAAAGTTTATGCTTTTACCCCCCTTTCGGGGTTGCATTTTATCCAGGGACACACTGTATACTTGTTTTAAACATTTGCTGATGCTGATGCTTTAATTATTTAGGTATGTTAGGATACTTATAATTTACTATAAAATTTATGATATACTAGATATAATAATAATTTCCCACTTTGTAGACTAATGACTCCAAAAATAGCTTACTACCACCGCTGGACTACAACCTTAACCTCAAAACAACACAGCATACCAACTGCTGTAGATTCTGTACCGTCACGCTCTTTGCCGGAAGCTCGATCGTGCAGGTTACCAACTGTGTAAGTGCCTTCAATCAAACCTTCAGTAGGTATATTACCTATTATAAGTATTCACTCACTGAATCATAAAAACATCAAGAAGGTTTTGCACCTATTCATAACAAAAATATTCTTGCAAATAGGTCGTTCATCGTCGTGTATGTTCTATGTTCAATATTTAAATAAGACGAAGTACCTACAGTCAATTCAATTTTAAAAATCAAATAAAGAACGTTAGAGTAAGAATATCAAATAAAAGCGTAGAGAAGTTGATTCCGTGATGGCTATGAAAATGTTCCAAATGAGGCTTTGCGTAAAGTGACTGAAATAAATTAATAGAATTTTTAAATAATTAATTGTCGAAATAAAATTTGAAAAAAGGCGATTTTAAGGCGTTTATATAGGCTTTAAGCCTTAAGGCGCTCATTAGGCTAGGCTACATTATCGTTGAACAATCTTTCTAAATTTTTCTTGGGAAATCTCACGCGAGGCAAATAGGTTCTAAGCTCTAATGAAAACTATTATACAGCCGCTAAATCTCCCGCTACCAATCAAAAACTCACCCAAATTGACAGCTCCACACAACTTGCGAAAAGTTGTAGATAAATGAGTGTGAAACCGTAACCACTGCAGTCGCTTTTCCATTTTAATGGCTACATGTCTACACCCTCAATGAGATAGAGTCGACCATAGACTTAGATTTTTTTTTTATGGAGTCGACAGTCTACACTTCACGTGTAATTAAGGTCGCGACACCGCACCGCTCGACTTCGTAACCAGACCACTGTCTGTGGCATGTCTAACATGCCACCATAAATCATTATCATCATCATATTCGTCGATGGATGGATATGACATCTCTTCTTCAGAAAAGTTTGTTCTTCAAAGTCTCAAAAGAGGCTGTAGTGTAGAGTTTATATTATTATTATTAATTCATTTATTTCAGATTTACAATCATTTCATCATCATCATCATCATCATCATCAGCCGGTACACCACTGCCACTGCTGAACATAGGCCTCCCCCAAACGACGCCACGAATAGCGGTCCTGAGCCGCCTCCATCCAACGACTCCCTGCGACCGCCACGATATCGTTGGTCCATCGAGTGGGAGGTCATCCCACACTCCGTTTCGCATTGCATCGCGGTCGCCACTCGAGAACCTTTACTCCCCAGCGGTTATCGGTTCTACGAGCTATATGGCCTACCCATCGCCATTTCAGCCTGCTGATTCTGAGAGCTATGTCGGTAACTTTGATTCTGCCACAATCATTTAACACATACAAAATAATAGAAATGTCACAGTAAAATAACATTAAATAAAATATTTGATAACATAATGATGGTAAAATTGATAAAATAAAAAATTTCAACACATTAAAAAGAATTAACTAATAATTAGCAGTTACCTACTAACCAAATAACAATTAAAAATAATAAAAATCCCCATATAAAATTAAACATTAAATTATAGCTCAGTTGAAGGAAATCCTTTTTTAAGCTTTTCTGATGACCAACCACATTTTCAGTTGTACCATGGTATAAGAAAATAAGGTATGCTCTTCCTGGAGTGTCGCCAGGTGACGTCACTGTCCAGTTGCCACTTCATTTCAACAAAATGTAGAAGTTGGGAAACAAATGTGATAAGAATCAATTGAAAAATCAATAAAAAAATGACAATCGTCAATTATATTTGTTAAATCAGTCAAAACAGCGTTACTTAAACACGAGTCAATGTGATAAATAATTGGTAAATACACAACCACATAGTTTTATCAGATTCATACAGGAGTTCGGGGAGTTACGATTGTACGCTACTGGTAACACCAGGAAACAGAGTCGTCTTCTCATTCGCCGATGGCGACGATGACGAGCCTGGCGACACCCACGTCACCATCGTGTCTCGTAAGAGCATACCTGTTTTCTTATACCATGAGTTGTACATTCTGCGAACAAATCCAAGTGCAATAATTTATCAACTCAGGTTAGTCCTATATTTAATGTTTTCAAATGTTATGCTACGGGACTGACTTAGTCATACCAATGACTCAAAGTCCCATAAAAAAGGAAGAATAAAAAAGGTGTTAAGCTAACATACGGTTTTTTTATAGAATTTGTAGTTCAAATATTTAACAGATTCTGATTTCGAATTCTAAAAATGATTTATAAGTTAATTAGTATGGATTGGTAGAGAGATGCTTTATGCAATCACTTCGGGATCAAAAAATCACTACAACTTTACAAGCGGAATCTGTGGTCTCAGGAAGAAGAGCGAAATAGACAATTTCCTTTCCAATGTCAGAAAATGTAATTTCCAAGTTCGTGCCACTGTTATCAAACACAATAAAAATGTACTTTTTATCATCACGTCGTATCGCAGCATCTCTAACTGTACTCAGTAATTATTATTATCTCCGATAGAGAGATTCGGCAAATATAGATGGCCACCGTTGGCAAAAAACGCTTACCTACAGACTTTTAATGAATTATTATTTACTGGGTATTTATCACGTATCTGCTGTAGGGGAAATAAAAACACAAGGTCCGCAATAAATACCAGATAAATAATCATTACTTATATTAACAAATCGCGAAAGGTTAAAAAGTTTTACTACAGGCTCTTCAATAAAATAATAATGTTGATGAATAAAAAAGGTTACTTCAAATGTATCAAAATTATTCATGTGTTGTTGTTTGTTACCTCTGAAACCAACAAACGGATTGTGATGGGACTTGACAAAAACTGTACTCTACGTAGAGTAGAGACAGAGAGTGAAGACGAGATTTTCGAACAAAGCACTAGGAAAATTCCAATCAAATAATAAAAACAAATAATGTGACTAAACACAAAGACTAGTAATTTGGTACTTAAAGGAGAGTCTTTGGTGGATTTATATCCGGCAGGATAAAACTTACATAATCTATATTAACGATAAAATGTTTTTCTTGCAACTTTCTTCAACTTTTTACAATAACTCAAATGTCCTCCATTGACCAAGAAAAGCTCTACCATCTCTTTACTTCTATAAAAAACACGTTGCTCCAATTTGTTTTGCCAACCGTACAGCCACTGCACGCACGCGTCACGTAAGGAGATGGGCATGACAGGCACAACTGACTGTACTTCATTAAAATTCTATTAGCGGAAGCATTCTCCATACTTAACTGACCACGAACCACTTATTCGTAACTTGTTCATCCGATTCTGACTTCTAAACTAGGAAGCTTAAAGCTCATTCTGTGGAATTTTCGTTTCACTTATGGTGTTTTAGCTGATATTTATTAGTCAAAGCTAAATTAAGCTTTATTATAATTACTTATAAGGATTGTTTTTCATTGGATGAATGACCATCAATCATGAAAATCTGAAGAGCTTCACGCGATCGCGAATCGGAAGTCAATTTATGTCAAAAATAATAACAAATTATTCTGATATTGTATAAAATTTATGATAATTTTAATTTAGAATTTTAGATTTATGTACTAAAAAGAAGAATGCGTAAGGAAAGGCTCCCTTATGATCGTAGGACCTCCCTAATAGCATCCTAACTATCCTTACTAATATTATAAAAGCGAAAGTAACTCTGTCTGTCTGTCACCTTTTCACGCTAAAACTACTAAACCGATTTAAATGGTACACAGATACTTTAGAGCCTGAGAAAGGACATACATAAATGCGATCGGCAGGCCATATAGCACGTAGAACCGATAACCGTTGGGGAGTAAAGGTTCTCGAGTGGCGACCGCGATGCAATGCGAAACGGAGTGTGGGAAGACCTCCCACTCGATGGACCGATGACATCGTAGCGGTCGCAGGGAGTCGTTGGATGGAGGCGGCTCAGGACCCCTATTCGTGGCGTGGTTTGGGGGAGGCCTATGTCCAGCAGTGGACGTGTACGGGCTGATGATGATGACTTGTTTTATGTATTCCAATATAAATAGCACTGTATAAATGTTATAATAAATGCACCTAACTACTGTAAATTAGTCAGTGAATAAGGACTTTTAAATTATTTATTATAGTAAAAACAATTGAAATTACTTTTATTTACCAAGAATTGTAATAAATCAAATAATAGAAACAAAAAAATTAGAACGAGTGTTTACAATAGAAACAAATGAGTGACAACTGAAGACTGTTGGAAACAATCTACAGATAGGTCAACTGGTCCATAACAATACCAGTCGGAAGAATACCCATGACGTTGGCTGCATTGACTCGCTGTATGGCAATGCTAATGCGCTGCACCAGATACTCACCAGCTCCCGGGTCACGCGTCGCTTCGACCAGACGACAATGCTTTAGATAAGATAAAGATTGTTTTATTTGCCAAAAAACATGTGTAAATTAAGGTAACAAAATAATTACAATTTGTGAATCAACATGCTTGACCGTAGTCAGTATGCAAATATTTGAGAGAGAGTGGCATGCAATCACTTAATATTTACTAAGTATATCAAAAAAAAATCGTTAATATTAAATTAACACTTACAAATTAATAACATTTTCAATTTCTGTCTAAATTGTTGGACATTGACAATCTCAATTGAGTACTATGCACACAACTAATTATTGTGTAGGTACTACACGAGTTTTTCTTCTTATGTATGCTCTTATATATAGGTAGACCAGGTACACACTTATGAAGGTATGTAACGGCACCAAAATAAGCAGAAAGCTAACCCACATATCCCAAAGGATAGCGTTTGGGATAAAAATACTTTTATCAGACTTTTTCAAAAACACAACAAAAGATGGGTATTCTCTACGTCTCCCGTGAGACGTTCCGATTCCCAACGTCTCACATGAGGCGTTGCCTAGTCTCAGCGTGTCATGAAAGTCAACAAATGATTTAGGAAAATACCTTCTGCGCAGCGCATCGCAATATTTTTTAATTGTACCTACTTGTATTTTTACACAAGTTTTATTATCATTTCTAACCTTGACAGTAACTAAACTAAAAATAACCTCATAGGTTACTGGCCCGGTTTTACGCTCCTAGTTTAGTCGCAAAAAAATAATGACTAACTCAGTCAGTATATTAGTTAGACGTGGGTTAGTAGTGCCAACAGTAAATGGACCGGTTTGTGCAGGATGCACGCAGTTTTATTATTTTTAGCAAAAAGAAGACTAGAATTCATTATCTAGGAAACCT
This sequence comes from Eupithecia insigniata, assembly GCA_947859395.1. NCBI lineage: Eukaryota > Metazoa > Arthropoda > Insecta > Lepidoptera > Geometridae > Eupithecia > Eupithecia insigniata. The sequence goes on from OX402002.1 coordinate 2,655,206, forward strand.
GAAATACATGTAACGAGAGTTTAATAAGTTATTTTACATAAACGTCGAATGGAATGAGGCAGGGAAATACGGTTTAAAAAGTGTTACAAACGTAAATTTTAAGCTGGCTACTGGCCGATATTACTCTTTTCTCATACTGCACGAACGCTCGCCTCGCGGTATAACACGTTATATTACACCCCGTATCGCGCCGGTCGTGGGTATTGACCGGCTTTACTCTATGCATGATTTCTACGCCAAGTGGTGCCGTGCCTGCTTAACATTTTTTACAACCCCAACTCTTCCCCAGGCTCTCGTAAGAGGCATCGTAATTATTACATTTGTATTTGGCTTGCTGTTGCCAGTGATTGATGACCTACGAATCCGAGACGTGGTCGCTAACTATAGGCCTTGTTCATAAGCTAAAAGTCGCCCAGCAGGCTATGGAGAGAAATATGGGATTTCTTTTCGTGACAGTATACGGAATACGGAAATCCATAGAAGAACCAAAGAAAAACCGACTTAGCTCTCAGAATTAGTAGGCTGGAATGAAATAGCAGTGAGTAAGTCATAATCTCGAAGAACTGGTTAACCACTGGGGAGTAAAGGTTCTCGAGTGGCGGCCACGATGCAACGCGGAACGGAGTGTTGGGAGAACATCCACTCTATGGACCGGCGACATCGTAGCGATCGCAGGTGGTTGATGGATGGAGGCTGCTCAGGACCGCTATTTGTGGCACCGTATGGAGTAGACCTATGTCCAGCTGTGGACGTGTCAATCATATGAAGATTTATCACAGGCAACCGTGGCAACAAATGAACTGAAACTGTGGCTGAAAATTCGGTTAGGAGGACATCATCATAATTTTGTGACGAAAACTACCTACCATATTATTTGCTAACAACGGTGGATGCGCAGACGAAATAAAACGGCGCATGGCTATCACGAGGTCGGCTATGGATAGACTCAAGAAAATATGGAGAAACAGAAACATAACAAAAGCCACAAAAATGCGACTGGTCAAGGCATTAGTGTTTCCCATATTTCTATACGGCACTGAACACTGAGGGAAACTGAGAAAAAGAAGATAGACGCTCTAGAAATGTGGTGCTGGAGAAAAATGCTTGGCATATCATGGACAGAATTCCGAACCAACGTCTCCATACTTAGTGAACTCCGTGTCAAGCAGCGTCTTTCTTCCATCGTCCAAGGTCGCATTCTCACTTTCTTCGGACATGTTTCGCGCCGAGGAGACGCGTCTGTGGAACGACTTGTGGTACAAGGGAAAGTTGACGGCACAAGAGCTCGCGGTAGATCTCCTATGCGCTGGACGGACCAAATCAAAGCTGCGCTGAAGGGACCTCTACATGAATGCACCAGGAAAGCGGCGGTGCGGAAAGAATGGCGCCGGATCGTGAAGCGTGCCACTCTCCCTGATATAACGACCACGACCACTCTGTCAAGAGTGTAGCGACTAAGAAGATATTATTTGCTAGAGTTCAACTGCTTCTGTTACTGTTGAAAACCATCCTAATGATGCAAATTTCGGAAATCCCCAACATCAAAACTACAAATAAAACTACTCAAAATGCGTTCCCTTTCATCCTTTTGCGTTCAGCTTTAGGATCACGTGCTATTATCTATTTTAAGAACACACAAAAATTTGCATGCATAATTTAATTTGCTTCTGAATAATAACAAAGGAACTTCATGATGCGTGATTTTTTATGGAAATTTACTAAACTAGGTATATTGCTATAATAATTTGTGTGAAATTCTATGACCTATCATCCTAAGATACTATGACAATCAATGTGGATAAAAGGTCAGATTTTTTTTTAAAATTAATTATTGTCTTCCCTGCATTCGTATAGTAAATACATGTGCGAAGTGCTGGAGACGAGTCTATGACGTTAGTAACGAGAGAAGATCGTGACGACTTCTTTTTACCCGACTACCGGAGGGTTATGATTATACTACAGCGCCTCTATCAAATCCCGTAAAAAAATTAGATTTTGTGATGTTACTAACGTCAAATAGACTCACCCTTTGAAAGGAGAGTTTTCTTCAATCTGACCCATCATCATAACAGCTTTCACCAGACCACACCTGATATAGACTTCCCCTGATAAAAGCCTTATTGGCTCTTATCATCAAGGGGTAATACCATAATCCCACGGGCATGTGAGTTGGGGATCGCATATCTGTGGTGGACCTGATATGCAGAGGGCGCTACTACCCGTTTCCCCGATGAAAATACCTACCTTATCCTGATACCAGGCGGCAAGAGTTAGGTTCGTGCAAATTCTAAGTACCAAACGGCAAAACTGACCCAATTTTTACAAGCTTTTATTATACTTGTCTTGTTTGTAGTGTGGGACAAATCTTGCGTCTGAATCTTAGACCAATTATTCTATTCTATTTAAGTTCAGTGATAATACAATATTATGGTACATTCGAGCTGTTCTGATGATGGAGACAGAAGGTGGCCATAGGAAGGAACTCCTAAACGAAACGACGTAACCCAGTCGAGTTTGGGTTCGTTTGATTTGTCTTCTCAAGCACTGTGGTGATATATAAAACTTTGTTTTTAAAAAATCTTTATAAATATGAAAAATAAAGTTAATTAGAGTGAAATTGCTGCTGCAAAACAATGCAAGAAACAACTCAGACCTGTAAACCAACACGCATGGTAATATTAAGCGCGCGATCATTAATTCGCGATTAGGTTTAGCACAGTTACTTGCACGGTGGCGAGCAGACTGAAAGGCTTAACTGTGATCTAGTTTTTATAATCGTAGACAATTGAGATATTTAGAAAGAATTTTACTGGGTTTTACCAGAAAAAAAATTCTATGTCTATGGTTTTACCAACATTTACATTATTGGCTGTATAGTGTAAAAACACGTTGCCGTCACAGCAAACGGATAATATAATAATAATATAAGTTTATTCCAATTTCTTCATCATCATCATCATCATATCAGCCCATACACGTCCACTGCTGGACATAGGCCTCCCCCATGTCGTATGGGGCGCCACAAATAGCGGTCCAATTTCTTATAAAACAGTAAACGAATTAGATTATAATTAGAATTCACATCATATAAAAGTTATTATTGCATGAATTACTTTACCTTATAAATATATTAATTTGATTTTATAACAAAAGGCCTATGTCCAGCAGTGGACGTGTATGGGCTGAAATATGATGATGATGAAACGTTTTAATCTTAATTTTCTTTCTGGGACGTCCATTTATGAATGTAGGCCTCCTGCATCCTGCTCCACTCGTTCCTGTCCTGAGCCAGCCTTATTCAGGTGGCGCCGGTGACGCACATAGTCAAAGGGATAGTGTCATTAAAAACAACAGAGATAATGTCATTCTACTAATTTTAAATACAGCAGACGGATAATGTCATTCAAATATTTTCTTGATTTTGTAGCCAAAATCGAGTCTATGTGTGTGTTGACAATATATAACTTTTTGACACACCATCTCTAAATATTTGTTAAATGTATTATTGTAACAATATATTGGCCGTGGGGCCGTGGCGTACGAATATCGACCCCTCCAACTCAACCCGTGGATGTCGTAAGAGCCGACTAAGGGAACCTACCGAGGAAGGGCAGCAGCTTCCTTCTGAGTATTTTTAAACACCAACACCGCGATCACCAATCCTCCTGCCAAGCGTGGTGATTATGGCAAATCCCCCCCTACATGGGAGACCATCCACTCGATGGACCGACGACATCGTAGCGGTCGCAGGGAGTCGATGGATGGAGGCGGCTCAGGACCGCTATTTGTGGCGTCGTGGGGGAGGGCTATGTCAAGCAGTGGACGTGTATGGGCTGATGATGATGATGTATTATTGTAATTGATCTGTTGCATGAGACGAAATAAACATTTTTATCTTTTATAACTTCAATTCAATGAATTCGCGCACAACAAGCGCACGTACATACATATACAAATAGGAAATTGTCATAATAAGCCAATGTAACTCGTATTATTCTTCTTCGGTTCTTCACCTGTTTTGTTTTATTTTTTGGTGACTGTTTAAAAATTATTCAAGGCAGCAGCGCCATCTACGTGGTCCGCGACGCACATTCCCAATTCTAGCTCTGTCAAGCGGGCGAAACGGCGGCGGTGGCATACCCCTGCGGGTCCCATCGCAGTGAATGCGTTAAGCATATTTGGTAAGCCAACGCCAAACCAACCGTGAAAAGTTGATCAGCGATAATCTTATAAACAATCGAAGCATACCATCCTGCGCACTGTCAGGGTTATCTATCTCTCCGCCATTAAACACTGCGCTATGATTGGTTTATTCTCTAGCGTTTGATTCTGCGTGTGCGCCTTAGCTGACGTTTACGCATTTATGATTTACGATTGTCAGTAATTACGCGAGGCTCTGTGCAAATAATTATGCGCTGGAAATTTATGAAGCCACACGCAGAGATTATTATAGGCATCCATTATTTTGGATAAATTTGCTTTTTGTTTGTGGTGGCCATATGAAAAAGCTAGAGTTTCCATGATGGTGTCCTCCTAGCCAAATTTCGGTCATGGCGGCCAGTCTCAAGGGACACCGTCAAGGGACATGATATAACCATGTGCTCAGGACATAATGCACAAGTATGTGCGCAAATACTGCACCTGTGTTTGCGCACACACTTGTGCACTCTATTCCATATTATGGTGGGACTATGATTGTGGGGAGAGCATCTATAGTAAACCCTAGCAATACCTACCTAAACTTATGTAGGAATAAAATATTGCAGTTACAAAATAGACAGAACAAGGTGAACTTGCCAAAAGTTTTATTTTTGGTGTAACCGAGGTTTACATTAGTTTTTAGGGTTCCGTACCAAAGGTGCCAACGGGACTGTTTATTGACTATGTTAAGCATTTTTTGGTTTAGTGTTTACTTCAGTTAATTGGTAAGTAAGTGTAAGTATTTACGTACACTGCACACGTTAGTGATATTAGTCATGTTATAAATAAAACACAAATATTTTATTTTAGATTACACAAAATCCATCGTACCAATATTATAAATGTCAAGTTTGTATGGATGGATGTATGGATATTTGTTACTCTTTCACGCAAAACTACTGAACCGATTAGGCTGAAATTTGGTATGGGTATAGTTTGGGACCTGGAATAACATATAGGCTATTTTTATCCCGATAAAACGCGGGCGAAGGCGCGGGCAAAAAAAATAAGAAGTAAAGATTAAATTAAATTAGATTATAAATAAAAATTAATTTGGATGAAGTTGAAGACACAGGGGGTGAGGGAAGAGCGTTGTGCCGAAGATATTCAACCAGGGAAGTAATTTGTCTCATTGATCATCCTCTGCCCAAGAAACCTCCAAAGCGGAGATATGACGCATTCCGCCACGGTCTTTAGGATGCTGTTTCGGCTGCCCCTTACTCTGCTCTGCGGTCTTCTTGCGCATAATGGCGCAGTGTGGTGCTGCGAAAACATCCCCGACGCATGTTATGTACGTAGATATTATTTTCGAACATAATTAATTACCTTTTTCTCAAACATGCATGGAAAAATTGACATTATTGTCGAAGAAATAAAATGTAAAATAAAAATAAAACGCAATTAATTAAATTAAATGGATAATATAAAAAATATCTTTTATTTCCATTCTTTTGAGAAAAGCACTGTATTATATGGAAATGGCAATTGCCTGTCTCGTATTAGAGAAGTCCTCGCCTACGCTACGGCTCGGCCTTCAAACTCGTACTCGACCTGCAATTGCCTATTTCCCGGCATTTGCAATAATGTACTATTGCTTTGATTACTATTTTTATAAATAATCAAACACCTTTTCATTGGCCGAGTGAAGTGATCGAATTTTTCCGAGTCGATTCCGGGTGGATTTAAATTGTTGAACGTTATACGTAAGGTACCTTAAACTTTGTCACTGTTCACCTTAACTCGTTACTACTCGTCTGTGACAACTCGTCGATGCGTCACCTTCAGTGACGCATCGACAGATCAAACCATCTTTTAGTTTAAGGGTGACGTCACGGGTTGGCGCGAGATTCAAATTATTTTGTGATTTTTGTCTATAAACTATATAATTTTTTCTGCGTTTTACAAATAATAAACTTAACGGAAAAGTAATTTGGAGCAAATCATGACCCATTTTTTATGAACCCATCGTAAAACCAACTTCGATATAATTTTATAATGGTTTTCTTTGGCCCATATCAATACCAGTCGGAAGCGTCCCCAAGACGCTGGCTGCATTCCCCCGCTCAAAACTCAAAATGCTTTATTTCCTTTAGACCTACAGGACTCTTGGACACGTCACAAAATTAAAATGACATAAGTAAAACTAGGAAATAAAGTGATCACTTTGATTTTATGTGTTTTTGCTGTATGACAATTCGTTTTAGAATAGTTTTTGCGAGACCAAACTGAAAGAATCAGAATCAATAACTTTATTTCTTTAGGCTTACAAAATAAGCTAACTTAGACAAGTCAAATTTTATACCATAAACATAGTTATTATTATCAAATAAGAAAAAAGGTGTTATTGAGTTTCTCTTCACTTAAATTTTTTGTCCACTAGTGGAAGTAGTGAAAAAGAAACTGTTTAGGTGATTTTTGTAGAACATATTGCCTATTCTATTAAGTTCCGATGCACGCCCTAGATGTCGCTAGTAAAAGTGAACCAAGGCTGAATCGCGCTAACGAAAACGCACGGGTTCATGTTATAAGGTTGACGTGATTTTTTGGTTTGTGAATCTCGGTAGAACGGTAAGGTGTCTTTTGCTTTGCAATAAAGTACCATTGTAATTTTCAAAAGCACCGTTTTATTTGAGGTCCATCATTTGGTCTATACGAGCGGATTTACCGCCTCCTTTGGAGCAGCGGATATTTTTGGCAAGTTCCTTCCTTCGGCCATTCGGGTCGCTTCGTGTCGAAGGGTCGCTTGCAATGCACAAGAATACGTAAGAGCTTGCTCTTGGAGTCCACTGATAAGAGTGGGATTGGATGTAGTGCACGCTTAGTGTACTCAGCACGTCGCAGCGGCCGCTGGATTGTTAGCCAGCAAGAGGTCAGCGCGCGTGCTTTGGAGTGACGCCACTGTACCTGGACCAGCTGGCGTTGTTGCTGCCTGCCGGTTGCTGGGCCATCATCACAAGCCGCAGCCGCCGTCATTGCACACGCAGCCAAGGTGTTCTGTGAAGGCGCTAGAGGGCGCCACCAGTGGTTTGTGAAGTGAAATCGTGAGTACATTTTTGATCATTTGGAGTGAGTGTTTGGAAAAAGAAGATAGACATTTTAGCTAAAATTATTGACTTTTTACTGTTTCATTGACTTAAATTGTGTTATTTATTTAGGACTTGTATTTATTTGTGTGCATGTTAGATAAGTTACAAACTCTGTTGAGACGGGGAATCTATGCCCAATTTCTGAATTTTGGTGTCGTTTTCCTAAATACTTGTAAGAATTTCGATCTTGTCTTTGGACTTAGAAAAATTACGATAGTAAATTCACTGACAAATTATAGTTATTAAATTTCAAAATGGAATCTTTGTATAATCTTCAGTACGATGCTAGGTTGCGTATTGAAAAGGCTATAAGTAACTTTAAAAAATCGCCTAAATCACGAATAACATCATCATACATTGAGGCAAGGTTGGAATCATTGGAAAACACTTGGACCAGTTTAACTCAGGTCCACGAATCAATTGTTCAAAAAAAGACCGATTCCAATGCCAAAGATAAGTACTTCTCGGATGATTTTTTCGAAACAGCTGAAGAACTATACATTGATCACAAAAGTGAATTAAGGGAAATGTTGATTTCATTTAGCACTAAAGTCACAACAGACAGTCCTGTTCAAAATGTCAATGTTAACAGTAAATATAATTATTTTAAGTTACCAAAAATTTCCATTCCTACCTTCACGGGGGATTACGCTCAATGGCCGACATTTAAAGATATGTTCGTCTCAGTCATTCACCGCAATGAAGGTCTGGAAGATGTACAAAAGATGCACTATTTAAAAGGGCTGTTGTCGGGTGAAGCGGAACTGCTTGTGAGAAACCTTGCCATCACTTCAGCGAATTATGCGGAGTGTTGGAAAGCGTTGTGTGGTCGATTTGATAATAAAAGGTTTACATCAAATTGTTTGCTGAAGCGATTGATGACGCAAAATAATGTCGCGGAAAGCTCAAGTGCCATTAAGGGTCTTTTAGACACTACGATGGAATGTCTGAACGGTCTTAAAAATCTCGGTGTCGATGTTCAGTCATGGGATCTCATAGTAATCTTCATCGTCAGTTCAAAACTGGATGCTGAATCCCGGAAACTATGGGAAACAAAAATAAGTTCACATGATCAGTTACCCGCACTTTTTGAGTTTAGAGAGTTTTTAGAAGCGAGATCTCGGGCATTAGAATTTTTAGATGATGTTAAACCTAAAGCTAAGGTAAATGCAATTAAAGCTAAGGTTCACCACATAGCTGCTGCTTCCGCCGACAACAGTACCAACGGGAATGTTTCGTGTCCGTACTGTAAGGAAACCCACAAGATTGCTAATTGTAGGCAATTTGCAAAGGAAGGTTACGAAGCTCGTCATGACTTTGTCCAAACCAAGCGTTTATGTTTTAATTGTCTGGGTTCTAACCACTCCGTGAAGTATTGCCGTCAGTATCCTTGTTGTCGCCTTTGCAAACGTAAGCATCATTCGTTGTTGCATCCCGACAATTCCAGATCCAGTTCAGCCGTGTCTGAGTCCAACACCACGGCCGAAGTCAAATCAGCGGTATCTGCGGTCAAGGCAGCGTTATCAGAGGGCGAATCATCTTCGCCAAATTTAGCTTCACATTTTTCTCAAAGGTCAATACCAACACAGGTTTTGTTGGCTACTGCTCTTGTCGAAGCACAGACAAGGCACGGGTCATCACAATTGCTTAGAGTTTTGTTGGATCAGGGATCTCAGGCTTCGTTTATAACGGAGTCGGCGGTTCAACTACTCGGACTGAAGAAGAAGTCGGCCAAGACGGTCATTTCCGGGGTAGGTGGCGAGAAGAGCAGCTTTGCTTCCAGGTTTACAGTCACAATGACTATTCACTCGCGCATCGATCCTAGATTTAGTGTCCAAGTAGAAGCATATGTGTTAGGTACGATAACATCGCTCCTACCTTTAGAGAAAATTGTTGAATTCGACTGGCCAGAGCTACGGCTCACTTTAGCGGACCCCGACTATCACACCCCGAACAAAATTGATGTTTTACTGGGCGCTGAAGTATACGGTCAAGTTTTGAAAGAAGGACTGAGTCAAGGTCCTTCAGGTTATCCTGTTGCTCAAAATACAGCATTAGGTTGGGTTTTGTTTGGTCGTATCCCATCGAGCGTAGACTCGAACATTCATTGTCATCATGCCACTATCAGTATGGCTGAAGAGGTTGATGACAATGCTCTTCTGAAGAAGTTTTGGGAAATTGAATCCACAATTCCTGGATCTCCAAAGATCTTTTCCGAAGATGAACAGCATTGCGAATATCTCTACTCACAAACCACATCGAGAGATGATGATGGCAGGTACATTGTTCAGCTTCCATTTCGTAGTGAAGATCCTCAGTGTCAATACGGTAGAACGAGAGAATGTGCTGTTAAGAGATTTCTACTTCTTGAGTCAAAATTTAAGAAATACCCAGAAGTAAAGCGTAGATATTCCGAGGTTTTCCACGAATACATCAACCTTGGCCACATGAAACTCGTACACGGTGATGATCCCAGAAGACCTACTGCGGTATACTTACCTCACCACGCTGTTGTACGAGAAGACAAGACGACGACCAAGGTTCGAATTGTGTTTGACGCCTCTATGAAAGGGATGAACGGCTTCTCTCTGAACGACGACTTGTTGGTTGGTCCTACAATACAACCACCGCTACGGCACATCATTATGAAGTGGAGAATGCATCCGATAAGCATTTGTGCGGATGTCATTAAAATGTATAGACAAGTGAAAGTCTTACCTGAACACGTAGATTTCCAGAGGGTAGTTTGGCGCGACGATCCCGCAAATGAAATTCAAGATTTTAGCATGCTGAGAGTTACCTTTGGTACTTCGTCGGCTCCTTACCTCGCTGTGAAGACACTCCAGCAGGTCGCAGAAGATGAATGCTCCTCACGTTGTCCTGACATCGCTGAAAAAATAAAGCATGAGTTTTATGTAGATGATCTGATGACAGGATGTCAAACAATAAATGAAGGATTAAAGTTGAAGAAAGAAATGACAGAAGTACTTGCCAGAGGCGGCTTCCAATTGCAGAAATGGGTTAGCAGCTCCGATGAATTGAACAAGCTGATTTCTGAAAATGATAAAGATCTGGAAATGGGAAAGGATCAGGAAACAAAGGAAAAGGATATCAAAATGGATGAGGTTATTAAGATTTTAGGGATCTCATGGAATCGAGATTGTGATGAGTTTCGATACTCAGTTAAGCTTTCATCTCAGGAGCCTCCTATCACAAAGCGGCGTGTGATATCAGACATCTCCCGCCTATTCGACCCGCTGGGATGGGCAGCACCTTGTGTTGTCACATCGAAAATATTTATTCAAAAGCTTTGGCTTTCAGGGATAGGCTGGGATGATGAACTGCCGCAAGAGTTGTTGATAGAGTGGCAAACTTACCGAGAGAATCTTGCAGAAACGTGCAAGTTCAGCATTCCAAGATGGCTGGACACGGCAGCTGACAACTTCTGTGTTGAGTTACACGGCTTCTCTGACGCTTCGGTAGCTGCATACGCGGCGGTTGTTTATGTTAGAGTTATAAACGCGGACAAGACTATAACAACAGGCCTAGTCACAGCTCGAACTAAGGTTTCCCCCGTTAAACAGCAGTCGATACCTCGGCTTGAGTTGATGGGCGCTGCACTGCTCGCTGAATTATTATCGGAGGTATCTGTTGTCATGAAGATCCCATCAATCCATGTTCACGCATGGACTGATTCGTCAGTGGTTTTGGCGTGGCTTAGCAGCCATCCCAGCCGCTGGAACACATTTGTTGCAAATAGAGTTTCTGCTATTCTTTCTCTATTTGACAATTCACACTGGGCACATGTTCAGACCTCTCAAAATCCAGCAGACATTGCGTCACGTGGTTTGACTCCACATGAGCTTTCTTGCAGTGTCTTGTGGACTCAGGGTGCGCCTTGGTTACGTGACGAAATCATTGAATACACGAGACCAAAGGCTATATCCACAAATATGGAGCAGAAATCGGTCAAAGTTCATGTTATCACTGAGACTGTATCCGATGATGCTATTTGGACGAAGTATTCAACACTGCAGAGGTTAGTGAGAGTGATAGCGTATTGTCGAAGGGTCTTGAGATGGAGAAAACTAAAAGATGGTAGTAGGAGGTATGAAGAGTATTTGACGCAAAAGGAGATAGCAGAAGCAACAAAGGTTTGTGTAAGACACGCGCAGAAACGAGGATTTACTGAAGATATGGAAGATTTGCGCAAATCTGGGAGAGTTAAAGCAAGAAGCAAGCTTAAATCTCTTTGCCCTGTGGTAGATTGTGATGGCATCTTGCGCGTTAGTGGTCGGATCCAGAACGCCAAGTTAGATGCAGACACGATTCATCCCATCATTCTACCACGGGACAATCACTTTACACATCTTGTGATTGCAGAATCCCACGGTAAAACACTGCACGGAGGACCTACTTTGGTTCTGAACCATTTGCGCACTAAGTATTGGGTACTCTCCGCCAAGGATTTAATTAAGACGTACGTTCGTAACTGTGTTACGTGCAGACGGTATTCTGTAACTGCTCAAACTCAGTTAATGGGCCAATTACCGTCTAGTAGGGTGACACCGGCAAGAGCGTTCAAGCATAGCGGCGTCGACTTTGCTGGCCCTATAAGTATTCGCACGTCGAAAGGCCGCGGTCATCAGTCGTACAAGGGGTACATTTGTTTGTTTGTCTGTATGGTCACTAAGGCCATACACTTAGAAGTGGTGAGTGACCTATCAGCACAAGGTTTTATCGCTGGTTTCAAAAGGTTTGTAAGACGTCGCGGCGCCGTTAGTGATATCTGGAGTGATAACGGCACAAATTTTGTCGGTGCATCTAGGGAACTTCGGCATCTTGTAGCTGCAGAGAAGTCTTCGGTGGCTGTCGACATCAAGGAGTGGTTAGGTAGCAACGGCACTACGTGGCACTTCATTCCTCCTCATGCGCCAAATTTTGGTGGGTTGTGGGAGGCAGGAGTGAAGTCCACTAAGTTTCACCTAAAGCGAGTGATAGGAAACTCTACTCTTACGTTTGAAGAGATGTCTACGTTGCTGGTCCAAGTCGAAGCATGCTTGAATTCCCGACCGTTGTCAACGATGCCTGACAATCCTGATGATCCAACGCCGTTGACACCCGGTCATTTTCTCATAGGTGAGCCCCTGATAGCGGTGCCTGATCGTAACTACTTAGAAAGTAACGTCAGTTCACTAAAACGATGGCAGCTAGCTCAGCGAATGTTGCAGGAATTTTGGCGGCGATGGTCTGATGAATATTTGGTACATTTAGCTCAACGATACAAGTGGAATAAACAGCTTCCTGAACCAAACATCGGAGATGTTGTTTTGGTGAAGGAAGACTATTTACCTCCAGCACGCTGGTTATTGGGAAGAATAGTGGAGAAACACGCTGGTTCGGACAAGGTCACAAGAGTTGTAACCCTCAAGTGTAATGGTTCATTATGTAAACGTCCTGTTTCAAAGTTATGTGTTTTACCTGTAACCGACTAATGTAAGTTGTCTTTCGTTTTAAGACTTAGACCTTAAGTTGTTTTATTTGTCAGTTAGAAGTTGATGTTTTGGTGTTATACTTTGAGTTATGTTATGTTTTGAGATTTGTTATTTTAAATTGTTTTTTTTACAGTCCACATTGTGATATTTTAAGACTATCGAAGCTATCACTGTCACCTTTACTATGTATAATTTTGTAGCGTTCACCTGATTGCAAGTTCTCTTATGATGAACATAAACAGATGTTCATGGCGGGCGATATGTTTAGGTGATTTTTGTAGAACATATTGCCTATTCTATTAAGTTCCGATGCACGCCCTAGATGTCGCTAGTAAAAGTGAACCAAGGCTGAATCGCGCTAACGAAAACGCACGGGTTCATGTTATAAGGTTGACGTGATTTTTTGGTTTGTGAATCTCGGTAGAACGGTAAGGTGTCTTTTGCTTTGCAATAAAGTACCATTGTAATTTTCAAAAGCGCCGTTTTATTTGAGGTCCATCAGAAACCACTAGCACATTTATATATCACTTATGTGTCTAATCCATGTTTATTTTGTCTATCTAAATCTAAATTTAATACGATTTAGATACATGTCAAATATGTCTATAAAGCTAAACAGAACATTGAATTTCTTACATACTACTTGAGCTACAGCAAAAGACAAGTACATAATGATATTTTTAAAGCTCGGGGCGCTAAGTTCAGTGCATTGGCAGTACGCCAGCCCAACTGACGGATTTATAGCGTGCGCTATGACTTACGCGCTATTAAGGACTGTTTTATATTTATATCGGGTTGTGTGGCCAGAGCTTGTACTTGTATTGGGAAATCATCATCTTCAGAAGCAGTCAACAGCCTTCCATCCTATCCTACTAATATTGTATTAAACATGACAAAGTTTATATGGATGGATGTATGGATATTTGTTACTCTTTCACGCAAAAACTACTGAACCGATTAGGCTGAAATTCGGTATGGGTATAGTTTGGGACCTGGAATAGGCTATTTTTTATCCCGATAAAATGGGAGTGAAGGTGCGGGCAGCAGCTAGTTGCAAATAATCCCGCTGCGCAATCTATACTACCCATATGTATACTTAATAATATAAATTCGAAAGTAACTCTGTCTGTCTGTTACCTTTTCATGCCGAAACGGCTAAACGCATCTTAATGAAATTAGCCGTGTAGATAGATGGGAAGCTCTTTAGTCAACTGATCCCGCTCTAAACTCATCCCACGGGATGAGTTGACTAAAGAATTAATTTTAATAATGTTGATTGGTCAACTCATCCCGCTTTTAGAAAAATATAAAAAGTAATGTACTATTTGAAATATATGTACACACGAGAACAAAAATCTTTGGGGAAAAAAATTACACACCTTTGGTTGGATAAATTGATATATAAAAAAATCACAGTCGTTTGATTAATGAACAGAAAAATAAATCTAAAGGACATAGGCTACTTGAAAAGCGCGTGCGAAGCCGCGGGCAGAAACTATACCGTAATTTTATTTCTTTTAAAATATGTCATGTATAGGGAATGTGGGATGACATTCTCAATAATATAGCTTTAACGCTGACGCTCGTTTAGTTGACACCACCAATTAATTGACATTTTTTATGAGCTGTCAAAACGCTATCACTCCACATCCCTAGACATACTTTGTAAGGAAATTGGCTGTGACGATATTCCATTTTAAAGATGTCATCCCCTCTCAATAATAGATTTAGAGGTTACTGCAGAAAATCTCTTGGTTTGATACCTACTGTGGGGTGCGTTCTTAGTAGGTCGAGTAAGTAAGTGGGAGCAGAACCAAATCTTTGCTTGTACTTTTGTGAAACAGAATAAATATGTACCTTTTACTTAAATGAGAACCCGGGTGTAAAAACTTGATATTTATAAGGAAATCTATGTATATATCTATCTAACCAGCCAGTAACATCCACTGCTGAAAAAACTCAGTATTTTTAATCTAGTACAGACTGGGCTAGTATTCCGTATTTCCCGCCGGGAGTCGCACGCACATAAATTCATCACGAGATGGCGCTCTGCCAGGCCTTGGTGCCAATAACTACTGACTGGGGTCCGACCGCTAAGCAGAATCACGACGTATGGACACTAACACCATTTGTCTTTTTTTCCATGGCATATTTTCATTATTAGTCTATTTTTTGATGCTTTTTTTATGCTTGGGAGAAGTCGCAAGATGCTTTAGGTGTTTTTTGTGACTTGTCAAAAGCATTCGATTGTGTACACCATGGAACATTAATCAGGAAACTACATCACTATGGAATAAATAGCACCTCTTTGGATCTTCTTACTTGAGTGACAGGATACAAAGAGTTGACATTAATGGGAAACGGTCTTCTGGATCTGTAGTTACAATGGGTGTACCGCAGGGATCTATCCTCGATCCTTTCCTATTTTTGGTTTACATTCACGACCTGCCTCATCTCGTTAAAAATAATCACGAGATTGTATTGTTTGCTGATGATACTTCTTTAATTTTCAAGATGACACAAATTATGACGATGTAAACAATGCAATATCAAAAGTAGTCCATTGGTTTAGTGTCAATAATCTTTTACTTAACGAAACCAAAACTAAATGTATTAGATTTATTCTGCCAAATGTAAAACAAGTAAACGTAAAAGGAGAAACTTTAGAAATTGTAGACAGTGCCGTATTCTTAGGAATAACTTTAGACAATAAACTTCAATGGGGCCCACACATAGATTAACTATCGAAGAGACTTAGTTCTGCAGCATATGCAGTCAAAAAATCCATCATCTTACAGACGTTGATACTTCTAGACTTGTCTATTTCAG
Source organism: Eupithecia insigniata (assembly GCA_947859395.1). Lineage (NCBI taxonomy): Eukaryota > Metazoa > Arthropoda > Insecta > Lepidoptera > Geometridae > Eupithecia > Eupithecia insigniata. Next base: position 2,670,816 of record OX402002.1, read on the forward strand.
CTACTTCCATAGTATTATGTCTTATGGCATATTACTGTGGGGAAACGCTGCAGATATTAACACCGTATTTGTGCTGCAGAAGATGGCTATTCGTGCTATCTATAACATGGGTCCTAGAGAATCCCTGCGTGTTAAATTCAAAGAAATAAGTATAATGACAGTACCATGTCAATATATTTATGAAAATGTATTGTACACTCATAGAAATATCGATCGATTCCCTAAAAATTGTGACATACATAATGTAAATACTAGAAATAAGAACAAACTGGCTTTGCCCAAAACCAGGCTGCACAAGATTTTACTTATGTAATTTAAATATTGTGACGTGTCCAAGAGTCCTGTAAAGTCTAAAGGGAATAAAGCACTTTGATATTTGATATTGGTTAAAATGTTCTATATAGACTATAGAACATTAGCATTAACATTAGGTAAGAAGGAAGCTTATAAATAACGGAGCTGCTAGACCAATAAGTATTTAAAAAAATCTTCATACCAACACAAGAAGACAAACTTATTTCAAATTTCAAATTGCGCGGTGTTAAAACTTTAGGATCCGACTTACGTACTTTTGTGTACCCATAATTTTTTCTATAGTGTACGCATTAAGTGGTACCGAACGGAACAATTTGTTTTATAGTCTTGTTGTTATTGTTTTTTTCTTATTAATTTTACATGGTATATAATATATAAATAAATAATCCTGGACAATTCACACAGCATTATCTAGCCCCAAGCTAAGCAGAGCTTGTGTTAGCTTGGGGCTAGATAACTGATATACATAATACAATACATTACATAGATAGATATTTTTTATTATACATAGAATAACGACCAGAACACCCCGAACAAATATTTGCAGAGCGTACAAATATTTGTCCCGAGGCGGGAATCAAACCCGCAACCGCCTGCGTCGCAGGCAGACCTTCGCCCACCGCGCCACATCGGTTGTATACATATACCTTCTACCATCTTCCGTCTTTTTATTTACCACAATTAATCGTTATCAAAAATTGCTAAGCATCAACAATTTACAAAAGGTCGTACACTACAGACGTGTTCACCGCTTAAAACTTTCATTGCTAACGACGACGCACATGTAGTTCTGTGAGTCTTGATAGCTGCGTGTCCCCCATGCGGGTCGCGCCGCAGAGGCTGCAGGGCAGTGAATAAGATACATTTAATACTTGATTGCCAACGACGACGCATATTTAGTTCTGCAACTCCCGCCCCACCCCTGCGGTCTGCGCCAGAGTTTGGGCAGTAAATGCGTTGTGAAATTTAACCTGTTCAGCAATTTTTGACGTTGATTATACCTTGTAAGAATTATCTTCTACATCAATACCTAAAGTAGTAGGCACCGGAACGAATCATCAAATGAGGTACAACAGTCGCCCAGTGTAACGGTGATTGTATTAGGGTCCAGCGGGGCTTTGCTTTATTGGAACTGCTTCTCAATTTAAAAAAGGAAACTGCATCTGTTAGATTTATAGAATGTTAGCATGCAATAGCAAAACTAGCTGAACAATATTTTTTTAAAACATATATGTATAAGCTTCGTCTACCTAATTACGCTTTTACAAGATTTACCATGTTCGTTCCGCTATTTATGACGTCGAATGATTAATTAAATAAAGCATAGAAACCATTGCTTGGTATAAAATACTCTCACTTGACGGATCAAAAGTAGATATTATTTATGTTCAAACAAATTTATTTGATCTACGATGATGTCGGTTCCGGCTGTAAATTAACACGAGTGGAAATATAGACTTAACGATCGACCTAATTACTTCTACCTCTATAAATACATAGATACTGCTGGTTTTGACAAGTTAATACGAACCAACTATGCTAATGAAATGAACGGCGCTGTGGAGTGTAGGCAAAGGTTCCAGGTTGCGGGTTCGATTTAACAAATTCTGTGAAAAATAGGGCTCGCCACATCAGTTACAGAGTTAAAAGCCTGTCAAGGACGGACATACAACGAGACAGACAGGCGGCAGCGTAGGTTTCGCAATCAGGTCTTGTTGGTACCCTCAGGTACGGAACTCTAGAAATATTTTGCGTTATTCAAAGATAGTTACAGGATGTCTACCAAAGGTCCTCTAGGCAGTAAGCTCTACTAAAAGTTGTCGTATGCAATAAATAACTCGCTCAACCATTGTTTTCAGTGTCCATAAGTATAATGTGTGAAAACATAATACATCTTAATGCTGGTCTGAAGCGCTGGCGCAACGCCAATGACGAATTTATGGACAGATAGGGTGACCATGGTTTGGGTATATTGTTCGTTCCCGTTCGTAGTTTAAACTTCTGACAACTTAACTTGTTCGAACTTCAAAATAGTCGAGTGTTTGATTTGTTTCATGGACCGCGGACTCTTCTTGCATCGTTATTCCGGCCATGCTTTCATACCAAGCCTGCCAAAGTTACGGGTGGCGCTTTTAACACTTATATACATAAGTGTGTTTTTGGTGGACAACAGGAGCGTATTTTTGATAGCTTAATCAGTAAATATCGCTAGAACGATTAATTGGAACCTGTTAAAAATCCGCTTTCGATTTGGGTCCAGCCGGCTCATACGCACTCTAAAATACACACAGGCTCTTATTATTATTATTTTAGCAATTTTTAACATGACGCGATATTACTAAAGCTTTTATAATGTAAGATAATTTGGTGTAACTATAATTACTCACTAAGAGTACGAAATAATATTGATTAATAATATAAATTAATAAATATAATAGATTAACCCGCTTTAGAACTTCAAAACTCATGGTCACAATAATGCGTGTAACGCTTTATACATGGCATTCATTCGAACCGTGAATTAGGTCGTAAATAGAACTGTAAGAGAATGTGGTACACCCCATATTGATCCTTCTTGTTTTGTGTCTGTAAAGCAATTGTTCATGTTTTCAGTAACTTTGATCTTGCTATTGCATTAACAAAGCCAGTTTTTTTTAACTTTGTTATCTACTTGCTCTTAGTGAGTTTATTGCGTAACATCAAGCGGACCATCTGCTAGCTCAGTCAATTTGTAGTAGGGATAAAAATATGTACCAAATCATAATGTTTTCTCATTGATTTTCGGAAAAATAGTTTAAAAAGCCGTTGTTATAGTAAGCAAATAAACTGCACGATGCTAAAAAAGTACAAAAAAAAAATATTACGACACATACTTACCTAGTGTTTTAAAAGGCCCGCAATCCCGCGTATAGCTAATATAATTTACTTATAATAATATATACATTTTTAATTTGGGGTGGCTTTTTACACTGCTTCTCACTCATCATCAAGCCCAAAAAGTAGTAAAATACTAATTTTTTTTTAATTTTTTTGCATTTTTAATTTGTACATAAACTATTACAAACCCACATTCCTACCCACTTTGCTCTATTTTTATATGAAAAAGGTATCTAATTAAAATAAATGAGTATCTAACAAAAAAGGCCGTAGGGTCGCGCCCTCCAACTCAACCCGTGGATGTCGTAAAAGCCGACTAAGGGAACCTACCAGAGGAAGAGCAGCAGCTTCCTTCTGAGTATTTTTAAACACCAACACTGCGATCACCAATCCACCTGCCAAGCGTGGTGATTATGACAAATCCCCCCTACATGGGAGACCATCCACTCGATGGACCGAGGACATCGTAGCGGTCGCAGGGAGTCGATGGATGGAGGCGGCTCAGGACTGCTATTTGTGGCGTCGTACGGGGGAGGCCTTTGTCCAGCAGTGGACGTGTATGGGCTGGTGATGATGATGATGATGATGATGATCTAACAAAAACTACCAATAGCAGCCTACATATCACCACAACCTTACTCAAATCTGAATCAAAAAATCTATTTCTAATAGGATCACAATTCACAAGCGTTCATCAATTAGGCGGCCGCGTCAAAGTTGAACCTCCACCCCAGGGGTGGGGGGAAAGGTGCAATTTTTTTAAGGGGGTACCCCCCATGGCCCGGCAGACTGTACGGTGACGGTTGCACCTATGTAGTCGGGGTACGGAGCATTGGTATCATATCCCAGGCTTAAAATTACAAATTTTGATAGATAGAATTTTGATAGATAGAAAATATATCAAAATAATGATCGTTACTTAGCTCTTAACTAGTAAGTGCAAATTTTTATAAGTATTAGCTACAAATATTAATAGTTTCTGAATTCAGAGTTGGAAGCAACATCTTCCAACCTTGAATTCAAAAGCCATCACAAGCAGAAATCTGAATCTAGAAAAGTTTTGCAAAATCAAAACTCAAAACTTGTCATTATATTAAATACTGAGTGAAGATTTGGTGAATTACTCTACACCATTATTGCTACCTTTTATAATTAATCTAGGTATGAGGTTCTCATAGTTTTTACTTTCATCTCAACTTGCACGGACCAATCCTCACCGCACCGACAACAGCTCCGTCCATTTTGACGTGGCGATTTTTTTTCACCCCGTGTTTTCGTTTATTTAGCACACGCGTGGCTCCGATGCGGCATCGATCCGTCAGTCTACCCCCACCTTTGAAACGACAATAATTATACATGCAGATATCTCTGCATTTTTACGTGCATTATCTGAATGTTTCCGCCATTTCAGATTGATTTCGTTTCATTTCAGATTCATCAACGAATTTTATGAAAAGAACTGTAATTGCTCAGGCCAAATAATATGATGAATCTATGTTTATGTGACAATTGACATAGCACGCAAATCGAACCATCAAGATTACCAACCAAGCTAAGAGTGAATTGGTATCTTCTAAACCTTCGTGGTAGGTACTTGCATCGTCGTCGGCCACATCGTCACTTTCCATCAGGGGAAATTGTGGTCATTCCTACCTACGAAGATAATTAAAATAAATCATTCAAAAATAGAACATCACCAGAGCCATTTTCGTTTTCATCGAGACGTGATCGTGACGTCAAATTTTTTCCATCAGAGGAAATCATACGAAGAATATAAAAAACAATTTTCATTTCAAAAATAGAACGTACAGTATTGAGACGTGATCGTGACGTCTCATTTTTCCATAGGTTTTTGTACAACAGCGCCTCTATCGTGCGGACAGGGAACTACGCAAATCCCATACAAATAGGTCACGATCACGCCTCAATACTATCGTCAAATGGACTCGGGCCTCCCATTCAACCTTTCAAAGACTCATCTCAAAGAACGAGAGAAAACAACTACCCTTCCAAATTTCAATTAGGAACCTACCTATCATCATCATCATAATCATCAGCCTATACACGTCCACTGCTGGACATAGGCCTCCCCCGTACGACGCTACAAATAGCGGTCCTGAGCCGCCTCCATCCACCTACCTATACCTTAGCTAAATTACCTATAACATAAATTGTATAAATAGAAAACCGCTTACGTTTTCGCAAATATTAATTTACGTTATCTAGTTTTTAGTTTAAAAAACTGACCCATTTACAAGTTAGAAACGTTGACCTAGGCAACTCAATTCTGTTAATAATTAAGCAGCGCACCTTGTTACGGCAACTGGGTACCCTTAGAGTAGGGTTGCCAGTTGTTCCTTACCCGAGATGTACTCGGGAACTTATTGAAGCGATAGATATCAAAAATATCACTATATTCTCAATTAAAATATCACTATATTCTCAATTAAAATATCACTATATTCTCAATTTCTAATTTAATTTCAAGAATAGGCCCTCTTCTAAATGGACATTGATTGCATTTACGAAAAAAAAAAAATTTTTTTTTGATGGATTGATTATTTTACGCTGAAGATTTTAAATTTGATCTCACTTCACATCATACTAATTTAATAATGCGAATCTTTGGATGTTTGTTACTTCTTCACGCCATCCAATCCAAAATCCATCGTATCGGATTAAAATTATGTATATGTATATTTGTAGGAATAAAACATAGGAAAATTGTTGCGAAGCCGAGGGCCGAAGCTAGTAAGATATAAAACAATAATTTTGATATAATATAATATTCTTATTCATATTTACTAAACGAAATCTTATAACTTACCTACGTAAAGATTACCTGCTGTTTGATATATAGATATTTAACGAATGCTCTAAAAAAATTCGGCTGCATATTCTATGTGCCACATTGTACCTTACTAAAAATTTACATAAGCACTCTAGCAATGTTACTTATTTTAAAAGAACTAGGTGTTTTGTTTGTATAAATGCAGCAGGTTACCAGATTTTTAAAAAGTTTCGCTATTCCTTGGCAGCCCTAACAGTGAGAGTGCAAAAATATAGGGCGATTTGATCATGAACGAAATTATAATCAACTAGCTGCTGCCCGCGCCTTCGCCCACGTTTTATCGGGATAGCCTTTATGTTATTCCAGGTTTCAAATTAAACCCATACCAAATTTCAGCCCAATCAGTTCAGTAGTTTTTGCGTGAAAGAGGAACAAACATCCACACTCACAAACTTTGACATTAAATGTTCAATTTTAAAATATTAGTAGGACGTTACAGTTGCAGCGGGAAATAATACATTTAAAAAAAATATATACGAATCATAAACGTATAATTACGTATTGTAATGTTTCTCACTAAAGATTAAAGTTGACACTTTTCGAATGAAAAAACTAAATTTAACAGG